>VWZS01011034.1:15834-37717 GCA_013397075.1 Rhabdornis inornatus | reverse complement strand
TAACTGAACTTAACATAGAGCTAGCAAATGGTATTTTATTAAAATAATAATAATATATATATATAATTTAGAAATTTAGAAATGTTCCTTTAGAAATGTTCCTTTAAAAGTAATTTTTCTGTTTTTTGCACTTGCCAAGGCTCAAAGCCTGCTTTATGGTTACTGACCCTCCACAATCTGATCTTTCAAAGTGAGGTTTCATTTTTGTCACTACAAAATGGACTACTACTATTTTCAAAATTATAACTGCTGTTACAAAAGCACTAGTACTGACTCGAATAAGATCAAGAAGTGGCTGGAACATGTCCATTGGCATTCCCCTTGGGAAAAGATCCCTTCTCTGCCTTCTCCCAACTTTCTACCAGGTACAACAGACCACAATCTTCTGTGCTAGATGGGCAGAGGAACTCCCTTGCCCTCATTGCCCAGATATATTGCTGCCAGTGGCTGCTACTGAGAGCACCATTTCCACAAACTCCCCCTTAGGGGTGTTGGGTAAATTCATCTTCAATTCATCTGCATGATATTGGAACAGCAAATAAATGGAAAAATCTAGGCTTAGGGAAAAATGGGGCAATATATAAAAATTATGCCGTTTATTTAAAGATGCTATACATTTACTGTCTCATGCAATCAAAAACACCCAAATTGTGAGGAATAACTTTCTTTAGACTCAGCTCTTCGGATTTCTTTGGTGATTAGTTCTTTGCAATGTCTTTTGTGAGTTGCTTTTTACACTCTCACAATGCAATTAGTTTAGTTAATTGTAAAATGGAGAGGCCTTTATTATGCTTTTATTTAGTTGCTCTATGACTCCCTCTGAAAAAAAATACAATATAGGCAATTGATTCATCATATGAAGTATTAGCAAAGACAGTTTTATACATGTGTAGAACATCACAAAGTATATTAATATTCAGAGTTGCTCTTATTCAACAAAATCAGGGGAGTATCTATTTATTCAGAGTAAAAAATTTAACACACAAACAATTTAAATATTAATGAATATTGGTTTCACTAAGTCAACAGATTTCCTGAAAATTCCCTCAGTTGTAATGGCTGAATTGAGATTATTTCCTTTCTGCTTCATGAGCAATTACTGACTTTGACTTCATGTCTTATAATACATATGATATCGGGGTGTTGGGTTGATGATCTGAGTAGCCTTTTACAATCCTTCTTCTGTTCTTGCATACCACCTTGTTGCTCAAAGACATTGTTCCAGTTGAATGTCTAAAGTGTTTTACATGACATTTACATTTAATGAAATGTTGCATTACATGAATTACAAGCAAAGAGCATTAGGAAATACAAATGCAAATCTTAACTCCCAACAACAGACAACAGCTATCTAACCATTTAGTACAGCATGCAAAATGGCAGTTCTGCCCTGGGCATTCAGCAGACGTAGAATTGAAGTAAGAAAATTAAAGAGAAGTGCCAAAAAACTCCATCTTGTTTCAATTATTTTAATCCTTGAGAACCAAAAAACCCTGATGATTAAAGGTTTCCATCATGTATATTTACAACCCCTAAGATGTTGCCTGAGCATCTAAGTCACACCTAAATCTCTTTGTTTATTCTCTCTCTCTAGCTAGAAGACTCTTGCATACTTAGGGTTTGAGCTTTTTTTCCTCCATCAACGTGTTTTTTTCAGAACATTTTTTTTATGACTTTACACTGAAAATTCCCATGTCTAGATAAGTCCACTACAAAAGTAATTTTCTGTTTCCTGGGTTATGCTGGAAAGAAAATTGAGGTAATGCAAGTAATCAAACCACAACAATGGTCATGTCTGCATTATATTTTATACTTTCTGACCATTTTTTAATTTTTCCAAATCCAGATCTGCCTTAATCCAAAATCTGTTGATTGTGATAGCTTATGACTGTTTCCAAATTAAACATTTCAGAAGCTCAAATGTGTTATAAACTTAGGCACAGAACAATTAATATGGATATATATCTTTTGGATGAACAAATGTTTGACTTAGAGCCCAGCACAGGACTGCTCACAAAATGCTATGGAAATGTGTCTTCAAATATAAAAAATTGTGGCAGAGAGTGCTGTGGACAGAGTGGGAGCTTCAGACAAAGTCCATTAAAGAAGTCCACCCATTGACTCACAAGGTGCAGAAATAACTCCCAAGTTCACCAAACCATTTCACAGAGGGGAGCTGGATCCAGTCTTGGACTCAGACTTAGGTGTAGTTGAACCTTCATCCAAATTTGTCCTGGAGGATTAAGAATGGTAAACCATATACATATATGTGCGTGTATACGTGTGTGTGTACACACATGATTTATTATAATACATCTACTACACAGTATAGGAGCTATAGCAACCATGATAATATAGTTCTCCATGGAGCAATATTGAAACAATTATACTAAAGCAATTGTATTAGAGCTAGCAAAACCAATTATTAATTAGTAATTAATGCTACCCATACGTACTGTGGGCAAATGTCTTTCACTCAGCCTCAAGGAGTAACCTTGAGGAGTGTCCCCACTCAAGGGAAGAATGTCCACACGTACACTCCAGGAGGGATATTAGTAGACTCTGTTAAAATTTGGAACTGAGTTTTTGTAGTATAAAATAATTAACTGCCAGTCATATATCTCCAGGCCAACTGTGTCAGCTCAACAGCTTTAGTTAAATTATCAGAAGTGTGACTTTTTTGTTGGCTTATCCACGTATTTTATCAGTTCTACTGCTTCTTCAGCTTACTATGAGGATGTTTAACTTTGGGATTGATGAGTCAGACTGTTTTCAGTATTATTCAACACCAAAAGCTACATGACACACTTTTTTATTTACTGCTGATAACTTTGCAAATAGGACATTGTCCAAGTGGTTTTATCCCATTACAGACAGAGCACCCTGTTACAGGGGGTTCAAAAACACAGCCTTTGGAAAAGCAGTATTTTGTACACGTAACTCTAAAATGACACATCCAATAGTTTGTTGTCAAATGGGAACAGCACATAAGACCTATTATTTTTCTTCTTTAAACACTAAATTTTTATCTCACCCTTGGATATAACTTCTAAATTAAAATGAATAAATAAATAAAAATTTTGAGATAGTTGTATGTTTGTCTACCACTAGAGGCATCTTCACTGAACTGTAACTTTACTTTTTTTCTAGGATTGCTATTTGAATTCTGATCATCTGAGTCTCAATTATTTTTTCTTTAATTATTATTCTTTGTAAAGTACATTCTTGTGAGACTTTCCAGTTAAATTAATCGGGGACTTGAGTAGCTATGAATGACATTATGACAAAATGACAAAAAAATTACAAGAATGACAAAAGAGAAACACCTATTTAAATCTCCATAGTGATACACATCTTGAAGCATGATAAACAAACATCCAGGAGCATCTTCACTGTGAAAACTAAAGCACAAAGGCAATCAACATATTTCATGCTATCAAGATCTCCATATCACAACATAAATAAATGATATTTTTATTCTTACCTCAAATTAATTTTGGTTACAATATCAAAAGTTGGTTTTTGTTGTTTTATTTTGTTTTAATATAGTTTTCCTTTCAGATTAAAAAATGAAGCTGCAATGTAGAGAAAAAAACCCCAAACACATCTCTACAGATCATAGATGTGAGTTTTGAGAAATAAAAATAAACTTTTTAAATTTTTTTTAATAGGCTTTGGATAATCCATAATACAAATAAAAGCTTGTTGGAGATGAGCTTACCATACTTTCTCTTTTAGTTTTTGTGCTCAGATGAACGCATGCCTGAATCAGTTCTGCTCTTACAGGCTTCCCCTACTGAGTTCTGAGTGCATATCTGACAGATGCTCTTGCTCTCACAGAAGGGGGTCTGCTTCTGTGTGACTACTTGTTCTTCGACCTGGTCTCAGCACTAAGATTCTGCTTCAATGGAGGGATCAGCCCACTCCATCTCACATCTGCCTTTGTGGTAACTGTGGCTGTGCTGCACTCTCAAAACAGTGTCTTATGTTATGCAGTACTCCATGACACAATACATAATTTCATCATGGCACAAATTGCTACAGGATGTCATGAACATTAATAATTTCAATTGGTTTCATAAGCTGTCAGGCAAATTCGTGGAAAAACAGGCCACTGACAGCTATTAAGTGCAATGATGAAGACTATGGACGAGAAAGTCTCTTGAGCCATGGATGACTAGGCAGAGTGGGTAGATTCTCCATATGCTCCTTGTGTTTTTAATTACCCTTTGCCCCAGGATATATTGTTGGCTGTGGTTCTATGTAGGATATTGAGCTAGATAGACATTCATTCTTATCCAAATATCATTCTGATATTGTTTAACTTCCAGCATCTGATAGGGTTGACTTTTTGGTAGTGGAAATATTATTTTCAGTGATCCTTGCATAATACTGCTTAAATCCTGGGGGTTTTTAAAAGCTTTGTTTAATTTTTACACTTTAAACCAAACAATTATCTCCAAAATCATTAATCAGGTTAATTTTATTATATTGCAATAAAATACTAGATTACAGTTTTCACTGATATGTTTAGTTCATCTCTAGAATCAACTCTGCTTCCACTGGAGAGAAGAAAAAAAAAAAAGGAAAAGTAAGTTGATAAGGTAAAAAAGTCAGATATCTCTTTTTCTTTTATATGTTTGGATATACACTGGAGAATAGAGTAGAATAGAATAGAATACTAAATGATATAATCTAGCCAAACTTGAATTAAAAAAAAAAACAAAACAATAATAAAAGATTGTATATTTACCTGGTCATACAGTAAATATTATAGTGCCCTGCAATTGAGCAGATCCCTTGTTATTCACCTTCTAAGGTTCTAAAAAGGTAGCCCGAAAAAACTGGGGTCTCTTGTGCTGCCCTCAACAGCATGACAACACATCAAGCCATGCTGACAAGAGCGGAACAGGGTCCAAAGCAGAATTAATCCTCCTGTGGCAAAGACTGCATGCAGACTCATCTTTTGGGATGCGAAGATTGACTACTAACTTTCTTATCACTGTTTACATGCTTAGCTGCTTCTTTTATGAGAACTGAAATTGTAGTGAATAGCTGTCATCTTGCAATAGCTGCTGCCTGGTGTTATCCTAAAACTCACTTGGGGTATGCGTGGGGTTGTAAGAGCCTGAAAGCACTCCTGGGTTTCCTAATTACAGGTACTATCCAGTAGAAATATTATGCTCCACACATCCAGATTGTAAGTCACTTCAGTAGCAAGAGAGTGTTTTCTATTCACTTCCATCATGAATCAGATGAGCAGTTTCCAGGTGTAGTGATATGGCACAAAAAGCTTCAGGATTCTTTTTGAGTGTCACATACACATATACAAATAACTAAAAACTACCATGTATCAAGCACGATTGAGCCTCTACCCATTTTTTAATTTACATCTAGGATATACCTCCATATGTATGAAAATAAGGTCTTAGTTACAAAATTGTTACTCATTCTGCCTCTGACATGTTTTATTTGAACTACACATATAAACGTGCAATTTGTCCCAAACAATTAAATATTACCTGTTCGTATATAAGCATGGTGGTACTTAGTGATCTTATTATGAAGCAATCCTTTTGTGTCACAGCTAAATGACAAAAGTAGTGATGACTATAGATTGTTATAAACAGAAAATGCCTCTGGATAAAATAATTTTATTTGTTCTGGTTTTTTAACCAGGTGTGCTTGCAACCAATCAGTAAACTAATAATGACACCTTGTCAGGGCAAGCTGGTAATAATTAAAAGTGCACAGTTAGAAATTCATAGGCACAGTATATGCATTTGGTGAAATAAGACAAAAGAAAACGTCACGAATTTATTGTCTGTAAAAGATTTAACAACTTAAGGCTGCCTGTTAATACAATAATTTCCTTCATGGAATAGTTGAAAAATTACTTTGAAGCAGTTCCAGATCAGAATGATGAGTGTAATAACGGAATAAATTTAGTTTCTGTCTGCTATATTCTAGCATTTCTGTCTGCTATATTCTAGCAAACACTTTTGTTCTGAAATGGAGCTGTAAATATTGGTAAAAGTATTCTGTGTTGGCGAGGGAGTGAGGTCAGAGTAGACCAGTGCAGGGTCTCACCAAGAATGGTCCAAGGTGCTCTAAGTTGTAGGTTGTATTAATTGCATACACATTCTTAAGAAAGCGTTTCTTAGGTTTCTCTAAGTAGGAGCAGCATTAGAGCAGACACGGCTTGTCCAAGACCACCAACTTCTCGAATACAGTGCCTTTCATAGGACCCTGAGTACAGGGTGGGAAAACTGGAGGGTTGCATTTCAGTGAAATTGACAACACTGACTTTCCAAGGAGAAACTGTAGTGACATCAGGATACTACCTTTTATAAACCAGAATAAAGTGCACTTTCACTCAAATATTTTCTTTCAGACTTGTTGGACAAGAGAAACTCAAATGAGATGGTAAAGTTCTATTAAGTTCAATCATCCACTGTATAATAAATGAAAAGAATTTAATGAATTATAAATATTGATGTTGGACTGCTTACTTTAATTATGAAAATGAGATGAAGAATATAAACTCACTGTGTGAAATATCAGTCTTGATCTTTCTTTACTGAATGTTCATCCCACTGTTAATGTGCAGAAACAACTTTATTGTACTCTGATATTTTATGAAAGTGAGAACTGAAAAGTGATATAAAAAGGGCTGAGAAAATAGCAATGATTATTTAGTCTCCTACTATAGATTCTGAATTTTTGAAACATGAGATCCCTAAACCAAAGACAAAACATTCCTCTCCTCCCAAACTCATAAAGACTTATTGAAAATCTTTGAAACTGATGAAAAGATCTTATTTTACTCAACAGTATCTGGTTTAGGCCATCAGAAATTTATGTGACTTGAAGACCAGTTTTAGACCCCAAACATCATAAACAGGTTAAAACAAGGTGCAATTATTCCAGCCCACTTGTGGAAGAAGGAAGTGAAGAATGAACTCTGCTTGCACTAGATATTGTACCATAACCACTTTCCTCTAAAGAGCAGTATTTCCAGCTCTAGCTTCCCCTTCAGTTAAACCAAGACCTGTACTGACATTACAAGGGGCAATCTCATCTGCTTTTTGGACACCTAAAAGACTATAGTTGGTTGACCCTGGCTTAATGCCAGATACCCACCAAAGCCATTTCATCACTCCTTTCACAAATGGAAAAGGGAGCCAAAACAAAATGAAAGGTTCATTGGTCAAAATAAGGACCGACAGATCACTCACGAATTACCATCATGTGCAAAACAGGTTCAGATTGAGGACATTAATTGAATTTATTAACAATTGGAATCAGAGCAGGATAATGAAAAGTAAAATAAATCTTAAAAACATATTCCCTAATTCCCAAGGTCTACCTCCTCCCCCCAGCAGCCCAGGGAGACAGAGAATGGGGGTTATGGTCAGTTCTTCATATGTTGTTTCTCCCACTGCTTAGGGAGAAGGTCTTTCTCCTGCTCCAGAATGGAGTAGCTCCCACAGGAGACAGGTTTCCAGGAACTTTTCATATGTGGGTCACTCTTCCACGAGGTGCAGTCCTTCAAGGACAGCCAACATAGATCCCCCCAGGGTCACAAGTCCTACCAGGAAACCTGCTCCAGTGTGGGCTCTTCTCTCCATGAGTCCCCAAATTCCTGCATGGAGCCTGTTTATTGCTTCATCTCTGGTGCCAGTCTCCTCCATGGGCTGCAGGTGGATCTCTGCACTCCTGTGGACCTCCATGGGCTGCGGGGGCACAGCTGCCCCACCATGAGCTTCACCACAGGCTGCAGAGGAATCCCAGTGATGCCTTAAGTTAATGTCCACACTTCAGTATCAAATTCTTCCCTTGTTGTGTAAAAATATCTGTATTTGTAGAAACTAATAAAATATGCACTGTTCTGGGGAAAGATTTAAATGTATACGAGATGACAACATTACACCTCAACTGTATTGAGAGAAACTATCTTAATACTGAAATTGAAAATTAAATCAGGTGTGTGTACCTAGTCTAAGAAAACTCTGTAAGGAATAGCCGATCATCTTTGCTACCTTCTAAGCTTAATCGTGCTTAAGGCTGTTTCTGGCAAAATAACCCAGCTTCTACCAAACAGATATTTGGTTTTGTCCTGAAATAGCAGAACCCTTCCATGTGGCAAAAAAAAAAAAATGTAGGGCAGATAAAATTTAGTCTGGTTTATACAATAAACTACCACTCTGACAGTCATAAAAGCTGAGAGTGAACTCCTGCTCCAGTTATACTTTTAGACACAAAATGACTCATGCAATTGCTTTCTTGCTTGCTTTGCTAAATATCTAAACAGCTTTCAAATTCCAGAAATTATTCATAAGAATAGGAAGATATAGCTTTTTAATATTTAAGACCTAAAATATTCTGTTTGGGAAGGTATGAAAATGTTTTTATAATTCCAAACACTAATCTCTGGAAAGGTTTCATCTAGACACCTAACATGACATTCACTTAACTATAATTGAATCCTCTCTAATTATATAGAGCCTGTAATAGATGATAGGCAGATGACATGCAACATTTCAGGACACATTAATGGGACTGTAATGAGAGTCATCTTTAGCAGTTCCTTGTTCCACAGGGATATATAGGATATTCTTTATTTAATTAGACAAGACTCCAGATGGGGGGGATATGTCTCTTAATGTGTGATTATTCTGTCCCTGTTTGTGGATTGTCTGGATAAGGAAACAAAAGCATAGCCCCCATTAAAAAACTCTTTGCACAATAAAATGGAGATTTTCTATTCCTCTAGAAATGACAGGAAACTATTTAAGCTGGCTTGTTAAAGCATTGAAACAAAATACAGCCAAGGATCTGGTATGTATTCTGTAGAGTTTTCCTGAAATTCTTGTTAGCTACTTCAAGTTTCTTTCTAATGTTATCTGTGTTTGAATCTAAAATTTAGTTTCAGTAAAAAGCACAAGCATGAAAAGAATTAAACTTTGTTTCAAACTGTTATCAAGCCCTCTATGTAGCTAAAGATGTCATATTTCCTAGACAGTTTTCTCAAACACATCAAGGGTCATTCCCTCTGGGGGAAAAAGCAGAAACGATAATTCTTTTCTCCCTCTGGTATTTGTCTTCTGTCTTTCTTTGCTCCCATGGCTGACTTTGTACATGTAATCTAATAATGTAATACAGAGTAATTAATATTAATCTAATGAAAATACTATATTTAAATAACACTAGATTATTTGTTCCAGGTGTAGTGTGAATTAAAAAGGTCACAGAAAGCTTAGTCTCTTCCTGCCAAAAAAAGCTCCAAAAACACTGCAAAGTCCTTCCAAAAAATTTTATTCATTCAATCCTATCAGTTTAGGGTTTTTATTATTATTTGGTTTGTGGCTTCCTTTTTTTTTGAAATAGATTTTTGAAATAATGGAAAACTGCAGCAAATGGAACAGAGAAGGCAATCAGAGAAAAAAACGTTAGCATGTCTATGATAATTTCATTAAATACAACCAGTATTCATCTGTCATTTGCATTAAATATAAATATATATTTAAAATATAAATGCATCTATATATGTACTCCCCTGCAAACTTGAAGTGTTTATTAGATAAAGCAAAGAGCATGCACTGAATATCTACAACACTGAGAATAAGATGTGGACAGGCTCTCTGGATAAATACTAAAAAATCTGCCAAGACATTTTCACCTTCCATCTGCTCAAAGAAAATCTTTATACACATACATAGTCCCACTGGAGATGCATTATCAAAAACCTTGTCTAAGGAGAGAGTGAACTTTTCCATGGATGTTTTTTATCCACAGAAAAGAATACAAAGAATACACAAAAGGGCAAGAGTGCTTTGTTTACGTATTTTTGTTTGAAGAGTCTGTCTACACATATTGTTTAATCAAAGCCTTCTGCACAAGCCTTTACTTGACAGTCCTTAAGGAATGAAAGAGACAGCATAAATGTAAAAACACATTGTTATTTTAATCACCATAGAATAAAGTATCACACATCAACTCATGCTCAGAGTCAAGTCCAGTTTCTCATGCCAGTTTAACAAAATTACAGATTAAAACACTGAGTGTTTCTCTGCAGCATAGATCACAGGGCTCCTCTGTTACATGCTTTTGCCACTGTATTTCTAGCACATTCACATCTACTGTCTGTATAAAACATTTTTTCTGTTTCATATCTGTTGGGCAGATTCCACATATCTGTTGTTGGATTCCACAAACAGTTCTCCCTGCCTGATTTCTATTTTGCAACTTCACTTCTTCAGACCTCCAGACAGAAATCTCCTACAAGACTATACAGATTGACACCTTCTTTTCTTCATTGATGAAACAGAATACATAGTTCTTTAGTTTTCCTTAAATTCAGAGTCCTTTTCTTTGATTGAAGAATAGGTAGAAGTTAAATTGCTGCCTATAAAAGATTTCTTAGATGCTAAAAGTACAGGATATGAGTTTAAAAACTAACTGCGCTCAGTAAGAAGCACCAATTTTGTTACTGCTAGGTCCCTCTAAAAGAACTAAATATATTATAATACTAATTTGATTGATCCGTCAATCCAAAATTTCTCAGTTGTGAATCCATATAGTTCCATGACTTTTTTGGAGCTAACATGTAGAAAAAGGAAACATCTCTCAAAAGCAAAACATTGCATTTTTTTCCTCTGTCCTATTTTACATATTCTCTTTACCAGTGTCAATAACTGTTCCCTCTGTCAATGCAGCATCAAACACCAGTATAGTTAAAATGCTTTAAAGCTATTTTGCTTTTTTTTTCCAATATTCTAGGAATAATTTTTTTTCAGGATTGCATGCACCAAATCATTTATGCTGCATGTAATTTTTCACTCTTTTATGTATATATATATATGAAGTGGAAAGATAAAAACATAAGCAATACATCCCCAGATATAAGAGTTTTGGAAAATAGGAAGCCATTAAGGTGAAATTGATATTTGTGTCAGAATCCCCAAAAATTCCCAAAAGCCTTGATGAGAATGTGAATTACCTTGCTCAGCAACACTTTTAAGTACAGTGCAGACGAAGCACCCTCTTGTATTTATGTTCTGTTCTATAGCACCTGCTTTCAGTTAAAAACAGTTGAGGTGAAAAAGATGTTCTTTAGGTTGGAGATGTACATTACACACCATTAGTTCTTTTTCCCTTGCCTATATGTTATATAGGCATGAGCAGACTTTTCTGACTTGATTTTTCAGCATCATATAACATAAAGTGAGTTCCTCTCATATATTCTTACTCTGCTCTTGTCTGGCCACAATTTTTTCTGTGCAATAACCTTTTTCTCATTCTTGAAGACATTATCTTAGAGCTGCTTCCACTGTCTCTGATGGGCTCAACCTTGGCCAGCAGCAGGTCCATCTTGGAGTCAGCTGGCACTGTTTCTGTCAGACATGGAGCAAGTTTCTGGCAGCTTCTCAGACAAGCCACCCTTCTAGCTTTCTCTGATACCAAAACCCAGTACACAGTCCCAGAGCTGGACGCAGCACTCCAAGTGGGGTCTCACCTGAACAGAGCAGAGGGGCAGAATCATCTCCCCTGACCTCCTGGCCACAATTCTTTTGATGCAGCCCAGGATGTGGTTGGCTTTCAGGCTGCAAGTGCACATTGACAGGTTGTGTTGAACTTCTTATCAACCAAATCAACATATTTTTACTTTTTCTGTGAAAATTTTGCCTAATATTAAGTTTGGGATTTTACAGAGTAAACAGGAAAGGAAAGCTGGCAACTGCATATTGTCACAACTGCATATTGTCACAACTGCATATTGTCACACCACCTGAGACCCTATCCTGTCGTAGAAATAGACACTGAAGGGTAGAGTTTTCTCACAATGCTGCCTAATTTCATGGACTACTTTTGCTATTTTGATAGAGTTCTACTTAAATATCCTGACATCACAATATCTGCTTAAGCAAGTTTGTTACATGTTCCTCCCACCCTTCTACTTTCCTTGTGGGCATCTAAGGCTGAAGCCACAAAATTGTCATTCTACCTTCTCAAAATTCTTGCTGGTATGTATTCTTTCCATACATTGCCCCTTGGGAAGAACAAATTATGTAATCAGATTGCTTTTTTTCTTCAAGTTTCAGTCTAAGTGTTAATTCAGAGAAGTAATTCAAAGGAAGTGATCTATAAACAGTTTCTTCTCCTCATCTGAAGGAAGATTTCCAGTTTCATGGAACATGGCTTTTTCCAATAACCCGATATTTTTAGGACTTTATCATGCCATTATTAATAATTAAAATGGAAAATATTTCTAATTTGTTACTGTATTAGGTACAATAAAATTATGTTCAAAGAGACAATTTTCCATAATCACAATCTCATTTCTTTCTCTTTACTTTTAGAGAACATATAAGAACATTCCAGTGTATCAAAATGAGTTATCCTATCCAATCTTAATCCAAGCTAAGTATAATTCTACATTTAGTCTTCAGATTTTTTGATAATCATAAAATTCCAGATCAAAAATGCATAAAATTTAATGATATTTAGCTACCTAGAAAAAGAATTATTAAGATGGAAAAAAAGAGACTGCATTTTGGAGAAGTCGTGATTCTAACCATACAAGTGAAAAAGACCTAGGATCAGAGCAATAAAAGGCAATGCTTAATTCTTTTTTGCTGGACAATTCCAAGAGTCTTTTTGTGAACATGAATCCCCAGAAGATTTTTTTTTCCAGAGGAGAAAACTTACAGCTGCAAGTATGCAATATCTGAATTTAACATCACTGCTGTTCCTGCTTTAACATTCTGGAGAGAAGAGAGACTCGGAGGGGGGGGGTTGACCTAAAAAGGAATTACTCCTTTTGGTTGAATCCATTTAGGGTATCTGTGACATCCATTTTTAAAAATATTCAGAATATGACCTGATCTAAAATGAACAGAGAAAAAAAGCTATTCACTTTGTGTTGGATTGTTTGTTTTTGTTTTTGGGGTTTTTTTTTGTTTTTTTGTTGTTTTCTTTTTTTGTTTGTTTGTTTGTTGTTGTTGTTGTTGTTGTTGTTGTCTTTTTTTGGGGGGGTGTGTGTTTTGGTTTTGGGTTTTTTTGGTTTTTTTGGGTTTTTTTTGTGTGTGTTGAAGCAGGAAAAAAAAGTACGCCAGAATTGCACCCGGGGGTGTAAAATTCATGTGTAAGAAGATTTTGCAGTACCTAAAAAATGCTTTGTTTTCCTCAGTATATGTTCAGGATTATATTTAAATGTTCAATCAATTTGAATCCAGTCTACAGTCTTATTTTTCAAACTGCATGTTGTTTTATCATGTAGAATTTTGGCTTGCAGGACAACTTTTAGGCCATCTAAGCTGACAGAAGCTTATCTTTGGAGTCTAAATGCAGCTGAACAAAACAGTCTGAATCACTAGATAGTTTGGTGAAAAGAAAGAAAAAAAGTCATATAATTATTTAGATGCTGTTTAAGTAAAACTAATCTGGCTTAAATAACTGAATTGTTGATTTTTATCTGCAGAGAATATGCTAAAGATACTATGCAGAATTACAGAATGTTATCCTCATACTAAGGAACGAAATATCCCTCTTGGGGTCAGAATACTGAAACATTAATCTAGAAAGAATCAAGAACGTAAACTCCCACTAATGGACTTAGACAAAAAGCACAGCAAGCACTATATTTAAGAAGTGCAGGTGTTCCCTCTTAGTTATTAGTTCAATTTCATTTACTTGTCTTCATTTTGATTTATTCATGAATCTTTAAATGCAGGAGTTTGAAAAAGCTGGCTGGGACTCATTAGTCCATCCACATATCTATTATTTGATTGCAAATTAGTCACTAGCTGACATAATGCTACTTTTGTATATTCTTTCTCTTCCTGACATCTAAAATCAAATTGTCTATGCAAAGTTAATTTCAAGAGAAGTAGAGGAGGATGGACTCATTGGCCTTCGAGGTCTTTTCTAACCTTAACAATCCTATGTCAGCTCTCTTCCCTCTCTCCTGTCTCCTCCTCCTCCCTTCTCATCATAGCTCAGTTTATTTTTTGATGGCTTAGTACTGTTTTGGTAGAAGATGCCACTATTGTTGTGTACTAGATTTGCTAAGACCATCCTATATGTAAAAATCTACAGGAAATTAAATGCCCAGTTTCTAAAATCTGAAAAGCTCATTTGGTTTAATTTGTAAGGTAACAGACTAAGTTCACAGCTCTATAGTTATATGGAAAATCCAGTGAGAGCATCAGGATCCCCAGTTTAAAGCTAGGGTCCTGTGAGTTGCACTCTTCACATTATATGGCAATATGAGCCAAAGAATCACTTTAAAGAGTTTCAACATAACAGTTGTTCTTGGTCTGAAATTGTCAGTCTTCAAAGCAAGGGCCAACTCAGAGGAGAGCGCAGGTAGTAGTGAGAATATCTGACATAGTGTCACTGAGACAGATAGAGCTTTTAACTGGCACAGGCTATATTTCTAGTGGCTGCTCTTTATTATATGGTAGACTGATTTTTCAGTGATTTCTTTTGTGCAATGCATTCATGTCCTCTTACTGAACTCCCTCTATTAAATCCATGTCTTTCTTCTGCTGGGAGTCCAGCCCTGGTCCCAGCACTCCAAACTTGTCTCCACCGGGCTGAACAAAGCAGGAGCTCCTCTTAGAGCTGGTGGCCACACTCTGCCTAACGCAGCCCTGGAGGTTGTTGGCAGCTTTTGCTGCGAGGACTCATTGCTGATTGATGGGAAGTTTGGTGTTGACCAGGAACCCCAGGTCCCTTCTCTGCANAAAGCTATTAATGGCCTCATCTCTTCTACCTCAGTAGTAAATCACATAGAAATGAAAAACCTAAAACAATCTAACCCCCCTGCTAACTGCAAGTGGTGGGCAAAATCATAAGGTAACTTAAAATGAACCTAATATCTTTCCTTTAACTTTGTTAAACAAAAAACGGGGAGATGTTGCAACTCAGTACCCTGAATGTATTGGAAATGGTAAATCCCTCACCCCTGGAATGTCATGTAGTTTGACCCTTCTCCCCCCTGGTCTGCTTATCTGGCAGAGATCCAATTTCTCCCCGCCCCCTTCCCAGACCCTAGAAAAGACCTCTGTGCCCTGACCTCGCCCTCTTTCCGCTCCTGGGACCTCACAAGGAATAAACCTCGGATTCTCCTCAGGGGAGGGAAGAGCCTCTTTTGGATATCTTTTATTCTGTCCATGCGGGGGATACAGGCTTTCTCTTAGTATCTGAGCTAGTCGGGGGCTAGGGGAGAGTCTCTATTCCACCCGCACTGCTCCACCCCTAACTTGTATTGGTGCATGAGGTTGTTACTTATGGAGCAGAAAGTAATAGAATGTATCAACAGCAGAATAAATTCTCATTACATACCACATATATCATGCACCATGATTGTGTGGAGTGTTATTTAATGGTTTTATTTGTGTGTGAAAGGGAGAGCAGCATAGCTACTGGCAGATAAAGGATATTACTAAAATTATACTTAAAGAGGTGCAAAAAGACATGAAAATGAGGACAATTCACCCATAAAGGTTGAGTAGACAAAGTTAGAGAGCAACTACATTTAAGAAAATATAAAGAGTAGTCCTAAAATAGCCAAAAGAAACTGAACTTCCTAATACCAAAATACTGCCCCATTCTGAACAAATGAGTTTTCCATTCTCTCTGAAGAACAGGTTATTATCTTGAAAATACTGAAATAAATGAGGTGGCAAACAACAGAATTCATATTCATACAGTCAACAGAGAGCTCAACTGCAGCCTAGTGCATTATCAATGACAGGGCTGAAGTGAAGATTAATAGAGCTAAAATCACTGGTAGAAAATGTAATCATCCCACCATTCTCTATAAAAATATATATTTAAATATAATCAGAAGAGATAAAGAATTTGACATTTTTACACATGGATCTACAAATCTAAATAGCAATTAAAAGTAAAAAGATTTTGGAAAATTAAATACATAAGTCATAGGTACAGAAAAAAATAAACTCTTAACCAGGCATTCTGTTTTTCTGTGATTCCTCAATCTGGCAGTTATGAAAAGATTTAAATATTTCAGAACAGAATTCAGGAGATAATCTTGCATGAGGTATAATCTCCTGTTTTCAATCTAGTAAAAGCAAATGGACCCAAATCCAGTGAAATGCTTGAAATATTTTCCATGATGCTATTTAAAGTGTCAACTAATAGAAGTTCAGAGATTACATTTAAGAATTTGTATCATGATGTGTGAACAGTATTTTTGTGTTGCCTTGCACTTTAAACCTATCCTAGTAGAGGGCACTGATGTTATACACTATATAATGTATTCAAACAGAATGGTGAAAGAGGTCAGATTTGATGCCAGATGTCTAATCTATCTCAATTATCTAATTTTAAACCCTCTTGGCACCAAGCAAGGGAAAATAAATTTTCTATTTACCATTAATTTTCCCACTGAGCATAGCCTGTTGATAAAGAAAGCAAACACAAAAACAGTCTAAATGGATAATAAACTGGCACCATTGATCTAGTTTTGAAGGTTAATTAATCATACACTTGCCTTCAAGAAAGTGTTATATTACAATGAACCTTATTTCTTACTGACTATCAGCTGGGTACTTCCACCCTCAGCACCCACAGACATGGCAAAGATTTGACTTTCAAAAGCTCCTTAGAAGCTCAGGTTAACAGTATGCAAAATATCTACACTTCAGTTCAAACATTTATCATTGCATATCCTGTATTATTTATAACACTGACCAGAGCAGCCAGAGCAAACTGGAACATACATGTCAATTCTTTCCACAATGTAGTGCACTGGAAGGGAGTTGAAGGTCTGATATAGAACAATTATTCTAATTTCAGGGGCAATAAATCAGTGAAATGAGAATTAATAATTTCTATCCATTATGCTACCCCAGAAATTTATTCTGAAGTCACAAACAAGAAAAAGCTCACAGTGTATTTATTCAAATTACTTCTAAACATCCATTGCATTTTGTTATCTCTAAAAAAATGTATTTACTAGTTAAAGGAAAATGATGTATATTATTTCCTCACATAAGTGATGATAAAGATGACATTTTTCTTGATAGCTCAAGTGTACTCATAGTCTGTGCCACAGTCAGATAAAGAAGACAGGAAAATATTTTGACACTTATTTTATTAAAAGACACCTAAGACCTGGACTTAATTTAGAGATGTTAGAGTGGCATGCATCCTACAACTAATACAAACATGCTGCAGTTTGCACTTCTCAGACCTGGTTCAGATCAGTTGAAAACATACCATATTTCAATAAATCCTTCTTGATCAGGACTCTAAAAAAACATATTATTTTAATATCAACTTGCAAATCCATTTCTTCATACTTCCTTCATTCGTGATTTTATTTTTCCCTACATGTATAGCATAGGGACATGGCTTAAAAAAATCTTTATAACACAAAATCCTTTAATACTTTTTTAATGTTACTCCACTGAAATGACTTGAGAGGATCATATGAACTGATCTTTTACAGTCACATGCCTATAAATGCACCCAGTGAGTTGCTTTGAGTTATACTTATCACAGGTTACCTTTGACCCCTCTCTAGGAGAGTGTAGCTGATGTTTTTATTTACATGAAAAGACTTAATCATCCCTTGTGTTTTTTAACCATATCCTTCCTGGAAAAATCTCTTGAAAATTGCCATTTCTGTAAATCCCATTTCACCTCAGCATCTACTAACCCTTTCAGTATGATTTAGAGGTATGGTGCATCACCAGTTGACCTAGAACATTCCTGCTTCTTCTACTGCATGACAATAAGGATTGCTGACCCTAGTAGATGGTATTTATTCAGCTTGCAACCTCTTTCAGATTTAATAGGTAATCCTTCATCCAAAAGTACACAGCCCTTAAATGGCCCCAGATAGATCTGCAAAGTGTTTGTTGTCAGCATTGCTGCATTCCATTTCATTTATGACCTTTTACAGTGAAAAACTGACTTCATACTCTTCTAAATTCTTGGGCAATAATGGAAGGAGAAATCAGATACAAGGTCTTGTATAAAGTACATTTAAAAGTAAGAAATTAAATGAAGTTTAACATTTATTTTTCCTGACAAAGTACATTTAAATAAAGACAAAAAAGTTGAGCAAATGTCTGTGTAAAACTCATTTGTTTCTGATCAGAGAGACTTTTTTTCTCATATTAGAAATATGTTTGCACATTCAATAATAATCTAGGTCTCTAAAATGGTTAACAATAGGAGGAAAATAATTATATGTGTATTTGCTACTTAATTAACACCACAAACTAATTTTTTCATCATCTTTGCAAATCTGATATAGTTCTGATATCTCTATTCTTGCCAATTGACTGCAAGTAGGATGACATTTTTTCTCTTTTTTACTCATCTCTACTCCTTTCAGATTTGAAGATGGTTATAGCAAAGGGAAATATTTGAAACAGTCTTCTATTGTATTCTGATTAATTTTTCAATATTAGTGATAATCTTGTCTTTCAAACATATACATTTTTTAAAAGTATAGGAAATTACAATAAAGCAAGAATTTTACTTTAATGCAGTATTTAATTAAAGTGAATATTAATTCATCAAATTTTGTATTGTTTCATCAGCTGGCGTGAAACTCACATAGAAGATCAATCACTGAATCCTTCATATTTATCTGTCTAATATATTATAGATATGACAAAGAGAGAGAGCAAATATTTTGTCATGATGTATGACTTGATCTTACTAAGGTATAACACAGAACATAAGTCTGCATCCTTGCATTTGAATATAACACAGGAACAAAATGCTGAACAATGCCTGAATCTGATATTCATGGTTCTAAGCCATGTACCATTTAGGAGTTCCAGAGGAACTCATTATCATGAATAACCCATTGTTTTTCTAGCCTAGATATTAATTTTTAAAATACACTTATTTTTAATTTTTTTAATGAATTTTTTTTAATGTACCAAACAGGTGCATCAGTTCAGCTGTCTGCATTACAGGCTATTGGTGAAGACTATTTTCTTGATCTTGAAGCGTAACATTGTTGCTCAAAATCATAACTACTCATCTGGGTTGAAAAACCTGCATGATTTGTGAGGAAAAAACTCACTTGTGCACAGCACATGTTCAACTGTGGCATTGCGAGCAGCCTGGAACAACCCCAGGCAGGTCCCAAGGGCACTCTGGAAACACATGAGGGGTGGGAGAAAGGGAGAGCTGGAGCTCACAGGCATCCTGGGAGCACATGCCTGGCTCCCACCACCCTGCAGTGCTTCTGCCACCACACCCCCGTGGTGGCTATCTCCCACTGCTCTTCCTTCTGCTTCTGCTCTTATGGCATGGACTTCCTAGGCAGGCTGGCCTATGTGTAGCTTCTTGCTGGGCTGTTGATATGCTGCTGCTCATTTATATTTTTCACTTGTCTAGTCCTTATTTCTTTGTAATTCCCGAAGCAGTCCTTTCAGACTTGTCAAGGTCATTCCTTGATTGACTGACTGGCAAGTAGTGATTTTTTTTCCCCAACTTGTCTCCATATTTTTAATGCTTTCACTATTATCTCACACTTAAACTGATTATAGCAAGACATACTCGATACCAAACTCCAGTTCACTCAGACCAGTATTCTAGCAACTTGACTGACCCAGGCTAAAGCAGCATACGTTTAGCATTCAGCAAAGTTAGCACAACTTTAACCACTGGTCTGCTACTAGCAATGGAAATACCGGTTTTCCTGGTCCCCATGATGAAACAGTAGACACAGTGACCTTCTTTCCACTAAATGAAGAACCATGCAGAAATGCTAGCTATCAGTAGGGTTCACTTCTGCATTAGCACTGGGCTGCTACATAGTTCAGATGGCTGAGGCTAGAAATCCCTGCACTGCATATCATTGTGCAATAGTTAAATCTGTCTTAAGGTTTAAAGAATATCAAATATCCCCTTACAGATGCTGAAATAAATGCTTGCCTTGAATCAAATAGCTGTAACTTCTAATTGTGTGACAAAACCATCAACTCCCTTTAGTGAAAGAATGAGAGCTACAGTTTCTGTGGGTAGCTCTGGAATGTAATTATATCATTCATTGTATCATAAAGCTTATTTTTGGATGCTACAAAAACCATAAATACACATAATATCAGGACTCACCTATATATCCACTGTGAATGAGCACACATTATGCTTTTTAAAATTAATTAACCCAGTTATACAAATGTGTATATGTTACTATATATATATGTTTAACAACATAATATTAAATTATTTTTAATTAAAAGGGACAAGAAACTTATTAATTGGAGAAAATTATCAATTATATTCTCCAGTATGGACAATTCCAGAAGGCAATTTAAATGTCTTCCTGCACATGAGTTTCTATTACTTGTGATTTTCACAGGCAGTAAAAGCCAAAAGAAAAATAAACAAGTAACCTTTTTGTGACTATTCATATTTACACTGACTGTTGTTCTGTTTCTAGTCTTAGGAAAAATTGGTCATATATACAAAAAAAAAGATACAGTACATTGAAATTGTACCCAACTCAGTTTTCAGAGTTTACACACACAGTAGAATCATCATTGTGCAAAGCTGTATCCAAAAGCTTTATTCAAAACTGTATTCAAACCTTTAACATAGAGTTTATAAATGAATGTGACAATGATTATTGGTTTGGAACACTTGCTTTCTTATCTCTTCCTGACATGGTATAAATTATACACTGTGAAATACTTGTTAAATCACCTTCAAGGTATAATGATAAGATGAGATTTATCAACATGACACTAAACTAATTTCAAATTGATTTATGGGAGTTCAGTACATTATGAAAGGTTTGTACTATATAACCACTTTATCACGGCAAGCGATGAAGCTTATTTTCTAGCATTTACACCAGATCTGTTTATTTTTGTTGTCTTGTTTTTACAGAAACTGTTCATGTGATCAAAGGTTAATACTTAGCTCTTATATACTTGATACTTTATTCACAGAACATCATTCTTACCTAGTTACCAGAGAAAATCTAGCTTTTCTAGGAGCTTTAGATCACTCTTCACTTTACCTACTTGGTAGAACCGGCCACAATGGAGTCGCCAAAGTCCAATCCAGAATTCAGCTAAATATACCTATTTGGAAAAAAAAAAAGGAAAAAAAGAAAAAAGCAAATGAACAAAAAAAAGCTACTGATGGGAAAATATCTTCACTGTTAAAACTTTCCACCTGCTTTGCTGTACCTAACCCATAACCCCCAGCTATGGACATCCTTTTCCTTTTAAAACATATTCAGAAGAGATGGGTAGAATTAAAATATCATTGTTCCTGAAATTTAAATTTGAATATTAGAAAATCTTTGTGGATTGGCCTCTAGAGTTCTAGGAACTAGTCTGCAGACCTGAGTGGGGATAATAAGATGTGATGTAGTGAAGGTATAGATCTTTAATATGCTTTCACACCTAACGCTCTTTATTAATTGAACATTCTTCTACTTTAGGAATATTTATATACATTATAACATTTTATATATAACATTCTTCTGCTATATTTGCTGTCAGCATTCATTATGGAGCTAGAGTAGTGGTGAAGTAAAACATCAAGCAAATTTAATTCGGGGTACTCTAAGGAAAGAAGTATTTACTGGCATGATAGTTTTTGGGGGGTTTTTTTGTTTTATTTTTTGGTGGTTTTTTATGGTTTGGTTTTTTTTGGTTTTTTGTTTGTTTGTTTTGTTTATTTTTTGTTTGTTTGGGGTTTTTTGGGTTTTTTTTGTTTGTTTTTGTTTATATTTTTTGCTTTTTTTGTTTGTTTTTGTTTACTTTTTTTGCTTTGGGGTATTTTTGGTTTTTTTGTTTTGTTTTTGTTTATTTTTTTGCTTGTTTGGGTTTTTTTGTTTTTTTGTTTTGTTTTTGTTTATTTTTTT
>VWZS01011034.1:1284-15539 GCA_013397075.1 Rhabdornis inornatus | reverse complement strand
TTTTTTGGTTGTTTTTGTTTATTTTTTTGTTTGTTTGGTTTTTTGTTTGTTTGTTGGGGGTTTTTTTTTGTTTGTTTTTTAATTCCAACATTCAACAGACCGGTTAATTAATTAGTATCAAGCACACTGATGACTTACAACAGCTTGTATCCATGAAGTACTAATTAAACTGAAAACAAATTGCTAGTCTAACTCATTGAAATGGTTGTGACACGATTTAAGCTTTATCCATAGAATATGGGCACTTAATATATGAGATA
The DNA here is from genome assembly GCA_013397075.1 of Rhabdornis inornatus. Classification (NCBI taxonomy): domain Eukaryota; kingdom Metazoa; phylum Chordata; class Aves; order Passeriformes; family Rhabdornithidae; genus Rhabdornis; species Rhabdornis inornatus. The sequence continues at coordinate 15,279 of VWZS01011034.1, read as the reverse complement.
ATTTTCATTAAGGGCTAATATTTGTCCCAATTAATTATGCTGTCATTAGTTATGTATAACATTAGTCATCCACTTTTTCCTCTTTGTCTGTTAAATTCCTGTATCATTTTCTTTTATCCTTTATCTACAGAAAAATAAAAGATTGATCTAGAATACCCATTCATGTATGTTGGAGCTATTATACATACAGTATATCTCACCTAGAAAAGTACCTTTTGACTTCTGTGGCTACTAAGACAGTGTTTTTATTTGTATATAAACTGCAATTAATCTCAAAGATTTATAATTTATTATGAGAGAGGAATGAATTTGTCACTGTCATACTCTGGCAGTACAACTACAAGAATCTAAAGACATTAAGATGACTAAGTCAAAATACCTACTTTGGATTAATCTGACTAGCTTCCTCATCCCATTGACTCCATTGACTAGAGCCTGTTGCAGGCTAGATGTCAAGTTCAGCTGTAGGAAACAGAATTTAAGTGTCCAGCTGTAGAGCTGAAGCCTTCCTTTTCTGATAAACCTCTAAAGGCTTGAGGACCTGAAGTAATGAATGCTTAGAAGAGTTCACTGTCTGTTTCCTACTTTCAAAACATTGAGAATTCACATGTTAAACACCCTATTTCATTCATTGTTAAAGGCTGTGCAAGCACTGTGAAACTCTAATATCCCTGAGGGCATCAACAGTCCTAAATGTTCTTGCCCAGACCCCCAGAACTCTCCTCACTCTGCCCAGGGCCCAGGACTTCACATCGACCCCCAGGGACCACTAGGTCCTGCCCCAGAAATGCCACATTTCCCCACAGCCCTGCCCTTCTGTATATTGATTTCATCTGTACATATTTTTTTTCCCCAAATATAAGGTGTGGTGATATCCAATATTTTAATGTCTAACCCATTCATGGAGCCCTACTAGAACCTCCCTCTCAAATGCCCAGCATCCAACAGGTCACAGAAGACAAATGCTACTTTCTTTATTTGACAAAGAAATATCCTTCCAGGCAGAGGTAAAAAAAAAAAATGAAAAAATACAACTACTCTGTGATGACAGGTTATGTCAAATGTGTAAGTACACAGAACTTCAAAACTATATAGACCTTAGTTTTACTTTTTCCTGAAAGAAAAAGAATTGATCCCTGGTACTCCTTTCTTTTAAAGATATCTATTAAAAGAATATCTTGAACAAAAGTAAAATTTATTTCAAGTTAAAGTTGCATTAAAAATTTAACATTCATGTGTTTTTTATACTTGGACATTATCATAAAATCTGCTGCTGCATAAGCATAAAATGTATCACTTATTGCATTATATCAAATTCACTAAAGAATTCAATTTTAAAATAAATTAAAAATATTGCTTACTCAATGTATTGTAACTATATAATAGGGATGAAAATATCAAATTAAGACATACATATACATGTATATATCCACAACTCACTTATGTTCCCTAACTGCAAGAAGAATAAAGACATTTTCTCATAATGCAGTTGAACTGAATTTGGTCATATATTTTAGAACCCAAGATTTAGATAAAAATAATGTATAATATTATGACAGAAATTAGCATAAGAATGCATTAATGACAAAACATTGCAAAAATACTGATATACATTAAGTGGTTTTTTTTATAAATAAGTATTATACCTCTCCTTCTCTATTTTCACACATCCAGGACAGGAAAAGTGCCACAATGCCATTTAAAAGATAGTTAGTAAATTATATTAGAATTATTCCTCGGTTTATAGACCTCATTGAAAAGAAGTTGTGCAACAAGAATTCTGCATAATATTTTAATATTTTATATATATGCAGACTATAATTTATATAATTTAAATTTAAACATCTGCCTCCTTTAGGTAACACAATCTACAAATTACACAATTCTTTTACTCTTCAGAACTGATTTCAAATCACAGTCTGTAATGAAGGTGATATAAATGGAGATAAAGACCATTACCTATGCATATCTTACATGACATAATAGTACTGACACAAATGAAGAACTCAGTGGAGAAAAGACCAGCCTTTGAGAGATCCATAAAAGTACCAGTGTAAGTACCATTGAAAATAAAGAAATAGCCAATGTTTTAAAAGAACATTCTGACAGAGATATAAATAGGGTAGAAGCAGTAGTCTAAAAAAATCAGTATGGGAAATAAGACATTCGTGTTTCCAATAAATGCAATGTTTATAAACATAGTATCATATATTCATACATTTACAGCCAATAAAATAAAACACAGTGAATTCTATCGTGTATAAAAACTAAAAGTAAAGATGGAAATAACCCAGTAAAAATTTCATCTTTCTGTTTTACTTTCTTAGAAAGCCTTCTAAATTAATGCCTTTTTAAAAGCTTAGTATTACCTTTCTTTATTGCTTTAATTAGTAGTTATTATAGACCTATTCATGTTAGTGCAACATATTATGATACAAATCACATGCATGAAAATGGCAGATTTTGAAATGCAAATTTGAATGGAAAGTCTATTCGTAGTTTCGCATCTATATGTTTATGGAATCAATGTATTGTACAAACACGCACAAAGCCTCACACAGAAAATGCTGCTTAGTATTTTTTCTTTCTTCAAGAAGCATGTATTTTTTGTTTTCTTCAAGGTAGTATCTTGCTCAAATATCAATCAATAAATAAAATATATTACTACACAAACTGTGTTCCTCCAGGTGAGAAATAAAACACAGAACACAATCTGAGAAAAAATATCTATTACCAGGAAACACAATTAGCAGCAAAACTAGCCAGCAACTTGAAGTACTGAGGAAAGCAGTTTATCCCATCACAGCATTCCTTGATGAAGAGTTGTCATCACTCACCCCTAAAACAGGGCACCAGTTTGATGACGGTCACATGACTGACACCAGCATCAGTCCCCTTGTTATCTGAAATCTTCCCCTCCTTGACAATGGGCTCAAAAAGCTGACACCAAAGATGGTAGCAAGCATCAGCAATTTACTAAAGCCTTCTGCCTTTTCTCTGTTGTAATCCCATGAGTAGCAAAACAAAATACAGACCCCTTCCTCTCACAGCATAACCTGCTAGCTCTAACAGCAATGACACCTGTATCCTCCCAGTTTTTTGTACCTTTTCTCTCACTTGCACCTGTGTGCCCTTTTACTCTTTTGTGATTGGTCAACACACATCAGCATTCCGTGCTTCTTCTCTTTCAATCGTGTTCACCTGTCAAATACAGCTGCAGACCCATTCCCTGCGTCCCATAATCTGTTCTCCTATAAAGGATAATTTGGCAATAAAGGTTAGAGAAGCTATTTCAAAAAATTAATCTATATAAAATATGCATTTTTCTGAATATGCATAGGTATACAGGATTTTTGCATTGCTTGAATATTCTCTGGAATATGGAAAAGGGATATTAAGTTATATGAGATTTTCACTTTGTCTGGATTGAGAGTCAGTCTATATCCTTGCATTGAAAAGAAAATGATAGACCTTTGAGATATTGCACATTGTTTTGCTTTGAGTACAGTTCTTACCTGCATGAGTTTAAATTATTTATATTCCTATCATATTGGTGGAATCACATTACAGCATTATTCTCTGGTCCTGAGAATTTGCAATTTATAACCCTTCTCTTAATGAGTAAATTCTCACCCTGAGAATTGCTCTATTAGCTGTCACATTAAACATTTAGAATTATTTATTTTCTTTTTAATAATAGTTGCATTTACAAAACTTTCTTTATATGCACTCAAGTAATACACTTAGTCCTTGTCATGATTTTGGCCAGCACAGGGTTAACTTTTGCCATAGCCAGGAGGGGACATAGTCATTGCCAGGGGCAGGAGGAAGGAAGTCTTTTCCAGGTTGAGGTAGCAGGATAATGGTCAGGTAATGATGAACATTTGCATGTGAATCACTCACCTGTCTTATACATTTTTGTTATTAATGTTGTTGCGGTTATTGTTCATTTTCTTATCTCACTGCTGTTTCCTGGAAATTGTTCTTACTTCAACCTGTGATCTTTACCTTTTGTGCCTCCAATTCCCATTTCCATCCCTCTACACAGGAAGAGGGAGAGGGGGAGTGAGTAAACAGCACATGTTTTGGAGTGGTTTCTGTGGGAATATTAAATTGAAGAATATGATTCCTAATCATGAGAATCCTAAAAATGGTACGTATTTTACGTAGTGGTTTTAGTCTGTCAATTACATGTTTTAGACAAAGAACAAGGAGGAAAAATTGATAAGAGTAGTAAAAGAGTAACTTTGTTCTGATTACACGTGTTGGTTATTCAATTAATGGGGATAAGAAAAATGAGGAACACAGAAAACTGGCTTTGAAGATGTGAGTTCTCTGACATGAAACCAAAATCCACTGTGTAGAGGTTTTGTTCAGCTCATCTTGTCTGTTTTCCTGCACTCGCCTAATGATCTCCAAAGTTTCTTACTTTCTTTGTAATGACTTTTCAGTGGAATTGTCATTTCAATTATGAATTCATGAGATATGAAGTAAAGATGTGCTCCCTGGTTACCTGAGATGACTCCTGCTAAGGCACCAATGTCCTTTTTAAAGAGTCAAGAGCTGTGCCAGTAAATAATGTCTTTACAGAAACAAAACAAAGAAAGTAGGCTTCCGAGCCAGAGGAAATTGAAGCAATATCCAAAAAAAGAAGAGAAAGAAAGGAAGAGTCCTTTTTTTCTTTACAGTTAGCTTTTGTCTTTCATTGCATCTTGATCATTCTATGTGTATATACCTGTCTCCTTCTTGCAAATGATACTAGATTTCTAACAAAAATTTTGTCTTTAACTACTGATGTAGTGCTATACAGATGGCACCCTATATCTCCTATATTTGCATATGTACAATTTCGGTTTTGATAACAAGGAAGACAGAGTTATTAAAGCTGTAAAAAAGTTGCAGAAAAAAAAAGAGCAAAGAAAGGTGTTGCTTTTTGAGTCAGTACAAGCATAGCGATTAGGATGAAATAAATGTAAAAAACATCATAAATTTTGTTTTCCCAGAATAAATCCTATGCAGATCATAGGTACAAACTGGATGTCTCAGATTAGATCCCATTCTGCATGGTGTGTCTCCCTTTCCCCTCTAACAGTGACCTCTCTGAAAAAAGACAGCCTATGGTGTATAACCTTGCCAAGAGCAGACCCTAGCTAGATAGAACAAGGCAGAGGATTGAAAAGTGCTTGGTTTTCAGAGACTAATGTGCAGCTCTAGGCAAGCAATAGATAGTTGGTTAGTTGACATTATCCCAGCCATTTTCTTATACTTTTATCTCATTTAGTAATTCACGACTAGTAGCAGAGTTTAAAAAGTCTAGATCTAGTCTAGATCTTATAAACATCACTGATATATTAATAAAACCCACTTTAATTAAAAGAAAACACGTATTCTAATTTTTAAACAATATTTTATATAATTTCTTTGAATGCGATAATCTTTTATTACACAAGTTCTAGCTGAAATTAACCAAAACCTTTTCTTTATTGCATTCAGTGATCTATACTGGATGTAGTCCAATTCAAGCATATTTGAAGGATTAAAATAAAAATTGGTTTGGGGATTTAAACGTCTGTGAATTATGACAAAGCTTAAAGAGATTCTCTGACCATACTGGAAGCCAATACCTAAGCGCTGAGCATGCTTTGAGGTTCAAAATGAACCTCCACTTGGCTGACTGATTTTAAGGATTAAGTAAAACTTGATGTACAGAAGTCCTCTATAAAATACCCTGAAAGACCAAGATTTGTGATGTCTAACATGACACTAGAACATGTCCGTATCTCTAAGCAAGTGGTTTTCAGTCTTTTTGTTATAATCAAAGCTAAAAAATTGGCACTGTCACAATCTTTCAGAAGTACCTGACTGTTCTGAGATTGGCACTTTAAAATCAGACCAGCTGAATCCCAGAAATGTCTGCTTCTTTCCACTAGCATTGAAATACCACATAATCATCAGACTTAAAAGATGCTTAATCTAAGTGGACTGCCAGCTTTTATACTTATAAATTGTCATAGTTTTCTACTCTTTTAATTAACAAAAAAAATTATGAACTGTTAGCTTGTAAATTCTGAATATGCAAATAGGAACATTGAAATAAACTTTTATATCGGGGTCGAGGGTGGTCCCTGATAATCCTTTCTAGGGTTCTTCAGATATTCAGGATATAAGTGGCAAAATAAAAGAAGAGCGGTGTGACGACCACAGCTTGGTAACATAAAACACTTTAATAACAATGAAAGTAAAAGTGGGACAAGGCCCAAAAATCCAAATACTACAACCAAGGGGGTTAGGTTTCTTTAGGAGCTGATGGTCGAAGACCAGGAATAAGGGAGGTCCAGGGTTAAAATATGGGGTAGGAGAGGAGGTGGGGTTGAAGCAAGGTCCAATAGGCACAGGAGAAAGTGGTGTAGAGGTGGGACAAAGGGAAGTAGGGTCCAATGGGGTAGATGGGGTGGAACAATACACCAAGTAAGGGCCAATGGGAACATAAAGAGGGGAGAACATTCTGGATGTGAGATTGGTGATAATTGACTAGCAAATTAGGTATTAACATAGACAATCCCATAACTCTTCGGGAACTTTTCTTCAGGGGTCACCACAACTTAAACAAAAGCTTCCCACAGTCTAGGGTTGGGATACAACTCTTCTTCATTAATGGTTGCCTGACCTGGAATACTAGTCAGGCTGACTCCCACACTTTTACTTTTGAAAACAGGTTTCCAAGTAAGGCTGTGGACCATTTGGCCCTGGAGATTTTTAGAGCTCAATCACATAAAATCTTCAGCAGCTTGAGCTGAGCTTTGACATTTACACTGATTTGAGCAGGAGGTCAGATTAGGTGACCTTCAAAGATTACTCCAACCAAAGACTTTCTATGGTTCTTAGTATAATAATGTCAGCTCCAGTAAAAAGAACCCAAGGGTATTTGATTAATGCAGAACAAAAAGGTTGAAATACAAGATGTGAATTTTGCTGCATAAATATTTTTTATAAAGCAGAATATTTATGTATGTTTCAGTTTCCTTAATGTATGAAACATTCTACTCTTAGCGAAACCAGAAACTGATAAATCCATGATTTTAAGTACAGAATGTGGCATAGAATGAAATTAGATTTATGCTAATTAAGTCAAATGTGTTCAAAGGCTTTCTACAGTGTGTTGAATGTAATTTGAAAAGGAAACTTTTGGCCTTTGTTCTTTTTGTGATCCCTCATAAAAAGTGGAAAGGATTTTCATGTAGATTTTTATTCTTTTAGTGGGTGAAGAAGGGGAAGGATTTGGTTGAAGATTGTAAGATTGGTGAAATTTCCATATTTGACAATATAGTATTAAAATTCCTAGATATTTTATATTAAAATGTATTTTATTCCCAATCTCTAAAACAACATTTGCCAGTTAATATTTAATGTTCTTTCATACTTCTGAAACATCAGGAATACAATCATAATAAAAAATTCTAATTATTTTGAAAGAGACATGGCAGAAGTGTATAACACATTTTTTGCCTCTGTCTTCAACATGGATGACAGATCAAAAGGGTCTCAGTGCCCTGAGCTGGAGGACCATGACTGCAAGAATGATAAACTCTCAACTGACCCTGAAATTGTGGGGGATCTGCTGCTCCAGATGGATCCCAATTCTATGGGGCCTGATGGGATTCATCCAAGAACCCTCAAAGAGCTGGTTGAGGTCATCACAAAACCTCTCTTCACGATTTTTGAGCCATCTTGGGAATCCAGAGTCATCCCAGCTGTCTGGAAGCTGGGAAATGTCCCAGTTTTCAAGAAGGGCAAGAAGGAGGACTCTGGAAATTAGATTGACTAAGCCTGTCAGTCTCATTTCAGTGCCTGGTAAAATCAGGGAGAGGGTTATTCTGGAAGGCATTGCAAAACACATGAAAAACAATGAGTCATTGGTCAGAGCCAGCATGGATTCATGACAGGACAGTCCTGCTTATCAAACCTGATTTGCTTTTATGACAGGGTGCTACAATAAAAGGAAGACATTAAACTACTGGAGAGTGTCCAAGGAGGACAATAAAGATGGTGAGGAGCCTTGAGGAGAAGCCATATGAGGGGTGGCTTGGTTTATTCAGCCTGGAAAAGAGGAGGCAGAGGGGTAACCTCACTGCAGTTACAGATTCTTCATGAGGGGAAGAGGAGGAGCAGTCACTGATCTCTACTCTCTGGTGACCAGTGACAGGACTTGAGAGAATGGCCTGAAGTTGTGTCAGGAGAGTTTTATGTTGGATATTAGACATAGGTTCTTCTCCCAGAGGGTGATTGGGCACTGGAACAGGTTTGCCAGGGAAGTGGTCACAGCATCATGCCTAAGAGAGTTCAAGAAATGTTTGGACAATACTCTGGGGCACATATGTGCAGGATGGTGCTGTGCAGAGCCAGGAGCTGGACTTGATGATCCTTGAGAATCGCTTCCAAGTAGGCATATTTTGAGTTTCTGTTAAAGAGATTGTAGATCTTAAATCTGTCAATTTTCACTTACATTTCCAAAATATTGACATCTTGCTTCTGAATTTTTTATCAGAAAGTTCCATTTTTTGAATGGATGATGTTATTAAATATTATAATCTAGTTTAAGCCAGTAGCAAACAATGATGAGAAGCCACATTCTGATTAAATATTGTAATGTCTTTAGAGATAGACACTCCTATCTCTTCAATCACTTCTTGTTATGTAATATTCAAAAATGGAAATCTAGGACTTGATTTAGCCTATCTAAATATAGGTATTTAGTATCATCCAGGGAAAGTGGCTGAGACAAGGTGGAAAATGTGGATTTCAATTAGTAGATTTGCCACTGGTAATCCTGTGCTGGAAAGCTTCAATGAAGCAGAAAGAAACAGAATTGTGGAAAGACTCTTTGACTATTGGCTGAAGCCGAGTTTGACCGAAAATTTAGATTTATTTGTATCCAAATATTTTTTCCAATTCCATTTCTGAAAGAGAATGGGGGAGGAGCATGACGGGGTGATGGGGAAGAAAATCTGTATACATAAGTATTCCCCCTTTGATAACCAAAATCTATGTCTGAATCCAATAGGTAGGACTTGGGCACTTCTAATGAGTAATATAATGCAAACAAATTCAACACAACAGAATTTCTAAGTAGACAATCCTATTCGATAAGGTAATGGTGCTCTGGCTCTTAATGAGCATACACTGGTGATTACCAAATAATGTTAGAAATTCTTGCCATATGGAAAGTGATCTCCAGTGTTTACAATGATTTCACCCAGCTGTCACTACAAAGTGGCCAGCAGTAGAATTACCCTGTTCTCAATCTGTTGGGGAACATCAAAGGCAAGATACTATCAACAGGGATTATTGTTTTTCAATATTACATCCCATACAGATAAGAAACTGTTGCAGACAGTCACTTTTAAAGTCTTATACTACTGCACCTTGAACTGTCCATTTCTGTAATTAATCATTAATTTCAAAAGGAAAAGAATACAGAAGACACACTACTGACTGCATATTACATAAAACTCTGCATATACACAATCTGTTGCATAGGTCCAAGAAGAGAGGTCTTTTGTCTTGACAGTTAATGAAATGCATTGAATCAGGGGTATGTTGCTGCCACAATCAGGGGTATAGATTTTTCAGTATGTGAAAATGTCCGTCCAGGACAATCCATGCTTTTAATTCTTGGTTTCAGAGACACTTAAAGGTTGTGTGTCTTCGTTGGTAAAATTTAGTTTTGAGGTAAGATCGCAATGGTTCCACATTAGGGTGAGGGAGGTCACAGGGAAGGAGTTAATGGAGAGTGGTAGTGCTGCAGTAGTCTGGGAACAGTGAGTAGGAGTGCTCTGGAGGCAAATGCAGGTACAGTTAGAAAGGAGCCAGTGGCAATTTTGCAGGTGTCAAGATATTAGGGATAGTGCATCTTAAGCAGTGTTAGGTGACTGAAAAAGTTGAGTCGATGTAGCTTCATGACCCATGGAAACCCTTAGCAGGATGAGTTTCTCTCTCTCAATCTTGCTCTCTTCTTTTATATTTGTGTCTTATCTGACAATCTGTCTACACTATAGCTTGCTACTGTGACCTCCTGCTTACTTTGTCTGCTGCTGTGAGCTGCTTTGAACCTTGCTCTGGAAGCCATATTTATAACAATAGAAGGTATTGCTGTAATGGAGAAATCATAAGAAGTCAGGAGAAAGGATGATTTGAAAAAAGAAGCTGTAAGAAACAATCAGGAAATCAGGAAAATACAGGGACTATGGAACTGCTAAACAAATTTGGACATGTTTATTAAATTTTCTTTGCTCTATCATTAGATCAGAATATGGGACAGTAGCACACTGGCAGCATATTTTCTGAGAGCTATCTGTTACTGGAAAAACCGTGCCTGCTCTGTGAAGGTCTACAGGTGGAAAACTGAGCCCTGGCCTGAGATTTGGCTATTTGAACTGCCACGAGTGTCTGGGCAGAACATGCAAAATTACTGGACATGACAAATAACAGAGCAAGTACATAACAAAATAGTAAGATGGTGCTGGGAGGAATGAATAGATTTCACAGATGGTTAAAGAAAATAATGTGAAATATAGTCAACTTCACAGATATTTGAAGAAGAGGTTTAAGGCTCTTTTAGAGAGCAGTGTCTTGCAGAGGCAGTGGTGCCTAAGTTACCATATCAGCAAGGAAATGCATGAAGAAATCATTGCTTCTGAGTATGTAGCCATAACAAACTCTTTTTCACAAGTAGGGTGAAAAACTATCTTGTGAAAGATACGAAATTTATTTTGGTCCTTTTACTGTAGATGGATAGACAAATAAAAATTTAAAGACTATTAGGATGAAGTTCAAGAAATTATATATATAAAAGATCTTTAGAATCCTATCTTCTTCCCCAAGCAGAAATGTTTAAAAGCAAAAGTTTTCTTTCTTTCTTTCGCTTTATTTNTTCTTTCTTTCTTTCTTTCTTTCTCTCTCTCTCTCTCTCTCTCCCTCTTCCTTTTGTATTATTTCTTTTTTTTTTTCCCAAGCTGAAGGCAAGGGTCCTTTTTTCCCAGGGTGTGGGGTTTTTTTCTTAAAAAGTATAAATAACTTATCAGTAGTTATTTCACAGACCTGGAAACATTTCAAATACCTTCATGCAACACAAACTACATAAACTAGAATGTTTCTAACATAAAAGGAATTAAACTTTATAATAAAATAATAAATTAACAATCCCTAAGTATCCCTAAAAATCTGCAAGTATTTTAACACAGTAATCCTGAAAATCATATTTCTGCAGAAGATTTAAAGGAAAGCAATTGTGGTATTATAAACCTTTCATTATTTTCAGTAAAAAAATATATAAATTTATAAAAATTATATAATAATTTATAATTAATCATAATATATATAAATAAATAAATGTAATTTAAAAATAATTTAACCAAAATAAAATATTATTTTGATTGAAAAATTGTTTTTGGTATTTTATTCAGAGAAAAGAAGTTAAAATGCTTGAAAGATATGAGAAGTGCAATATTTCTCTTCTATATTCTGTTTTGTCCCTGCCCTGCATAACAAGCAAATGAGATAAGGAAAGAGAAACTGAAAGAGAAAAAAACAAATAATACTATCCTTACTATTGATGCATGAAAATAGTGGAGGATATATTCAGCCAAAAAAATATACAAATTTCAGTGATATATTTATGAAACTTCTTTCATCCTAATGAATTTTCAATTGAAAAAATTTTCACTACCATTGGTAATGCAGCAAAAAATAACATCTAGGGTAAAAAAGCTTTCTTGTTGTTTCTGAGTTGTCTTTTTCTTCACCAATCCTTTCTTGTAAAGATGCATCAGTCTCGTGATCATCATTTTGAATACATAAGAAATTAATTTCCACCACAGGCTATAAAATGTCTACGTCCTTTTTCAGGCTGATCTTCAAAATGGAGTTATTAGCTGAAAAGAGATCAATAATTTCAGGTCACTGTCCTTTGAAAATTTTTCTCAGGTGACTTATGATCCATAGGACAGAGAAGAACCTGTTCTATCATAGATGTAAAAGGTTAATGCTATCTTTAAAACCCCAATTCAGTTAATTTAAGACAAATATTATTTTCTAAAGGTTAGGGAAAAATGCATGTTTTAAACAAGAACTTTCAGTTTATCACAGAATACCATGGACCTGAACAATAAAGTTTCAACTGGTTAAAATATTTTTGTTTTGCAACAGAGAACACAAGATATATTACACTGCTGGTAAAGTTTTATTTCAATTTTTTTCTGTCCATGTATTGCTCTTCTTCACATAAACAAATCATCTGAAGTATTTTGACAATTGAAAGACAAGTCAGGTTGCCTAAGCTCTACCCTAATAAAATGACAAAAACCCTTGGTGTTGCTGTTACTACTTCCTCTTGCTACAATTATATTCTTGCTTTGCCGACATGTAATAAGTATAGACATTATGTAAGATTCCACTGCCTTTATTTCTCTTGTGCAAAGATATTCTGGAAGCTCAGCTCTGAAGAATCTAGTCCTGACCTACTTGTAGCATCAGATTTTCATATTTCTTCTGGTTTCAATAAGCTTGAAGAACTTTGGGTCAGGTTTTTCTTTATGGTCTTTTCTAGGCAACTAATCTTAAATCTCTTCTTCTTCTTCCTCATTGGACAAGTTGTTCAGCTGTAAGTGAAACTGAATCTGGGAATGAACAACTGGAGTGTGTCACCATGACAGAGGATATTTATCACTTGTGTGTTTGCAGAGTTGTGGATTTTGATGATGATATTTCTGCACCTTGAACTTCACAGAACTGCTGCCTTGTTCTTGTATCACCTCAGGCGTCACCTGAGTAGATTCAAACCTATTATAATACTGCTATCATAAAGGAGAATAAAATAAAATAAAATTAGATTGTTAGATTACTTTTAAAGAGGACGCTTGGGAATATTTTATATTAATGTATTTCTATAGGAGAAGAATATATTAAAGAACATCCCTTGGAGGAAGAATCTTTTAAAATTCATCTGCTTTCATTATTACAGAAGAGAGGGTCTGTTTACTTCTGCAGAATAAACAGCAGTTGTATTTCCATGGTAAATTGTACCATCATGTCCTGGTTACACGTGGCTGAGCAGACTCAGAGAGGTTTATCTCTATGAGAACCTCCTCTGTGAGTTGATGGGACCAATTGGAGGCTGGTTTCGTTGTTGACAGCCCGAGAAACCAATTGGAGAAAGTTAGTCCACTTCATGAAAACACATTTTGAAGGAGGTAACCTGGAAAAAAATCTCTCATTCTCTTCTGGCAGCAGTGCAGGTAACAGGGCCCAGGCCTGGCTCCACTGCAGGCCTGTGGGCCTGGCAGGGGGCAGGTCCAGGCCCCTGTCTGGAGAGCTGGCATGGCCTGGCAGGGAGGAGGGGTGGCCACGGGCAGGGCCAGGCCCCTGTCTGGAGAGCTGGCATGGCCCGGCAGGGAGGAGCAGTGGCCATGGGCAGGGCCGGGGCCCCTGTCTTGGGAGTCGTCATGTCCCAGCAGGGAGGAGGGGTGGCCATCAATAGTGGGTGCTGTAGCTGAGCCCCAGGGAGGCTGAGTGAGGTCCCAGCTGTTCCCCGTCCTCCCCCTTTCCAGCACAACCTGAGTCTCCTGAGATCCTGGCACAGCTCCAGCATTGCAGCCTTGCATTCCCCAAAATCTTAACTCTTTCAATGCTCAGATAAGACTTGCAGACCTTTCAATCCTCCCCTGAGTTAGAGGAAAAAAGAATAGAAGAGCTAAGTTTCTTTAGATGGAAAGAGAATGAGGAGATGCTGTGAAGATGGCTGAAAATCCTTTTGTAAAGTTGTAGGGATGAACTGATAGCACACTGAAAAATCCTATAAACTGTGGAGAAAAGACATGGGGAGTTGGAGTGTTCCATTTGATAGATCATTTGACCCAAAGCACCTGTGTTGAGAATCTTTGCCCTGTCACGATCCGCTGTTAAAATAGGCAGGAGTCGTGATGGTTCGTTTTTGATCTC
>VWZS01011033.1:302630-367937 GCA_013397075.1 Rhabdornis inornatus | reverse complement strand
CCAACACCCCATGACATCGGGTATACCGCGCTACGTCATCGTCATCGCCCCCTCCATGAAGATCAGCTACCTCCAGGAGGACAAGAATCCCCTGACCCTCTCCTAAACCCCATTTTATGTTACCCCCTCGACATTGTTGAGATTTTTGAGTAACCTTAGTTGTGTTCTTTTTATTTTTAGCCAACCACTTGACGCCCCAACATGTGGCACATCCTTTTCATCGTCGTGTGCCTTAGCCAGTCCTCGAGGGAGTGGATCGTCCCGCAGCCGAGGAAGAACGTTTGGGTTACGCTCGCCCAGGCCATGCAGCAAGACCACCTCTGCCTGTCGATGGCGTCAGCAGAAGATCCGTTGTCAACGTGCCTGGTGGGGATCCCACTTAAGCCCGAGGAATATCCAAAGTCACTGGTCACTGTAAAAGACCAGTACAATGCTCAGAACCTGCTGCGCGGCTGGCCTCCCTCACCCACTTTCCCTGTGGCTAACCCCCTCTTTTTGTGGCGGGAGTGGTCTGGTGCTGATACCAAGTATACAAAAGGCCTTCCCAAAGCAAAAGAGGAGCCTCAAGAGTTCGAATTGTTGGGTTCTACCCCAGCCCCTTTTTGCTTTCCATTTAATTACCATCCCTCCTATTACCCTGAACGTCACCTACGCGTGATCCAGCATTCCCCAGATTATATAGCCGTGCAGTGGTGTAACAAGACCGCCCAGATTAAGGGAGCCCCTGTTGAAGAACCTCGTCAGCTTGACAAAGGGGTCTTCCTCATCTGTGGCGACTGAGCATGGGCGGGCATCCCCTCTTGCCTTCTCGGAGGGCCATGCACTCTTGGGCGGTTGACCCTGTTTTCACCAAACAAGACCCAAATTTCTAATTGGAAAACCAAAAACACCACATTAGCTATCAAAAAAAGAGAACTTAGAAATTTGGATGAAAATTGTGAGGCAGACATAGTCCATTGGGCCAAAACCAAAAGGGTCGCAGTATCCGTCTTTTTGCCGTGGGTTGCTGCGGCCAAGGCTCTAGGTGAATTGGGCCACCTGGAGTGTTGGGTAGCAAAACAGGCGAATCTTACATCAACTGCCCTAAGCAACCTCCTCGAAGACAAGGAAATAACCAGGAAGGCAACTTTACAAAATAGCACAGCCATCGACTTTCTGCTGCTCGCCCACAGCCACAGCTGCGAGGACTTTGAGGGGTTGTGCTGCTTCAACCTCTCCTCTAACAGCGCCAGCATCCACTCAAAAATACAGCAGCTAAAGGACATGGTTAGCAACATCAAGCAGGAATCTGAGGACTGGCTGGTCAACACCTTCAAAGGTTGGGGACTTTCCGGGTGGTTGGCTTCCATTATGAAGGCAGTTGTGATTGTGTTGTTTTTTATCCTCCTCCTTTGTGTTGCCCTTTCTATTTTTAAAACAATAATTGCCTGCAGCATCTCCCACTCCCCAACAGTGAATCGGGTTGAAATATAGCCCAACCAGGACTGGTGGGCCAGTGAAGAAATCCCCGCAGGAGAGGAGGAAGAAGAGGAAGAACATCCAGATCCTGAAAAAGACTCTATTTCCTCCACTTCAGTTTAAAAAAGAAAAGGGGGAGATGTTGTGGTTTGCTGTTTTATTGTTAAAGTTTTATTGTTCTGTAATGGTCTATCCCTAAGTTGTTCCCCCTGGTTTTTGGTTATAATGGTTTGTTCCCCTCCCATCTTTGCCCCTGTCTGTCAACCCTGCACCCAGCCCACTTTCCAGAAAGGTCCCTGTCCGTCTCCCCAGTCCCCTCCCAAGGCTGTGTCAATGATTCCTCCCCTTTTTCCCAAATGTTCCCTGTCATTTGTCCCATCCCTTGTACTCAATTGGTTATATTGTATTCTCTCCGCCCCAGTTCTGCCTGATTGGTTGCTATTGTACGCCCCCCCCGGTTGCTGCTATTGGTCCCTGCATTGTACCCTCCCAATGGGAGGCACCCTTATTTAAGTTGCTGCACACCCTTTCTTCCTGCCTTTTGGTGGTTCCTCTTCTGGATCTACCAGAAGGTCTCCCTCTTGCTCTTTGTCCTCCACCGGAGCGGCTGCCGTCTAATAGCTGACGCTACACACCCTTACCTGGATTCTCCCGGAGATATCTGGGAAGGGCCACTCATGGTGCAAACCCACCCGGAGCTAGCCAGGGTGTCCAGCCAGAGTGGACAGTTGGACAGGCCACGTCAGGGCAGGAGGGAGGGCTAGGATCTCAGCAATGGGCCTCTCCTCCCCCTGGCCATCGGGGCCCCTTGCCCGCCCCCAGGTGCCTTCAATGCATAACCAGCACACAGGTGAAAAAATAAAATACTTAGAGGAAATTGGACAAAATGGACAAAACCATTCATTCCATTGACACCAAGATTTGAATATAAATAACGAAATTTTCTTCTGTTTTGTGCATTATCTTCAAGTGCCCATGTTCCCAGTCTAAGCCGAAATATCAGAATGTTGGTTTTTAGAACACTAAAATGTTTCACCATTCAAGAATGTTTCTTTTTTTTCCATTTTTGTGCCAGGCAAAGCTAATTGAATCCCATTTTACCAATACCATCAGCAATTAGAAGCTGCGTTTTTTGGTGAACAAGTGTCTTAACAAAAAAGGTGCCAATCAGCTCTGTATAGAATACTGGCTTCAAAGTGTGAACCCCCTCACCAATGGGCACTTTGTGCCCAGTCCATCAGAGAGTCCCCCAGACCTGCTCCCAATTTTGGTTGCATAAGCTGTTCGGGGCCTAATTTAATTGCTTCTCACTTCTAGTAAAATTCACACAAATTTAACTAAAAGCAGGTCATTTGTTACACCTGTTAAGAGACTGGCTTGGCCCAATCTCTTTCATACACGCTGAAGAAAGAAGTTTTAGAAATGCATTATATAGTCAATGTTTTAAGTTACCAGAATAAAGATACTCTGTTGGGGGTTAGGTCNACCCCCGCCGCTTCTTTGGCTCCGCTCTGGGTTTCTCTACACTGTAGCCCCACACTGCCCTGCCCTGCCGGCACCTCCAGCAGTTCCAACTACTGCTGCAAAGTTTCTGATACATCTCTCCCACCAGACCGGGATCTTTTGCTCATTCCTGCCTTTCCAGCTTAGTGCTCCTCAGAGTCCTGTAGGGGCACCAGGATCGACTGCCCCAGGGCTTTGTGAAGCAAAGCCTCTCCTCCCTCCTTTGCCGTCTCGGCCAAGAAGGCTGTCACAGGGTCCCTGGTTCTGTTTGTTATTAATTCCATAGTTTTTGTTGTTTTATTTGCCTCATACATACTAGTAAAGAACTGTTATTCCTGTTCTCATATCTTTGCCTGAGAGCCCTTTAATTTCAAAATTATAATAATTTGGAGGGAAGGGGTTTACATTCTCCAATCCAAGAGAGGGTCCTGCCTTCCCTAGCAGACACCTGTCTTTCAAATCAGACAAAGGTATAAACAGAGAACATTTCTAACTGCCATAGACATTCACAGTATTAAACCGAGAGGTCAAAGATGACTAGCTTAAATATTTATGGATTTCTCTCATTTTCCTTAAGTTTGCCACCAAGGTTTACTTTAGAATATTCCTGTTTAACTAAACTTCACAATAAACTGACTTCATTCATCTATAAGATTTATGCATTTCTTCATGCTGAGATGACCTCATGTCACTATTGTGTATTTAGTGATAAGAAGGTCTCATTCCAGCAATAAAACCATGTGGAACACATTACTCAAAGGCCTATTAAGTATGAAACATTCAGCATTTATTTAGCACATTGAGGGAACAGAGTCTTTAAAAGATTATTTAGACTATAGCATGGAGACTAAAATATATCCAGCATCCCATTGATTTGACCGCCTGCCATAACCGTCTCATAGTCTTAATTAGAACACAATACACACATGCATAACTGTCTTCTGGGAAAACATTCCCAATTACAAAGAGCCACAAGAAGAACAGCACTGCTTTTGACAGCTGGAATGTGCACATTGTCACAATCTTGCTGGATACCTACTGTAAGTGAAAGGTATGCATCTTCCTGTACCTACAAAAGGTGATGTCAGATTGAATTAAAGTCAGTTGTTGTCCACCTGCGTGACACAGTGACAACTCCAGCTTTTGCCGAGGGGGAGCAAAATTGCTTCGCCATTTTTCTTTACCAATATAACTCATACATCTATTCAAATCAAAAACAGCATTTGCGGGAAGAAAATGCTTTTCAAGTCTTCATCTCCATTGCAAATATAACAGCTCCACCTTGAGGCAGGACCCAGTAAATGTTAGTAGAAGGTGCAGTCAAGCTGAAGATGCCTATCAGCATAGTCAGCCACAACTACCTAAAATATGGACACATTTCCCTGTGTCCCTTTCTGCTTATCTTCTTAGCATACAAGCAGGCATGTGTGCACATGATGCATTAAATTTGGACAAATTTACTGAAGAGAATTTAAATATATATATCAAATAAGCATCAATTTGACAGAGCAGCTCCCAAGGATGATACAACTCAAGCATAACAAGGCCTGACAGAAACAGTCCTTCAGGAGCAGGAATTATCCAAGCTTCTCTCTGAGTAGTGCACACAAACAAATTTCAGACTATTAATTATTTCATTTGTATTCTTCCTAAATGAGGAGTAAAAAGATTAATACATTTCAATGTTTCATTTAATTCGCTATTCAAATATTCTGAAATAATTTTAATACACTGCTAAGCAAGTAAGTAATCTGCTCGTCAAGTATTAATGACATTATTTATGGTTAAATGGGTTATTTTTAAAGTCTAAGTGCTAAATATCAATTTGCATGTTCTTCAGACTACTTCAGTTTTATTTTTAATTGACAGTGTAACAGTATTTAGAACTTTTCTAATAAATCCAAAGGATGTCAGTTAGATTGACAAGTCCAGACAGACATAAAACCCGTGTTGCATTTAAATGGATGTTGATTAGGGTAATGAGATAGATTGGTTATGGCATGTATTACATATCTGCTTGAAGATGATCGGTAAGTGGAAACAGGGTTTGCAGCAGGAAATCAGAGTAAGCTGTATCTGTAGAACAAATTGATAATAGAATAATGGAAAAAAATTATCATCAATTGAGTTCACCACTCTAAAGAGGGCACGCAAGTAGTCAACTTGAGGAAAGACCAGAATTAGCCATTTGTGCTGGTTTTAGCTGGGATAGAATGAATTTTCCTCACAAGCTAGTATGGGGCTGTGTTTTGGATACATACTGAAAACACTGTGGACAATACAGGGATGTCCCAGCTATTGCTGAGCAGTGCTTATACTCAGTCAAAGCTTCTTCTGCTACTCACATCACCCCACCAACAAGGAGGCTGTGGGTGCACAAGAGGCTGGGAGGTGACACATTTGGGACAGCTGACCTCAACTGACCAAAGTGATATTTCATATCATCTGGCATCATGGTAAGCATATGAAGCTGAGGAAAGAAGGAACATGAGGACATTTGGAGTGATGGCACCTGTTTTCACAGGTAATCACCACACACAATGGAGCCATGCTTTCCTGGAGACGGCTGAACACCTGCCTGCTCATGGTAAGTAGGAAACAAATTCCTCATGCTCTGTGTGTGCACAGCTTTTGCCTTCCCTAATAAACTGTCTTTATTTCAACCAAAAGTTTCCTTACTTTTAGCCTTCCAATTCTCTTCCCCTCATGGCAGTCAGTGGTGGAGAGAGGGGAGAAGTGGAAGTAGCTGTGTGGTGCTTCGTTGTTGGCCAGGGTTAAACCACAAGATCATTCTGGAAAACAAAAAACAGAAAAAAAACTTACTGGGGATTGACAGAATCACAGCTTTGAAACCATGTTAAGAAAGTTATTTTGCAGGTAAGAAATATAAGAGATGAAAAGAGGCTGAAATTTTGTCCTATTTTGGTGAATGGGAATTCTGCCATTAAGACTTAAGAAAACAATCCCATCCCTTGGATATGGGTCAGACTAATTATCTTTTTTTCTCTCAAGTGTATAGAAACTCATTGTGACTTTACCAGCATTGACAAGAGCTCTCTAAGACTGTAAGTATAGCAAAACAATTGACCTTATCTATACATTAATTAAATCCATTAACCATTGAAGACAATGAGCTTCATTTAAAAAGCCATATTTGTTAGTTCCATGATGACAGGAATGTTAAAGAAACTTTACACTTGGATAAAGAGAAGATAGTTTCTTTTTTTTTTTTCCTTAAGTGAAGAGTAATATACAAAATATGTTTCAAATTTATTAATCATTTCTAGCCCAAACTCTTCACAAAAAATACAGGGCAAGCCTTCACAAAAAATACAGCCCAAACTCTTCACAAAAAATACAGGGCAAGCCAAGTAAAGCAATTTGGCAAAGAAATTACTTTCTTTGCCAAATTGCTTTATTTCTAACTGTAAGAAAGGGAAACACAATGTTATCTTGATGTGAAAATGCAGCACAAAAATAAGCATTAGTTTGATTTTAAAATTCAGTCAGCATCCATAATTTGCAGTGCAATCTCTTTTATGGCTTATTAAAGTAAGTGTTATTGAAACATAATTTTAATTCGATACAGCTGAACAGACTCATATATATTTATGACTGCAACAGATGTTTCTATGGGCTCATTAGATCACTTCTTGCATTCCCCTCAGCTCATGAGGTGCCCTTCTATGTTACAAGGAATTCCTTTACATCACAGTGCTACAGCTGGTTAAAAACACCATCTGCACTCATAAATGCCTAGATTGTATTTAGCCACAACACACAGAACTTGAGAATGCCTACTGAAAGCTGGAAATGAACTTTTATATTATACTGGACAGCATTTGCACACATTCAGTTTTTAAGTCCCTAAATGCTGTTTATGTTGTCAAAATAACTCAATGTAGGATTTTACCAGCATTTGTTCTGTGGTGGCCATTTGGAACAACACAAGAGGAAACTGTAATTTAACCCTTTTTTTGTTTTCCCAATCAGTGCTTTTTTAAAGCGTATCATAAGCAATAGGAAAAGCTTTACTCATTTCAAACCCATTCTTTAAAACCATTATTTTCAAAACCAGTTACACTGATAAATTCCATTTATAAGAGTCAGTAATTCACACACAGTCTATAACATTATTTACTGCCACACTGCAGTGAAGCCCAAACACACACTGGGCTCCCACTGCCTGGTAAACAGCTTATTTCTAGAAACAGGTTTTAGGAGCGCTGATCTTCCCAGGGCTCACTTCAATCCATTTTTAAACATGCAACTACCTCAGTATAGCCACTCATTACCCAAAACAAACTAGAATCTATTTTAACCTGCCTCTTCACCCACAGGACTCACTCCTGTTAACTACTTTAGTTCCTCTAACTAAATCAGAGCAAATGATACATTTCTGCTCCTTGACTGCCTAAGTCTAAGCATTTGTTTTCTCACAGCTTTTTCCCCCAACTCAAACAAACTTAGCTTCAAAGAATTATAGCCAGTAAAATTACTTCTGTATCATTTTGATAAGGAAAAAAAAAAAGTGTTCATATAAGCAGTTGCACAGAAACACTATAGAAAATTTAAAAGACGTTCAGACATATTTTTAATTGATCTGATATTGACTTGCTGTTGATCAAGAGACAGAAGTTCAATACATAGCCTGAAAACTTTTTCACTCGTATTTTAAGGAAGAAACAACTCGCCCTAGAAAGCTTTACATATATAATTTTACTCTTCTGCAAAGAGGTTGTTCAAGCACTTGCTCTCTAGTGACCTCCACTCTATCCTTTAGATATCAAAAATCAGCCACAAAAAGAGTAGATAAAGTGAGATGCTGAGAAGTTTGCTGCAGAACACATAGTTTTCTAATAATTTGTAAAGATCACTCATATCACAAGATATTACCATGTTTTCAAACATTACTATGTTGCTAATCTTTTTGTAAATATTACGTCTGTTCTGCAGCTTCTGCATACACAAAAAGCACCAAACTTTTAACATAATAATTAATTTAAAAAATTAAATTCATTGTTTCTTCTATTCAAAGGTAATACTGAATCCTTTCAAAGCTATTTTCTGGACTCCATAAAGTGCCAACCCTTACTTCTATAAACTAAGAGAACTTTGAAAACACAACACATGGATGATTTGATGATTCATCTCTGCAACAATAGTCACTTTGAAGAAAATATATGTGTAGCAGTTACAGCTTCTAGAAGCCTATTACACCTATGGGAGAAAATAATATAATTACCACAGAGAAAAGCAACTTTAGGAGGATCTAAGTACCCTCAGTTTTTGTTTGTTATGTGTGGTTGGGTTAGTTTTGTTTTTAACATTTAACTGTACTGAAGCTGCAAACTTCAAGGACACTGTTAAGAAAGGTCAGTTTCACCCTACTGAAATAAACAGGAGTACTAGTTTGTCAGCTTAAAAGGACAGTATCTTCCAACCTGTTCCACTACTGAGAGACTTTATAAATAAAAAACATGATATGTAGAACCAGAGGGAATAAATATATATCAATAAGGCGTTTCCTTCCTATTGTTCAGAGATTATTAGCAGCTCTATTAACATTCTTTTGGTTCATCTTTGTTTAATAGCAGACTTGAATTTGGAAATCTTTATAGGAAGAGAGAGAAATTTATTTTAAGAATTAAACATTAAAAAATCATTTTAATGAAAGCTTCTCCAGAAGTCTTGCAGAGGTTTATTTGTTACAAACTGCTGCACTTCAGGTAATTTACAAGTCAATCCAGAATCTTAGACTTGTGCTTTGGTCACTACTGTAATTCACTTGAGGTACAGGATTTAGTGTCAAGTCATGAAGGAAGAAGAAAACAACTACCACATCTGTTTGAAGTTACATGCCTCAGTAAAAATGTGTCCTCAGACTGGGAATTACAGTAGTTTTGTTAATTCTAATAGTCTGATCTACTTAAATAAGTACTATTGTCTGACAAGGCTATCAAAACAAAGCAGAGCTAACATTAATATTTACAGTGGTGTCATGATGTTGAGTCTACCCGTCAGATGGTAGTCTTTTCTAAGATGGATGCCTAAAACAAATCTACTTGTTCTCCAACCCCTTTTTAGGGAGGCAAAACAATTTACTTCTGAGCCAAGAACTGTCTATCCCACAAAATGACAAACCTTCTATTTTATTTCAGTAACTGAAAGAAAGAAGGCTAAACTTCTGTTATAAAGAAGTTTCACAGTCTGCTTTAAAAGACCCATTTTCAGCATTAATTCTGCTTTTCAGAAAGCAAGTGCTCATAAAGCAAAAACCTATAAATATTAAAAAAATACAGGATTTCCGTCAAATCTCTCAGAATGTCATGATTGCCAGTACACAGAATAGTTCCACTGAGAGTATGTATTTAATTCTTAAAGGTAGAACAGCTTTGACCCTGTCTTGTCCTTTTCTTCATAAATATGGCTGATGGCTTTATTTAGCTGATAACATATCTACTGCCACCTTGTTTGTAATGTTATTATTTCGGGATATTGGTATTATTCATAACAGTAACAGAATTATGAAGAGATATATTTTTCTTTAAGAAATGCTATTTCACATAAAGTGCCAAATTTAGAGATTATGTGATTGCTCAGTTCTGAGGTATTTAACAGCTGAAATTCAGGCCATATACAAATTACATGTTCAGGGGCTTGGATGGTCAACTTTATGCACAAGTGAAACCTCTAAAATATATTCTGTTTGTCCCAAATTTAAGATTTTCTTCCCATTCTGATTATGTGTATGTAATGAGCTAATAAACTGAGTTATAATCAATGCAACAGATTCTTTCTGGACCTGCCAACAGACTGAATAAAACTGTAAGTCTTATACAGTAAACCTACAACTTAATTATGACATACTGAAGACTTATGTTCTAATCACTGAAAATAAATATTACGCCACATTTCATGAGAACTTTCCATCTATTCTCAAAGTTCATAAAATCTGAACACCTCTTTGCTGGATGTAGTTCCTTTTAAATTTGGGAGAATACTGTAGCAGAATTAGAATGAGAAACCAGTCTTATTTTCAAACATCTTGCCGATTTCACTGAAGGAAAGTGTAATAAAAACAAACCAGAAATTGCACTTGACTATTTGTTTCATTAGCTCCAGACTTAAATATAGTGTTAATTAGTTAAATTTCTGAAGGGTTTTGAAATAGCAAACAAAGGATAAGAAAATAAGTTCTTTCGAAAAGAACTATCATTATATAAAAAGATCTTGGTCTAATATTCTGCATTTAAAACCGTATTACAATATTAATATTAAAAACACAGCACTAAAGGAAGAATAATTATTTAATAATATTGAATAATATTTTCATACTTATCATGTACCTTGGGATTTTAGTCAAAGCTTCTGTGAGAGAAAAGCAAGGAAAAGAATGCGTACATCCTTTTTGAATTACTAGAGCCCAGCAAATTACTGAGGATGTCCAGGCAACTGTTCACCTGCTGCTATCAAATGAGAAAAGAGCAGTTACCTTGGCAACTGCTGTATCTCATATTACACTGTGCTACTTCCAAGACAAAAACATGGTCTTAGGAGAGAGTTGGGGATACTGTGTGGGTTTTACATTTTCACTGGCAATGTCCTCAGGGACACCAAAATAGACTTATAACGCTATCCCAATTCTCAATTAGATAGAAATGTGTTGTCATTATATGAAATGCAATGACAACCAGGTGTAGTCTACATCTTAGTTAATATATGAACCATAAAATTTGTAGGGAGGATTTTGTTTCCTTTTAATTTACAAAGGGAAAAGCTATTCATCAGATTCCTCAGGAGATTCATATTACAACACATGTTTTATAGAAAATAATATAGGCATGTACTATGTATTTTACAGTTCCCTTAGAATTGTACAGATTCATGTGAAATGCACTATAGGACACTAACTGTGGCATCTCTTAGTGACTGCAGTAACCATGCACATCAGATATGAGCTAGAACTGCTGAGATTTTAAAGAGTATAACAAACTGTATTTGTTTTATTACTAAATTATGCATGACTTCCTTCAAAGCAGAACATCAGAGTTTATATATAATCTGACATAAAATTAAGAAACCAAGAAGCTCATTTTAAAATGGTTTGAAAAGGTCACAGTTATTATAAAAAAAAAATTTATCATTTTGGTACAAGGTGCCTCTGTGCTTCTGTATATACTGTATCTTACAGTACACGACTGGCACCGAGAACCTAATTAAAATTTCCATTCAGGACATGGATGGAATTTTCATAAAGCAATTTATAAATTTATACATTTATACATTATAAAGCAATTTCTGCCTAGATGTCAGAAATTCTGGGTTTTTTTGATTCTTACTGATTTGAAATAGGGATGTAGATCCCACACATCCCAGATTACAGACCTACTTTTTGGATACTCCTAAGTAAACCTTCCTTCATTCCACATCTAGACATGTTCTACTTTATATAAATAGTATAGTTCAAAAAAACTGTGCTTTCATGCAGGAAAAAATGCTTATTTTATTACGTTTGCTATGGTTTATTAGTGTTTCTTTTCTGGTGTTCTTTTATGGATAAGGTACCAAAGAAATTTTTATTTCACACAATTCACTGAATAGGGAGATACTTTACAGTGTTATTACATACTACTTTAGTTCTTACTATTACACTGGCTTTATTCTTCTGTTCGTGCTAGACAAGCCCCTGAAAACATCAGCCACTCTCTGTTTTACAGTACTGCCGCCCAGTCCCTGCCCAACCTGGTGAGACACGAAACAGAACCCAAGATTCTAGAAATTCCTTTCAGTTTCTCTTTACAGTGGTATTAGCTGTCCTACAGTTGTTTGGTTTGCTGTGGTTAGAGAGTTTAGTTCTCTTTTACTGTCTTGTCAATCCTTGCTGCAACCTTGGCATGCTGGCAGCTACTGCAGCAGGCCACACCAACATAAGGTAAGGTCAAAAGCACATTTCTGAGCAGTAATTCTTCATATGACCAACTAGGAGGATCAAGGAGTGAGGTAAATCTCTTTTTCCTCTCCAGTCCTCTGGCTAGCTCTGGACTAGAGAGGGGTGGGAAATACATATAGACAAAGGCAAAAAACCAAAGAAGTCTCTTTTCCCCTGTGGGAAGGTGATCCACAGTTTACTCTGTCCACATGGCGAAAAGAGAGAGAGAGAGGGAACATGGCAGGCACTTTTAAACTCAGGGAAAAGGGGAGGGGAGGAACAGATCTGTGACCAATGGGACACCACAAATGGGGAGGGGCTAAGGGAGCACTGAACCAATTTCACAAACTCCGGGGGATACAGAGCAAACCATTTTCTCAGTGCGTGCAATATATAAATATAACACTGCAATATAAAACCATGAACAGTGCAACTTATGAAACAAAGTGCAATACAACAAAGGAGGACCTTAGCATTGCTTGCAACAGAAGAGCTATACTTGAGTGTTAACGAGAAATTAATTTCATACTACTATTACTGCTTACTAGGAGTGTATTAAAGTTTGTATTAATGCTTTTACTCAAAACCAGATATTATCAGTATTTCACTAATTTCTAGTTGTCCAATCCTTCTAATTCCATAACTGCACTTCTAATGTGCAGACAGAACTTCAGAAAAAGGGAATCACCTTCACAGAGGATTAAAAATTAGAAATGTGAATTAACACCTGTGTATTTTATCTTGCTATACTTATAGATTAAAGATAACTGTTTATTTACACACCACTTTTAGATTACTAATCTGACTTGTTTCATAAAGCTTTTCAAGTATGCCACTTTTTCTTTATACTACATATATATCTTTGAAAGAGCAGAGCTACTTCCTCCTTTTGAAATAAAACAATACACTCATGACAAAAAAAAGAACAACCAAACGCCCCAAAAAAAAAAAAAAACAAACACCAAAACAAAACAAATTAACAAAAAAACAAAGCAAAACAAAACAAAACAAAACAAAACAAAATAAAACAAGTGAAAAGTTTAGATTATTCAAAAGACTGCAGTTGTTCCAAGAGTTAGATTTGGATTTCCCAGACTAGACTGAAGAGAGATAACACAGGAACCATGCCTTTAACAGTAACTTCTCTCCTACAGTGCTTTAAACATCTAATGCATGCACACTAGCTGCATTAGCATAGTTATGCCTACTTTACAGGCAGGTTAAGTCCAGCACACAGCAGTGAAGCACCTGTCTCATCATTGCTTTGTCACTGGGCTAAGAGTAAAGAAAGCCTGCATACGCTATATTTCAGTACGATACTTTTCTAATCCAGACTTCATTGGATTGTAGTATTATCTGATGCTCTGTTTCACGCAATCATTGATGCCAGAGAATTCAAAATCAAATCTAAAGTCATTAGATACAAATGATACCAAAAAACTCAATTTTAACCTGATGAGAGTAAGAAAATAGCTGACAAGAGGAGCTATCCAGTCTGACATGTCTCAATCTCAGAAAACACATGAAATAATCAGAAATCCACCCTTAAGTCTGCTGCTACATTAACTTAATTAATGAAGGATACAGATGTCTCTGGTACTGACACAACCTAAGAACACTGAAATCCAAAAATGCAGAATTAAAAAGTAAACAATCATTCATGAAATTAATTAATAAAAATGAAAGTGTTAAAAGCTGAAAGAACATGGCTAAGAGTACATAGAATGATAAGCAGCATTTTAATAAGAAAAGTTAAAGTTTTTGTTACCACAGCATAAAACAAGAGCAGCACAATATTACTTGTGCAATTATATGTTCCCAAATATTTTCAAGAGGTTTTAAAATAATTTTAGTAAACAACAAAACATATAGTACCTGTATCTTGTAAGTTGTGATCAACTGGCAAATTATAAAATTTTATTTTTAATAGTTTGGTTTTGGTTTGAAAAAAATTCTACTAACCACTAATTTTGGAAGATATTACTTGGTTAATTGAAAGTCATTCAACTTTTTCTAATTTCATGCTGCATGTTTCCTGTTCATCCTTCTCTTGTTTTGCTATTAATCTAATATCAAACTGGTCATTCTAACAATTTGTGTATTTTATAATACTGGTAAACCCCATTTCAGAGCTTGCATAACGAAAAGCTGAGGAATAACTTCTGCTGTGGAGTACATATTATTTCCATATCCTTTAGTTCTTACTCTCTGAAAGTCACATCAAAATATCTTAAGTTAAAGACTTCAGAATATGACTTTTACAATTACAAATAATGCCACTTGTGAAACAGAGTGCTTATTAAATGCAAAGTGTTACCACATTCAGATGGTCCTATTTTTCTTTCCATGCCCAACCTCCTACTTCAATCACATTCCTTACAAGTTCAACATAAACTATATTTGTTATTAGTCACCTCCAGTAAAGAGTCAAATGTATGCCCTTTCTTTGTGTATTTCTTTTGATAGCTTTTTGTGTGATCTTTAAATAGCACTGACCTGTCAAGAAAGTGTCCCAGCTGGCAGAAGTGCTTCTAATTTGTCAACATAAAAAAAAGCAGCTCTTAGTACTTAAAAAACAAAATAGTTGTTTCTGAATAAGCATATTCATTAGAACTGTTTTGAACTTCAATCAGTTTTACAGCTTTCTCCAATTTCCTTGTGTCTTATACAGATAGCTGTGGGGCCAGTCTCTCACTCATACTTCAATTAAAAATACACTTCTTAGCTGAAGAAATGTATACTTCTAAATGTAAAGCAAAGTTAGAAATATTTTTGGTTGGATTACACTAAGTCCATTATTTTCAAGATATTTGGAGCTTTACAAAAATACTATTTTTCAGATTCCATATTTATTTATGTCCTGAAGAGATAAAGTAATTGAGGTACTACTCTTTCAGTATTGTTGTACTTGTCAGTAAAGCCATATTCTTGTTTTCCACATCAAAAAGACTATAATAGATTTGCTTTAAAATTGTTCAGTGGTATCATTTGGTTTTGAAAAAAAAACAAAAAAACAAAACAGAATGAAAAAAGAACTTCATGAAGTAGACACTGTGCAAGTTAAGATATGAATTTGGAAAGAACTAAAAGTATCTGGCTGTCATTGCTTTATACAGTCAGAGAACTATCTTCTCTATGGTAATACTTTTAATACTTGAGAAAGGAGATTTACAAACACTTTTCATTCACCTGTCCCATAGGCTTTTCCAAACATCTATACTTCTATGCCACATATTCTGCATAACATCATATGACAAACCTCAAGGGTATCTCTCAGCAAGAGCAAAGTGCTTACTCTGACAGTTTTCAAAAACCTGGAGAATATTACTTTAGGAAGAAATCAAGATAGTTATGTCTCTCTTGCTGAGATTGTCCAAATAATGACAAATATTTCCTACAAGTGTTAATTGGTTTCTTCTATTACTCAACTTCTTCTATTACTCAATTGTGACTTAAAAGTCACAATTCTTTTTGATACCCTGTAATCCTTTCTAAAATAGCCAGTTATGACATCACAAAGGTGTAACTATTTAGTGAACAATACGGGAGTCTACTTGAGCTCCTGTAGTTCTATGTTCAGGTTAATGTTTCTGGTAATTACAAAAATAAATCGTCAGAAAGCCAGTTCCTACATCACAAGGCAGCTCCACCCATGATCTTTGACTTTTGAGCTTCCAATTGGAGGGGGAGGGTAGAAGTAAGCAGTGGCATGGTTTCGGCAAGACAATTAAATTGGAGAATGCCATTCCTGAACCACAAGAAGTTAATACTTTTCTTTTTAAGCAAGAAAAAGTAAAATATAGAATATGGCAAATACCTTGCAAAATTAAAAGCTGATGTGTCATGGGAAAAAAAAACAAACAAAACATTCAACCAGCATCAAGGGTCTTTTTCCCTTCAACACCCATATTGTGCAGCACCAGGGTCATCTGACCAATGTAAGAAACGTGAAGTTTTGCTTGGTTTCCACTGCAACTCTTGTTTATAGATACAGGATATTTATCAGACAGAGCATGATTCTTACAGGTGCGTATTTACTTGGGATTTTATCAAAATCTAACCAGATTTCATCCTAAATTGTTCTGGAATAGTCACTTTACGTTCCACACAAAACCAGCAGCGTTGCAATTACCTTGTAGTAATTACTTTTTCCAACACTAAACCTAAAAGCAAGCTGTTCATATCAAATCCATCCATTATGCCCTGGAAAAGATGCTTGAGCTGTTACACGAGGTTCTGTGTAATAAAGGTCATTATCCCAGTTCTGCATCTCAGATACAACAACCAGAAATTGAAAAAAATTATAGTGAACAGTATTTAAATCTGCCATTTAGAGAATAATGTTTCAAAATAGATTGCAGGGCTTGGATTATGCCTGATAGCTCTAGCAGCTTTCAGAAACTGATTTATAATACCACCACCACTTCCACTGCACAGGAGCTGAAAATGAACAGTTTGTCCTGTTCTCCATTTTGGCACAAGGAGGAATTTTTGCCAATGAGAATGTTGAACCCAAACCATTGTTTTGATTTATTTAATGCTAGGAAAAGGAGCAACCCTACTGAATTATTCCTCCTTGCCCCATAACTTTAAGCTGTGCACTGGAATCCCAACGTGTTGCCTCACATTATAATTTGCATGAAGCAAAATACAATGTTAGTTATTTTCTGCATATTTTTCACAACACATGGGTTTGCAGAACACAGCTGAAACAAGGGGGTTGCAAAAACACCAAACATACTGCTTTTCCTCCACTTACTGTCTACCTAAATGTTTTTGCATTGTCTTAAATTAGGGTCTGATGCAGAAACACCAAGATGTTGACAACATCTGGACAGGGCACATCACTGCGTGCCTAGGAACCTCTTAGAATATTCTATGAGGTATATTGAATCCAGAGAATCCAGTGTAACCAAATCACATATCCCAAAAAAATCCAAGTGTCGATAACCACACTGCTTCTGAATTTTTTTTTCTGAAGACTTCCACTGTCTGTTTTTCACTGCTCATATTCTTATGTGAAAGCCTTAAACATATACTATTCTTAAGCCTTGGATCTGTTACAGTAAGCTGTATACCCTACATACCACATTAGTTATTCAACAACACGAAGAGGAGAGTACAAACATTCTGAAAAGAAACTGTTGTTGTGACAACTTACTGAAAGTCCATGAGGCCCAGTAGGCAAACTATTAAAGCCAGCTTTGATACATATTGCATGCTGCACAATCCAAGTCCATTCAAACCCTTCATATAAACCTGTCAAGCATACTCACCTCATGCATCACAGTTGTCACCATAGCTCACAGGTTTTGGGGAGATATTCCTCCGCCCCCTTAACAAAAAACACACAGTAACCTTGGGCTAGGCTTAACCACTTTATCAATCTCCCTTTCCAGTGACTACTTTTATCCTAAATCCGTTTTTATATTACCAGATTAACAGACAGGAAGACTGTACAAAGCATGCAATTGCCACCTCTCCAAAGAAAAGCCAGAGGTGTATCCATGATGTGCAAAGTTGAAAGAACCCAGCCCGCAAAGCTTCTGTGTACTAAAAAAGCTAAACTCTTTCAAAATGGAAATAATGCTGTTTTCTCAATTTATGTGAATTTCAATTTGAAATTTAGTGAAACTTAAGAACTAAGAATACCAGCAGTACACAAAAGAAAGCAACAGCAAATAAATGAATTCAAGTGCATTTGATTTCAAAGCAGAAAAATCTTCACAAAAATACACAACCTAGAGAAGCACCTTACTTTAGAACTCTGCAAGTCTATTTTTTGTTAATATTTATTCTTCTTGGACAGAACTCACAGGGTTGAAAGGCATACTTGCAACATTTTCTACCATATGGCTCTATTTGCTTAAGTGCCATAATCCATCTGCAGCCTTAGTATTTAACTGTAAGTGGATGGTATTTATTATAACTAGTACATTTTTTCTGACATTTATATTACCTCAAAGGACAACACTGCCTTTGGAAATTCTATTTCAGATTGAGCTAATAGAACTTTTGAAGGCATGGTAATCATTTCATGAATCAGTAGCATGGGTTATGACTTTGAAGAGGTGACATATCATAGAAATTAATTTTTTTTTCAGCCTCAGTGAAAAAGAATCAAGGTACATAAGAAAATAAATTAACTTTAAGTGAACCAACTGCTAGAGATATAACCTCTAAATGCCTCACTCCCACAATGTATGTAGATACATAGACTTTGCAGATGGTTTGTCTTTATGAAAAGAACTAAAGCTATTCTAAATGTAGGCTTACTGCTGTTATTCAGTCTCTCAGGCTAACCATCAGAGTATCTGAAGAACTAAATATATTACAATGTATGCATTATACACTCACAGTAAATAATTTACTCTGAAGTAATCATGAGCCTTGGACATTCTCTGCTGACAAAACCTGTGGAATTTAAACCAAATTACTTGAAAGTGATGAAGTTTCTTATTTAGAGATCATTAGTCTAAATCCAGATCATGTGAAGTAGAGAACAAAAACTAAATTCAGTTTTCTATCTAAAAGGAATTGTCATTCTCAGAGAGCAGCCATGAAGATGCAACAATTCTACTTCTTCCACAGATAATACTATATCTTTTCTATAGAGGTATGACCCAAGCGTCTCTAAAAAATCCACAGTATGTAAAGAAAAGCAAGTTCCTATGCTGCATAATACTATCAATTTGAATTTCCTAAAGAGGTTCATACAGTAAGAAAAAGTTGAAAATAACTGATCTAGAATAACAACTGTCTACTGGATTTTCATAAGAGATTTTGGCAGGCAGGAAGATAATTAGTGCAGCATGTCTCAGCCTTGTGGAGATGGACATGGGAAGGAGAAGAGTTGCTGGAAGATGGTAAAAAAATAATTGAAAGGACACCTGTTATGAGGATTGGATTTGTGCTTTCAATAAAATATCTGTCTATTTTAAATCGACTTTGTCTTGAAGTACGAGTTGAAGAACAGGCCTCTTCAGAATTTCCAAATCCCTTCAAACAGTTTTGCTTGCTTTTTTTCTGCTCCAACAATAATTTGGTTGTTCACGGCATAAAGGAACAATTTCAATAAAAGGATGGCAAGTGCCTCCAAATAAATCAGCAAAAGCCTCCAGCTCTGACATTCACCTATATGGAAAAAAGTAGGGTAAAATCCCTCACACTCTGAAAGACAGCAGATCTCAGACTATCACACCTTTGCAAAATGGAGTGACACTATTGAGCTAAAGGAATTCAAGCACATGCTTGTGGTGTATCAAAGAGGCTTATTGAATGTAGCCTCTCTCAGTAAACTCTTGATAGGACCCTTTTGTGAGGATCTGGAGCAGACTTGAGCACAAAACACGTCAGGTCATCTAACTGTGATAAAATGGAGGCAAACTTTCTGTAGGTGCCTAGATGCCCAGAAGAATTTAACTGAAGGCAAGTTAGGCAGCACCATGCCAAGAAGTAATTCCGTTTGGGCACTCCATTCCATAGCTGAGACTCAAGGGCTTTTGAGGCTCTGGATCTAAGAAAATACTCTATTTCACCGTATACTAACAAAGATTAAACTTTCCATGGCATGCAGTAATAACACATTAAATCACATGCTCTAACTTTACTATAAGAAAAGATTGCTTTGAAACTATTTGAGATCACATATACAAACGTCTGCTGGGACTAACATTTCCAGCAGACATTTGTATATATGATCTCAAAGTCCTGGCTCCTAACATTTCAGGGAGAACTAGCCAAAGCACAAATAATTATAAATTAGAATTCTCATTTTATGGCTCACCCAATTATATGAATCCAGCTTTTACATTTTCTAGAAAGGCAATCATTACTAGAAGTAAATGATGTGTTTTCATCAAAGATGGACATTCTGTGTAAAATGATTGTGAAACTTATATCATCAGGAACAACCTAGGGGAAAATAAACAAAAAAATGAAATAAATTACTACATAAACAATGAAAAGAAACTTTAAAATGTACCACAGTTTGAGAAGACAAATTTACATTATATCCTGTTTACCAGTACATAAACCAATGCTTAATTATTTCTGATAATTCAGAATTATATAACACGTATGACCTTTTCTGAAATAAAGTTAATTTAAGATGGCTAAAATATGAAAAATCAATATGCTTTCACCACAAAGGGTCATCACTCAGCAATTAACAGGTTTCCAAGAAGATATATTTGCAAGTCTAAATACAGGCTATTTCCTACAATTCCATTGAAGCATAAGCTAAGAAAACAATACTACCAAAGGGTAGGGAATGAACCACACAAAATGAAAAGGGAAATCTACCTCTATATTAAATAAATAGAGAACATAATTTATACTTAAATATTCTCCTTGGTTTATCTTGAATGAAGAGATCTATTTTAAAATAGCTGGAAATTCACTTTAATATCATACATAAATGTCCATTCATTCACTGGAAACATTAGTGAGATAAAAAAAACCCCAAACCCATTCTCCATCATTTTATATCTTAGTCACTCACAGGGAACATGACCGGCTTCCACAACAGAAATATAACAGTAAACAATACAATGAGAAGCAGACACGAAAAACTCAGACTATGAGTGAATTCCCATCAAGAGAAGGTTATTGTCAATAACTTTGTTTTAAGAGAGGTATCAAAAAAGGAGCTAACAAATCAAAGTATTTTCAAACCTTTAAGTTAAACTCCTCCCAAGAATGTGCAACACTTCACCTGGTCAGCATCCTGAAATTATAATGCATATAAAGGAAAAAAAAAAATAGAAAAATAAAAATGGGGAACTGGGGGCAAGCAGAGGTCACATTTGTGACTGAAGAAATCTTATCTTTATCTTTAAAATATTCTTCCAATTTCTTAAGCCTTTCTTGTAGGTAGGAATAAAATTCTGTGTTCTTGCAAAGCATACTTTCTTTCTAATATTTTTGTTTACTGTCTCTTGGTGGAACCTGCAAATGTAGCCGTGGAGTGGGGTGTTAACCCCTTAGGTGCGGCGGAAATAAGATGCACAGCTACATGGTCATCTCTCATGACAGGAAAGAGAGAGAGAGACAAGTTTATTCAGAAACACACTGGTTTTTATAACATGATTTGCAACTCCAAGAGCAGAAAAAGATGATTGGTTCAGAGAGAAGACACCTCGTTCCCAGGACCTGGTCACGCACACAACAGGTGTTCTATCTTGTTACTAATTCCTCTCTACTTTGACCAAGTTATCATCCTGGGAGAGATTTTCCCTGGCCTTCAGCTGGACCAGCTTATCAGGCTGGGAACAGAGCTGAGAAGCTCTGGCCCGGAATATTTTTCAGGCTGTAATTTCTTACTTTCTCAATATGTGTATCCCACAGGTTACCCTGGCTTTTATGTTTTAATGGAACTTTAAAAAGATAATTAGAGCCTACTGGTTTCTCTGCATAGGCACTATGCATATATTTGAGTTGAAAATTATTTTTTCCTAGCCAAAATCCAAAATTTTGATTGGATACAAAAGAACAGACAATCTCCTTGTTAGTTCTGCTGTAATACTATCTAAATCTCTGCTGCTGTTTTCAGAATGGACTGCACCACTCTGAGGAAAATATTTACTTTGGGAAAAGAAAAATGAAATAAAATCCTCTCTAAGCCTCTAGTGCAAGGATCATAAATGGAAGGTTTCATTTTAATAGTCTAAATAAAAGAAATTTTAAATCTTATTAGATTCTTCCTATTTTTGAAATGCATATCTTTATTTTGATGAAATTTTTGATAGGTGTTATCAGAAAAGGTGTTGCTTTAACTAAGAAAAAAACCAAACAAATCAGAATATAAGTAAAACCAATTGACATTTCAGAATGTAAAAGATTCTATTGTGACATCCTACGTTGAATGCAGCTAAAATTTGTCTCAAACTCTGCCACTCCACAACTTCCTGGAGTGAGAAATTTCAGAATTTCTACATTCTGCATGAAAAAGTACCTATTTCATACTGACTTCCTAGTGGTTTAAGGGACTGCCCCTTAATTCCAGAACCATGGAATTTTGTGAGTAACATTTCTGCTTGTCATCACTTTCTTCCTAAGCTATTACTTTTAATAATTTTTAGACTTTGACCATAAATATTTTAAGGGTTTTCCTAGCAAAATGAAGCCACACTCATATGAGTTAGTATTCCACCTCTCCTGAATATTTCAAGATGAAGTAGCTTTATCATACTTCTTTTTTTACCCCCAGCACTTGAAAACCTCATGAATTTCTGAAACACCATCAGGTTACATTTTAAGCAATAAAACTGGGGGATTGTTAAATTCTTGCCACTTTAATTATGTTGTGAGCTTTATCACTCCAGCCATGCTACAAAATCTGCCAGTCAAACAGACATACCATATGAGATTACATTCTGCGTGTGCCTAATGAGCAAAGGTGATTCTTTTCCCTCACACAGAGAAGAAAATATATCTTTTTCTGACAGGTGCTCTAGTGAAAGGTATCATATGTTATTAAACTTCAAGTTTAAAATGTAAAATAAGTGTGACAGTGATATTCACTCAAATCACCAGAGACCACTTCTTCCTTGAAGTAAAATATAGAAGTGCTTACATCCTTATGCACTCTGGTTCTGTATGAATCATGAATGTAACATCTACAAAATTAGGTATTTCAATTACTTTAGAGGATTGAGAGAATATAGCAGTTAGATGATAGAAGACAATCTTCTTTACATAGTCTTTAAACAGACTTTTAGATACTATGTAAGTTCATCTAAAGGGAGTTTAGACAGATCTTTCCATTCATTCCATATCATAAAACTAACTACCTCCCCTCAGAATGAATTTTAGTACAAACTAAATTATGTAAGAACAAGTATTTGAGAAGAGTAGCACGAAGACCCTGCCTATTCAGCATGCAGCATATGAATTCACAGCACATTCAGCATAACAATGAAGGACTGATACATTTTCCTAGAAGAATAAAAGTTGCCAAACACACTCGCATAAACTGTCATTAAGACCTACAATTTTTCTTAGAGTTTGTAAACAAAGAAAGCCTAAAACTGCCAAGTTAGGCTGAAAAGGGGCTGCCAAAGCAAGAGGTGGGCTGCAGAAAATTCTTTTTACAGGTCTTGAGTTAAGGCTCAGACGACAGCATAGAATTAAGATTGAGAAAACAACACACCCTCAAGCTGCAGTATAAGTAGGGCTAAAAGGCCTGCCAAAGAAGAAGGCTGACAAAAGAAATTTCCCCTGAAACATTTTTCTGTGAGTCATAGCCGTTGGTCCAAGGTAAGGACTTATCTGACCATCTAGTTAGGGATGGTAGGGAGTAGTTGCCAAAGAGAACCCAGAGTTACAGTATGCATAGGGCCAGAAAAAGTCTGCCAAAGGATACTGCCAAAGGAAATTTCCTCTGACAGCTCCTTCCTCTGGGAAATGCCTGTTAATCCCAAGTTAAGGTTCCACTAAGGGGACTGGCTATGACACAGGTAAGGCCTAAGATCTACAAACAATACTTATGCCACTACCTTTGTCCAAAATTTTGTCGCTCATTTTCCAATATGTACAATATTCCAAGATGTACAGTCATAGATACTTCTGAAAGAGAATGGTTTTGCCATCACAAAGTGGTTCTATAATCTATGGCACTAATCTCAATTCTGGCAGAATTCACAGGATTTTTCTGTTGTTTCCTTGACTCTGTAGTGCTATCTCAGTTTTGATAAAAGAGTCTTCTACATGAAAATACTAAGTCCATTCACACTTACATACCTGAGGGAGGAATAATCTTGGAACCACTCTCCCCTTTGTAATGGCATCATTCTCAATCCTGCAGATTTTTTTTATTCCTAGAGATTCTTATTCGGCTATGTCCTAAGCACAGAAGGAAAAAGAACCCTCCAATGAATCTGCATCAGCTGCCAATAATATATATACACATAAAAATATCCAAAAGACCCTGATTCTTTTAAAACAGGCTTACAGTTCTATTTTTCTTTCCCTTACATTTCTGTAGACCAGGAATAATTCCCAGAGAATGTAGAACCCAAATCAGGCTGAAAATATAAGAAGCTACTATTATATTCACATCAAGGCTAAAAGCACAGAGGATAAATGAAATGAAGAAAGCAGTGCCCTGCCAGCTGGAATTTTACCCAATATGTACAGAGGGTAGCAACCTCCATCTTGTTCAGTTTTGTATCTTTTACAAGCAATTCGATTTCAAAAAAGGAATTGCTCTTTGACTCGTAATCAACAAAAATTTCCTCTACAGAGATTTTGATGGATCAGAGCAGACCAATGAATCCAGTAAGAGCCCTCTTATTTCCTGTAATATCTGGGCTGTCAATACATGAAAAAGCCTAGGTAGCTCACGTTTCTCATTTTCTAACAGACCTTCTGTTAATTATTAAAAATACTTCTGACATCTTTAAATGCTTAAAGAAATGCTGCTTCTGGTGGAGCAGAATATTTATAGTACATCTGCACAGATAGGCCTAGATTCTGGAATTGTAAGGTCAATTTCTTGAAGTGTATGGCTATCCAATAAGACCAATAGTTCTCCTACACCTGCCTGCCTGAGCACACAGTCTTTTGTTTTAAATATTTATGTAGAATTCTGCAAGGCCCAATTTAGAATCCAAAGAAAAAACATATGAGAAATGTTTTACCCATCAACCCCCTCTCCATAAATTACAGGAACATAATAACTATACACGTCATTCATGTTTACTCTTAGTTTGAGAGTTTATCAGCCCTTTAAACATTTTTAATGAACAGACATTTCTAGTTTCTCCTGGCAGAAGGCTTTATTTTCATTAAAAGTTCTTTCAGCAATTCAGAAAGGATAAAATAACCCTGTAGTCAGGGTTAATGGCAACCATAAAATTTCTTTACCAGTATGCTACTGAAAAATTACAGCAAATAATCTTAATGAAAATAACCTTGTTCATGTTGTGATCTATTACATATTGTCCTTTCTTCCATGATAGAAATCATACCAAAAGAATCATGACCCAGAATAAGGTCACATTCTCACAGTAAATAACATGGAAAGGGGGAGTTGCAGGGAAACACACAACAAAGTTCTCACTAAAAGAACAGCACTATCTGACTCAATGAAGAAAGTACAAAAAGGTATTTTTTTAAAAACTGATTATTCGAAGTGAATGACAGATTCAATTTAGTATAGTCTTAATTCCTCCGCAAAACGAAGCAAACAAATAAACAACCTGTATTCATGATCTAGCTAAACTTTCTTACTAATCAGAACAAAATTTTCATTACAATCATGCCTGCTTTCATTTCTGTATTTTTTCTTGTAAGTTCTTACTCACAGGAGTTTAATTTTGGTTTTTATTAAAGAAGGGTCTGTTTTTGCATAAAGGCGTTTGATTTGGGTCATTTAAACCATATCTGGATTAAATTTCTTCAATGTAAGATATATGAGCAGGCAGCACATCTCATGTGTTTCAAAGTCATCTATTTTTAAGGTGACCAATTCATCTTGACAGGAGCCTTCCTTCTTACACTCATCCCTATTCCCATGAGTTCCTCTTTTCAAGTTTGCCAGTTTTCTGCCTTTGAAAACAAAGCTTTGCTATGGGCTCTATGAAGTTGTTTCTGTTATAGGAAGAGAAGGTTATATCCATAGATTTAGTGATTCTGCATACCTGGACGCTGCATTAGAGATCTAGACTGATGGAGCAGCCATTTTGCTCTTCATTTACCAATAAAAGAACTTGAATACACTTACTTTATGTTTGGCAAGGTAACAGGTGCTCTGGGTCCATCTCAACAAATCTTCTGAAGAGCAGTGGCAAAACCAATTCAGAGACTAATCTTGCTATTTTTCCAATTTCCTTCTCCCTGCTTCCCTGGAAAAAGATTCATAATGAGAAAAACAGTATCTTGAGAAAAGACAGCGGCAGCATAGCAGAAGGAATAGACCTAAAAAAGTGCCAGTGGTAACATCAGTTAAGCGTTTGGGGGATTTTATTTTATTTTAAGAGAACTTAGTTGCTTCTTACATGAGAAAGAAGTCAGTGTTTGCATTTGTAGTCTTCAATGCTACACATTATTTCTGCTCCATAATCCAATATACAAATATGTAAGCTTTTTTTAGATTTCTGGTAGCTCTTGCTAATAGCTGACTGACAGGACACTTTCTTCTATTTCTCTAACAATATAATTGCAACCTTGGAATTGAGCCACAAGTTGGCAAGAAACTCCATGGGGCTGGGGGGAAATAGGTATTAAGATGACAATCAACTAGGACTATTCTTTCTGGTACCTTTGAAATGGAGTTATGTAATACACAACTCAATTATTAAAAAGACCAGAAAAAAATAATTATCTGGATCTGACAATATTGAATTACCTTTTTACAGCTTATTTTTTAACAGCTTTTTTTCTCCACGAGTTAAAATCAACCGTTAAGGATGCTCAAATGTTTATTATTAATGATGGATCATTAGACATAACTCTCCAAAGTCCTAAAGAAGTCAAAGAACTTCAAATACTATTCTGCATTGTAACATCCATGTGGCAGAAGATTATGCAAACCACAATCATCTTTTTCCTTGTTCAAATATATTCCTTTGTACTGAAAAAATAGAGGCTCTCAATTTTTCAACTTCTACCCCAATTTTTTTTACACTAAAAAAAGGTAATTTCAAGCACCATATAAGTCACTCATTTTCATTCTGTAAATCTTGATGAGAGAATCAAATAAAAACAATTAATAAAAATAAGCATTGCGTGATGAACCTCTGACTAGATGCCCAAACAGCTTGGTAACTGAAAATCCCTGTTGCCTTTGTAATTTATCCAGCTTTGTCTGTGTTCACAAGTAACTTTTTGGGTTTTTTTTTCTGTATTACCTATCAATTCATTGCACTTTTGAAACGGCCAAGTGAAATTAAAAACCTACTAAATATGTTAAAGCTAAAATTGGCAAGACACATAAAAAAGTGGAGTTACAGTGGTTAAAATGTGTTCTTAGGAATATCCCCCACGGGCAGCATTTCAGTGTCTTGTAAGATAAATTAGGCACAGTAATAGTACTGCCACCAGCCTGTAACTCCTGTGTTCTTCAGTTATTTCATTTAACTGCACAATGAGCAAATTCCTCCATCCAAAATGGGATGGGAGAAATCATTCTCAATAAAAATATAAAATCAAGATATAAACACTTCTCATTAAGCATTTACAACATATGGTTTATATATTCTATTTTCTATGAAATAGGAATTCTTTCTTATACTGAAAACGTTTTTATTGGTGTAATAAAACTTAGCTCATTAACTCCATGTTAATGAATGAAGGTTGACTCCAGGAATTACTTTTTTATCACAGGTACTACAATACTACACTAGATTAGAAATATTCATATTTTTTGTTAGCTGCTCTTTAATGCATCCAACAAATACAATTTTCAGCTAGACTGAAAAAGAAACACTTGAAGGAAAGTCTGCTTATGTAGAATTGATTTGGTAGCTACAATAGATCTACTATATTTAAACTTTCTATGCCCCAACTTTTTTAGATTTTATTTAGATTAATTTAACATTTATGGAATGTTTAAATCAAGTGGAAAAGAAATACACTTATTAAAGACCTTCTGCCTAATAATTTCTCTATTCAACATTGCCTCAGCATTTACTACATTTACTACAGATCATTCCTTTACGTTCTTTCTCATTTCTATCCATAGCTAACAGAATCCATTGCCAAATCAGTTTTACAATGCGGTTTCATTAATTCTTTCCCCACATATATAAAAAAAAATTAGGTCTACCTATGGGTCATATATCTTTGACAATTAGGCTGTAAATTACATCTATATGCAACTTTGCGGTTTCTGTCCCAGTTGAGACATGAGGTCTTAACAATCTGACTACAAAACAGAGTATGTCATTCCATTGGAGTTTGGCTCTAGTCATAGGAATAGGAAGGAATGTGACATTAAGAATAGGATAATGAAGGTTTTGTACTGTTAAGCAACTCTAATATCTCCTCTAATAAAAACATACTGAAAGCTGATTAAACTGAGATACTCACTGAAGTATTGCAACATTTATAGTCAACTCCTTCTTGCTTAACAGCAAAGAAGATTCACGCTTTTAGATAGGCTTATCTGTTGCATAACCATGAATTTCTTAAAATATCCATTATTTTTACTGCAGTACCAAGTAAAAGATTTCAGTGGCTCAGAGACATTTCAGAATGACAAGACACTGACAGAAATTTTAGAACTAGCTACCAAAGAAAAAAAAATCAGTATTCACATTCTGAAGTAAAAAAAAATCTATAAAAAATATTTTTTTTTCCACTTTCCCTTGTGCCTAGGACTTTATACAGCAGAAACAGAAATTAAATGCAAAGACATGGAGAAACTATGAATCTGAGAAAAAGGGTACAAGGTCAATAGTACCCACCAGACCTTCAAAATGTTTCCATTTGTGTTTCCAATGTAAACGAAGGTTCCTCTGAAATTACTTGCTAGGATAATGACTTAACAAATCTGTCACATCTCATGCACTTGAGAAGTTATTTAGCTTTCATATTGCTTAGTACATGCCAAGCTTGGTGATTGAGAAGAGCCAGCATGGATTTACTAAGGGTAAATCATGCCTGATCAGCCTTTTTTTCCTGTAGCAGGCTGCCCAAAGAGGCTGTGCAGTTTCCAGACTTGGAGGTTTTCAGGATCCAGCTGGATCAAATCCTGAGCAGCCCAGGCTGAACCTGCTTTGAACATTGGGTTGG
Organism: Rhabdornis inornatus; assembly: GCA_013397075.1. NCBI lineage: Eukaryota > Metazoa > Chordata > Aves > Passeriformes > Rhabdornithidae > Rhabdornis > Rhabdornis inornatus. Next base: position 339,307 of record VWZS01011033.1, on the reverse strand, counting down.
ACTAGAAACCTCCTAAGACCCCTTCCAAACTGAATTATCTCACAGTTCTGTTAAGTCAATATTCAGTGGATCACTTGTATGCATTTTCCACTAAATGTGACAGTATACAAAATGACCTACAGGTGAATATGAATAAATTATCTGTATGAATATAAACCAGGTATCAATACTACAAGGAATAAGAGATACAAAACACAACTCAGAACATTTCACGTTTTTTAGAATCTATTACAAAGAACAAGAGAAACTAGAAAAGAGACTGCCTGCGAAAAGGTGAATTTTTTTAACTCCTGCCTTTCCATATCCATTCATTTTTAATGAGTCACTATGAAAAATTTTAAAAGCTGCTTATATTTTATATTCCACATTCTACATTCTACTCTTTAATGAAATTAATTTTCCCATTTTTAACTAGAAAATAAAGGTTGATAGCTACTATAAAAACTTAGTTTTGTCATCTAACCATATACCACTATAATACACTATAATGATGGGAAGTACAAGACTATTCAACAGACTGAAACAACCACAAGTCAGCTTGGTCCTCCTTCCTGTACTCCTTGCCCACCAAATCATTATCCATATATCACTGAAGGATTCTCCAAGAGATTAGTTAAACTTTTTCTTAAATAAAGCCTAGTAGTATGGAAGGTCTCTTTTTGCAAAATACCTGACAAAGGAGCTCAATGTCATACTTCAGATAGGGAATGCAGGATATCCACAGGAGCCTTCCTCTAGGAAAAGTCCATAAACTCAAAGCTGCTTGATGAGAAAATAACTTTTTCTGAAATAACAATATAACCAGTATATCTCATAACAGAAACACTCAAAAGACTCCTACAGATCTCATTGTCAGTATGACATTTCTGTATCAGCTGTTTTGCTTATAAATTTTAGTTTGATTAAAATAGCAGTAGCAACCTATAGAGCTTTTAATAGTTCTGTATTTATATACCATACACAAGGCATTTACTTGAATTATGTTAAAGGGACATATCCCATAACAACAAAGAAAAAAAATTTCAAAGATAACCCAGGGAACAATAAACATAAGACAACTTTGCAAAAAATTCATACGTTCTCCAAGCAATATCACAATTAAGGCAAATCTTTCTTAATAATTACAAAAACAGACCCTCAACCAAATTAACTGAGGTTTCTTTGCATGTTACTAAAATGGACTGTTTGCATTTTAAAGCTCTTACCTTGACAGAAGCTACAGATTCCACATAGAGGTGGATAAAGTAAGGAGTCAGGTTCACACTGATCAGGTCTCATTCTGCTAAATCACACCACTAGGACACAAATATTAACAGAACAGATACCCACTCTTGGTAAAAAGTCAACCAACAAAAAAACAACCAAATGAAGCAAAACCCCTGAAAGGTATTTACACATCATAGAGCTTGAAGAGAACAGGCTTTCATGACCCATCACGTCTTTTAAAAATGTAAGCATTTCCTACACCATTCCATAATGGACCTAAGATATTTTGAGATTTTCATGCAGCAAACAGAGAGAAGCCAGACAGAAATGACTCCTTGTCAGTCTATCTGCCCATTTCAGTGTTACTTATAGTTACCTAGTATGCTGGTTTGGCACTAAAGACAACCCATGGAAGTGATTTTTTCTGAAAGGAGCAGCTAGAGCTTCCTCTATGTATGACAAAAAACAACCAGTGATTGGTTTTGAGAACTGACAATCTGTTAAACCACTGAAAGAGATGGACACACCTCTGTGAAATTCACATTTTGAAACAAATAAACCCAGGGAATCTTTCATTTCCAGCCTCTCAGAAAGTAACTAGTCCTAGTCTCCCAGGCCAGGCCCCACGCAGCTGCGGGCCTAGCAGGGCTGAGCCAGGCCCTGGGCCCTGCCCAGCGCTGGCTGGGTCGGGTTTCCTCCTCCAGACAAGCCAGGCAGGCCAGCGGTGCAGCTGAAATTCTGCCGCTGCTGAGGAGGCTGCTGCGACCCTGGCTGCTCTCCCCGCCACGCCCCCTCCGCTGCAGCTCACATGGCCCAGCGGGAGCCGGGCAGGGGAAGACCATCAGTAGGAATTCCATGGCTGGAATTGAATGCAGTAAAAGCCAGAAAACACCTATGTAGCCAGAGCAGCCACCACTGTTTCTTACTGGGCCCTGCTCTCCTGGCCCAGCCCCAGAACAGCTGCTGGCAGGGCAAGATATTAACTCTTTCATTGTCCAGATGAGACTGGCAGACACTTTGTTCTCTCTCCTGAGCGAAAGAAATGGACAGTGATAGACATGCAGAGAAACAACATGAAGACACCCAGATCAGTGCAGGAGAAATCAGGTCCCAGATGGAAGGGATTGATGGAGATGCCTCACTCTTGGGCTGAAATCCTCTTGTAAGGCTATGGAAAAGATATGATTGATATATCAGACTCTTTTTTCCCCTGTAACTTGTGCAATGCATTTTGGGGGGATGAAGCATTCTAATCACAGTCATGAGCAGAAGCACCAGTGCTGAAGTAAGCAGATGTTGAGGTAGCTGTGATCCCATGAGAAGTTTGAACAGACAGAGAGAAGAGTGAAGAAGACCCTTTGTCCTGTGGGAAGAAGAAGATCGCTTTTCCCAGAGATGAAAATGATCTCAGAGTTAGATGAACAGAACTTTTGCTTTCTGAACTGCTCAAATCTTTAAAAATAAACCCCATAAGTTGACATGGTCCTCGATAACAGTTGTGGGGGAAACTGTAAGTCGAGGGACTTTTACACAGTGATCAGATTTCCATTCTTCTGGGCGGCTGATTTGCTGGGACACAAGCCACGAGGGAACTGTTTTCTTACGGAGAAGTCTCCACAGACTGAAGAGACTCCTCTCCCTATGTAAATTGGAGAAAGACTATTTTTAGAGGTGGTAAACTGACTAATTTGTTTCTGCATGTTGTCAGTCTGAAAGAAAAGAAGTTGTGGGGGGAGGAGAAGTGTTCTGAAACTTTTATTCTGATTATTATTAATTTTTTCTTATTGTTTCTAGTAATAAAGTTTCTCTTTATACCCTTCAAAGTTTGAGCCTGTTTTGCTTCCCTCCTAATCCTATCTCACAGCAGGAAACGAGTAAATAATTCTAATGAGTGCACTGGCAATTTAGCCAGCGCTAAATTCACAACATAAATTGGTGCATTCGCTGGGAAATCTCAAACTGGCGAATCAAAACCACTACACCTAGACAGGCTACCTTATTTTCACTTTCAGATACTTCTTACAGGTCATTTACATGATAAATTAACTTTGAATAAGTCAATATATTATTCCTGAGTTGGAATAGCGTTTCCAGATAAATTTTTACAGACTGCTCTATTTCCACTCAAGTTCTGTGCATTTTCCAGTTAAAAAAAAAATAAATTCAAAATCACATCTTTAGCAGTTCAAATAATTTATTATCACAAAAAAACCCCATTCTGATGCACAGTAAGGGTAAATGGAGCTTAAAGAATGAAATAGGTATATTTAATGAAAAAAAAATCTAAGACCCCTTATTTTATTTTCTGCAAGGATTGAGATGGACTACATTCTCTGGATATATAAAAGAAAAGGTAAAGGATGACCAAATGAAAATTACCTTTAACTACTGACTTGGAAAACTATTTTACCTTTAATACAAAGTTCTTATGTGATACTTTGAAAATCATTTTGTCTTGGTTTGAAAGATAGGTGTCTGCTAAGGAGGGCGGGAGCCTCTCTTGAAATGGAAAATGTAAACCCCCTCTCTCCAAATAACGATAATTTTGGAAATAAAGGAGCTCTCAGGTAAAGATATGGGAATAGGAATAACAGTTCTTTACTAGGAAAATTAAAACATAAATACAGTAATACAGAAAAACCAAAACACTGATAGAGTCAGAAGACAACCTGACACCTTTTCAGTCAGGGTGTTCGTAGCAATCTGATAAAATGGTGACTCTAGTCCTTGTGGAGTGATAGATGTGGTTCTGTTGAAGCAGTGGTCCTGTAGAAGGGTGCAGTTTTCCTCTGAAGGTCCAGTGATGATGTAGAAGGGTCTGGTTTATCCTCTGGAATCCAGTGGAAAAAGGTTGCTCTGATGTTCCAAATCTCATATTTTTATCTAGGTAGGAAATGCTTGGCTCCTCCCCCTGGGTGGAGCATATCACAATGGGATGATGTCATTTTATCAGTCATGCAGTGAGATTCAATGGCCCATTAACAGAAGATACCTTCTTGGAGGAAGGATGGGTCATGGAAAAGATAAAGATCACTGCCTCACCTGGTTTCAACAGATGGTGATATAATACATACTTTTGGTTACATCCTGCATCGCAAACCAAGAAACATTTATATATTCTTTGTGCTGCACCACTACCTGTGTGCAATGTACAGTGCCATACAAATCATAACAACTAGTTATGTAACTTGTAATAGTTTTAAGCTTTGCATATTCCTCAACTATTTTTAAAATTTTAGAACAAAAGAGTCCAAAAATAAGTACATTTTGAGTCAAAATACTATCCTACCACATAAAGAAATGTATGTAATGTAAAAAATTCCTTCCAATTAAGTATTTGAGAAAAATATTTGAACAACATTTGAGAGAGCAAAATTCACATGACCCGGACAACCATAAGGAATTTGCTTTGTGGTCCATATGCAAACTCTGAGCTGAACAGAATATATATACAGGATAACAACCATATTCTCAGTAACTTATATTTGAGGATTTGAGGATTTGCTTTCGCAAGCCTGTGCAAAATTATGGTAATGAATGGTATGTTTCCACATGCCAGCTGAAATGTAAAGGTCACCAATACTTCAGTGCTGTATTTCCATTAAGACTAATCTAAGAACTTGACTGAAATTTTCCCATTTGAGTGGTATTGATTAAGACCTTTAAGTTTTTATTTGTCTTTCCCCACTGGCACTCTGTGCTCATTATAAACTTGAATAAATTATTGCGTGCTCACTATTCTTCACCAGGTATACAGGGTGAACTTCTACCAAGTTTCAGAAGTGATAGCTGAATTGACCCATACTATTTTCTCTTACACATTAGTCTTCAAAAATTTTTGACAAAATGGTTCTTACACTGCAAATTATACCAAATTATAGCAAAATTATACCAAGTGAGGTAAAATATAGCTACTGTTGTTGACACTAGCAGAAGTAAAACAGGACTGTGCTGGTTATGCATTGAAAGCACATGGGGGAGGACACACTGAGGAGTTCTCCATGAGAATTTCCTCTGTGAATTGATGAGACAAATTGGAAGTTGGTTTAGTTCCTGACAGCCTGAGAAACTAATTAGACAAGTTACTTCACTCTGTGAACACACATTTTGAAGGAGGTAACATGGGGAAAGCCCTGTTTCATTTCCGGCCTTTTACAAGGTAACACCAACCTGGCCCGGGGCCCCACCCATGCAGCCCAGGCCAGGCAGGGGTGGGCTCAGGAGGTCGCTGGGCCCTGCTTTTCAACCAGAGGCCCTTATGGCCAGGGGGAGGAGAGGCCCATTGCTGAGATGCTAGCCCTCCCTCCTCCCCTGGCGTGGCCGAGCTCGGTGGGGCCTTACCCTGCCGCTGGCTCGGAACAGCCCGGAACAGCTGAGGGGTTGCTAAGCCCGCCCAGCCACCCACACGGCCTGGGGGAGAGGCAGCTGGGCCCCCTGTCTGGAAAGCTGGTGTGTCCCGGCAGGGAGGAGGGGTGGCCATGGGCAGTGGGTGCTGCAGTTGAGCTCCAGGGGGGCTGATTGAGATCTTAGCCGTCCCCTATCCCCACCCTCCCAGTGCAGCCTGAGTGTCCTCAGATCCTGGCATAGCTCCAGCATGGCCTGGCCCAGCCCCTGCATCCTCCATGGGAGATTTTAACCCTTCCAATGCTCAGATAAGACTTGCAGATCTTCAATCCTCTCTTGAATAAAAGGAAAACGAACAGAGAGGATATACTAAAGTCAGTGAAGCAGGAGTCAAGTTCCCGATGGACGGAAAATGAAAAGATGCTGTGAATTTAGGTTGAAAATCCTTTTGTAAGCTATAGAGATAGACTGTACTACATTAAAAATTCCTATAAACTGTGGAAAAAGACATGAGGGGTTGGAGTGTTCCATTTGACTGATCATTGACCAAAAGCACCTGTGTTGAGAATCCTTTGCCCTGAGGAAAAAAGGGGATCTCTGTTTCTGGAGATGAAGCATGAACACAAAGAGAGATGAAGAGAACTTTTACTTTTGAACAGTTCATTCTTAAAAGTAAATACCCCATAGAGTTTTAACATGGCCCATAAGCACAGCTTTGGGAAAGCTGTGAAGATAAAAAGAGTTTGTGGACAGTGAAGTCACAAGAGAACCATTTTTTTTCTTCTTGCAAAAAAGTCCCTATAGCCTGACAAGAGGAAATTCCTCTCCCTGAAGTGAACTGAAGATTATTTAAGTTGGGAACTGACTGAAGTGCTTTTGTATGTTGTTAAAAAGGTGTGGAGTGGGGAGGAGGGAGTAGTCTGAAAATCTTATTCTGAATTTATTCTTTTCTTTGTGTTGTCAATAAAGTTTCTTTATATACCCTTTTAAGTTTTAGGCCTGCCTTGCTTTTGCTCCTAATTCTATCTCACAACAGAAAAATGAGTCTATTAAAATTGGCAAACCTAAATTATAACAAGGACACAACACAAAAAGGATGAATTAGTGAGTCAGTCTCAATGAAATCATGGAGTGAAACATGAAATATGCCAACATGTCATTGAAGAAAAAACCTCTACCACAACATATAGTGCCAAATAGTAATAAACCATTAGAAAACAGTAATAAACTATTGTTGTATAGTGCAAGTAGTAATTTGAAAAATGGGAAGAAAAAACAATTATTTATAGTAAAATACATTCAAGTATTAAGGTTGGCACACATTCACTGCAATAAAGCAATAAAGATTCATAAACCTTGTAAAATATACAATGAATTGCAATTTCAACAAATGGGGAAACACAGATGAAATCCTTACGGCCAAGGAAGTTTTTGATTCTCCCTCCCTGCCATAAAAACTATACATATGTGGTTCTCCCTAGGAGAACATAATTATTTATTCTTTTATGTAGATATTTCTCTAAAAATATTAGGATAATATATATACACCTTGTAGAGAACATTTTTCTAAAAAAAGGAAGAATGTGTGAATATTGACACCCATTTTTTCCTACTGAATAATGGCATGCAAAGAAATCTATAATTAGTAAAGGCAGTTTAAAAAAAAAGTAGAAAGAAAACCAAAGCAAGGTTTTATATTTGATGCCACATCACAATTAGAAGTTGTTGAAATGAAGCAAAACTCTACTAATTGATCTAATTGAGTAATAATTAAGAAAGTTTTAAAAAATAAAAATTTATCACAGAAACTTTTATGGAAACACACATTGAATACTGTATATCCTCAGTAAACCTGTGGAATTATAAATAACTTGTTTTCATTCAAACAACATTTTTATTACTACTTCTTATACAATATTGGTTTAAAAAAAAAACCAATACAAACAAAAATTGAAGTATCTTTTGTCACTAAATTATTTCAAAGGATATTCATGGGATGTATCTTGAATAGTTAACAGCACCTCCCTGCATATTGCTCATTGTATTATCCCTGCAACATTTTTATTTCATAAAAGCTTGTGTGCCTGGAACTAGATGCCTATGTTTTCACTTTATATCTGGTGAAGCTATCAGCTCATTACTATTCACTAATTCCCTTAAATCATTATTTTCGGTATAAAACCTATCAGATTTATTACCATTCAAAATTATGAGTAGTATAAGGCACAGTTCTAGAGATCTTTGAGAGGAGAGACGGAACTTGCCTTTGTTCTGTAATTGTAGCAAGGACTGTGAATATGAACTATTAGACACTTGGAAAGAATAATGCCTTACAGAGATCAATTCCTATTATTACTGGTTACAGTAAACAATAGTTCAGCATTCCAGTGAAGGAGTAGGAGGTAGGGTGGGGAGTTAAACATGCAAGAGTTTCTTCTCCATGGTACTCTGGACAGCAATAACATTTGCTGCTTATTTACAACAAATCACATGATTTTCAATCCTTATGTATACAAATGGGACTTCATATTAAGGTAAGGTGAATAGGTCACAAAACACCTTAAAAACATATCTCTTGAAGTCTGCCAATGCTTAAACACTTTAACAAAGTAGTAACCCTTAACTGCACATCTTAAGGAAAATACATTGTCTTTTGACAGATTTATCATTGAATACTAGAAAGATTATATAATGCTCAACCCATTGAAATATTGAGACAACTACTTTTACTATATGTCTAAATTCCAGTTGAAAGTGTTGAGATTGTCACAGTACAAGCTGGCTTGTACTGGGCAATTGCTTTGGAGACCCGGCCCGGTTCCATGGGCTAAGCCCTGGGTGGATATTCAAACCCAAACAGAGACTTCACCTAATCAGATTTCACTTGGGCTGTAGATATATCATTAATCAAGGGAGCTGGGCAGTGCCAAGACCTCATCTAATCAAGTGTTCAAATGGGGAATTTTGAACCCCCTATAAAAGGGGGCCTCCATACATAAATGTTACTGTTGTCCTTGAAGAAGTTGGGGAGTGTGTCATATCTGTCTCCTACCCCTCCCCCACCACATGGTTACAAGAGATTAATTTTCTACATATGAATAATCTCAACTACTGTACAGAGCTTGCGGTTTCTCACAAATAAAATATGCTTAACTGTCTTGAACTGCAAACAAGATAGCATGTCTTGTATGCTGAAATGGCACTGAACCTTTTCCCAAATAATTGGTATCACAGTCCCAAATAATGAGTACAGGATCACAGAATTACACAGGTTTAGGTTGGAAGGCACCTTAATGATCATCTAGTTCCAAACCCCTGCTGGGGGCAGGGATGCAACTCACTAAATCACATTATTCAGGGCCTTGAACATTTCTGGGGATGGGGCAATGGGACACCCCTAACTTCTCTGGGCAATCTGTTACAATGTCTTACTTCCCTCACGGTAAAAAATTTCTTCCTAACATCTGACTAAACCCCTTTCAGTTTAAAACCACTGCCCCTTGTCCTGTCACTATCTGCCCACTTACAAAGGCCCTCTCTCTCTCTCCTTTTTATAAGCCCCCTCAAAGTCCTGCAAGCCTGCTGTAAGGTCTCCACAAAGCTAATACTTCTTGCAGCTGAACAAACCAGCTCTCTCATTCTGTCTTCAAGGAGAGGTACTCCATACCTCTGACCATCTCCGCAGCCCTCCTCTGGACACTCTCTAACAGGTCCACACGCTTCTTGCATGTGGACCCAACCTGGACACAGTGATGCAGGTGGGGTCTCACAAGGGAGATTCATCCAATCTATATAGCCACACTATTAAAAGGGCTACAGACACAGGTCACATGCAGAAGTCACCATTTGCTGTGGCCTTTGTCAGAGAAGTCAAAGCACTGGGAAATCACTGAGAGCACAAAAGCACTCCTAGGACTGACCGGAGTGGCAGGTAAGGTGAACATGGGAGATATGTCTGTGTACAGACATGCTGCAAAGAAGACAACATATCACCAATAACAGACTTGAGAGATATACCAGAAGACTTACAGTCACATATTTATAATTTTAAAACGTAAAGGTGATATTTTGCAATGTTTTACAAACTTGTTCTAAACTTTGTGCTGACACTTTATATGATTTTTACACTTGAAATGGGTACAACCATCTCCCCTAGATTTCCCTGACAGGTAAAAAAGATGGGTGAGTAAAGAAAATACATTACAGAGAGGCATCAGGCTAGCATGTGCTTGAAAAATCTGGGCATAGTTGGGCTACTGTAACCTCTGCTTTTATTTTGAAGGTAAGATACAAATACACACATACTATGTAAACAAGTCTTTATTTTGATCCATATTAGCACTTACCAGATGCAAGGAGATCAAGAAAACTTTCTGAGGCTACTGCTGTGGCCAAGTCTAATCTCTAAAGAGACTGCCTGAGAAATCAAATACTTATGTTCATAAAACAAGTGAGCATGTGTGAACCTGTTCCTAGCAAATGAAGAATATAACTGCTGTGCAACTCTGAACCACTCATACTATAAACTGAACAGTTGCACCACCTTTAATTTTCACCCTTAAGATAAAATCTAACTTTTCCTATGGCTGCTTAAATAAAAAAAAATATAACTTGGCATATTTATGATGCATTAATATATTTACTAAGAATAATAGAATGACTAGTGTTTTCCGAATGTTTATTTCACCTATTTCAGAAGTCAAACAGGCTTCTCTGCAGTGAGATAAATAACCAAGACAACAACAACAAAATCCTCACCACCCTCTAATTTTCAAACCTTCACTGACTTCCACATCAGTTCCATAAACCAGCATTGATGCACAGACTCAACCAGAGTCACATGCTCCTGCTTGTCTTAAGGCCAACAGAGAATGACATGCCAGTATTCAGGACAATGAAACTCATCCTGTTCAAATAAGGGATAAGAGCTAACCAATGTTCTTGAGACGCTCTAAATTGTAAACCCTGAAAACAAGGAGATTGATGTATTAGAGGCCTGACACCTGTCGTGCTATAATATGAGCTAAAGGATGCAATTCCTCCCCCTTCAATTCAATCCACATTTTATTTCTTAGCTACACCAATGTGGCCATCCTATCAAATACCTTTGAACTGTTCTATTTCAATACATAATTATTTTACACTTTATATACTTTACTGGATAGTAAAGCAGAATTCTGAACTTCCATCAAAAAGAGAAAATTATACATTAGAATGATTATCCAGGACTCCCACTGCAGAAGACTAGCCACTGAATAGAAAAGCAGCACTTTCCTACTGTAGCCTTCTGGCTTCTCAGCATGCCTGTTTATAATAGCAATAGGCAGACAAAGGTTGGGGTTTTTTCTGTGCAGATTTGATAATGGAAATTTCATTTGAAGTTTGTTCCAGCAGATAAAATGTCAGCAGGTCTGGATTTATGGGAGAAAAAAGCAACAGCACACCTAGTTAATTTACTGAGGAATTTTGTGCCCATTGCACACACAGAATATTTTCCTAGAGAGTAAAGAATAATGATTAATAAAGTACTTATATACTAGAATATTGCATGACCATTAAAAATGAGAAAACAGTGGCCTAAGGATAAAACTCTCATTTTCCAGAAAAAAAAAGACAGGCCTTTGTGTGGTTCACATGATGAATAAATCCACAATTAGATCAAGTATTATTCATGGGTGTCTGTGTTGTCCTGATGTATGCAAAGATCCTAATGACAAAATATCTTGAGGACATTTTTCACTTGAAGGAATGAATAATGAAAATTAATAACTTACCTCTTAATTGCATGTTTTGCTATAAAAACTATTTTTTTTTCTCAGCATACCAGGAGAAGAATGAAAATATACTAATCCCCAGACAAGTCAGAACAAAACAACAATTTACCATTGAAACAGAGATGGTTTTCACTACTATCCAAAAATCCCAGAAGCTCGGTTCCACAAAGCAAAGCTAAGCAAAAGAAAAAAAAAATCACCCTAAAAGGCACAAGCATTTCTGCATGAACAGCTGGGTAAGAGAGTTTAAAGGAACAAAGATAACACAGAAATACTAAATAGTCCCATAATCTCACAACTTCAGAGTAAATTGGGGAGACTATGTAATTAAAACTGACATGACATTTAAGTGATATGTTAAGCCTCTCCAATTTGCAGATTGCAGTTAGGATGTTTGAACTCCAAAACTCCAAACAAATGCAAATGTTCCCTGCAATCACATCCACCAGCAAGTATACTAATCGAAATCAGGAACTGTGGATGATTTTTAGAATAATCAGTATGGTCACATTAGTCTGTGTAAGACCCAGCAAAATAATGAACCATTTTTGCTCTATTAAATTTATTGTAAGAAGGAGGATATACACACTGGGAGCAATTTACTAAGGTACAAAATGACATCATAAGTTAAATCTTTTTTTCTCTTTAATCTTACTTTCCAAGAAACGAGAATATCTCCCACATTTTAGAATAAATTTCTGAGGTTTTTTCAGTCAAGGGAGATTTTTTACATTTACTTGGAAAAATAAGTCAGGCAATCAGAAAATATAGTTTTTGATAGGACTGTAGCAGCATCTGAGACTCCAATTGAGACCACCATGGCAGCATTTATTCATTGGAATTATGCTATCTCCACAGGTCCTGCAGTAGACCTCTTTCCCATACAATTCAAATCTAGACATTAGAAGCTTTGCAGGCATTTCTTGTTCTTATATCCTCAGGAGGGCATTTGTCGCCCTACATTCTTCATGTTTGGCCTAGGAACTTCTCTTTATGGATCAAAAACCAATGATCCAGCTGGCTAGTCTTTCATCCCACTATTGATCCCTTCCTTACGTATTATTCTACAGAGAACTGTTGCCATAATTTAGTTCTAAACCAACAATCCCCCACCCCTTCCTCCGAAAAGCAGAATGTTATTCACAGGTGCTGTGACAATCATGCTTAGTAGCACCAAATGCACTGAAGCCTCAAATCTCAAGTTGTCTCCCCCTATGCTGCCCTAGGTTTCTTTTCTCCCTTCCCAATGAAGATTTACGCCTACCATTATCAGTTGCTTGCTTTTTTCCTGATTTTATTCCCTTTTCCTTCAAACACATTTCCAGATCTGAGATGCCCACTGCAACATTTTAAAAGGTTCCACCACTGCTTCCAACTTTATCTTGCCTGAAATCTGAAACACAACTATATTTTGCTAAAGCTCACTCTTAGAAGAAATCCACAATGCATCATAATCATATCTAGCTTATGTAGGAAAGTACAAAAATACTGCTCATAATTATTTTACGGGAAAAGATAAAGATACTTCTACAGAAAGATTTGTTTCTATATTAAAAAACAGCTGTAGGCAGAAATAACTCCCAGTAAGTGTATAGAAGAGACCACAGAAAAGTAGTACATATAAAAAAGTACAAGTCCCCGTATTTTTAAACCATTTTTTCCTGCAATTTAAAAATGGTGGATACCATTTGTGGTTTTTTCTTTTTATTTTCTTTTTTTTCCCCTTTTAAAGCAGATAAATTGTTTCAGCACAGCAATAACAAACCAATCATTTCTGAAGACTGCGCGTTTAATTGGCATGAAGCTCTGAGCCAGAGTAAGACAAGTTTAAGTGGCTTAAGGCTAGGGAGGGACTAGATGGAAGTTGGGCCTCTGGAATACAATCTCTGCACTCCATCCAGAGAATTTACTGCCATCATTGAAGATGATCAGGCTGTAAACTGAAATCTAAGACTAAGTTAGGACAAGTTTCTGGCTGGAGAGCAAACGCTCTGCCATGAGGGCCGGAGCTGTCACACAAGCAGTGGATAAGCAGCACATTGCCACAAGTATGAATTCTGAGGAATTGTCACTGTGTGCCCTGACATAGCTAATCATTACACATCCTATGGCAGCCCTCTGCAATCAGATGCAGAGAATGACCAACCTATTCCTTTTTACTTTTGTGATTCCCAGGGTGTTCTTAGATTCACAGATAAATCACACAGCTTCCCTCTCCAATTAATGGCGCCAGATCAAGCCTTTCCACACAAGATAATCAAGCACCAGCAATGATCATTACCTGACATGAAACCAACAGTGAAGAGTTCAAAAAAAGTCTCAATGACTAAACAAAAGGTATTAAATTCTAAGCTTTGACTGTAACACTGGGTGAACCAGCAAAAGCAGGATAACAAAACAATTAGCAAAAAACATAACTTAACAATCAAGTCCAGTCATAACCAGCAGTCTGTACTCAAGTCAAAACCCCATCTACAGCCAAGGTCCACAAATGTCCTAGTTCAGTGTACGGTTTCAAACAAGGAGCCCAGGCACCACTACCATGAGGGAAGAATCCCTAGGAAAAACATTCCGAGGGAAGGTGAGCACTAGTTCTCCTACAGGTTTCCTATAGCTCTGAAAGCTAATTAAATAAAAATTATCATCCAATTTTAATAGTATTACCTGTATCACAAAATAGCCTAGTCTTAAAGAGAAGTATTAAATTAGCTTAGAAATACACATTGACCACTTGACTTGAAAACACATTTCTTCTGCTTTTGGGATCTCATTACTTGGGTACATAACAAAGCACAGCCCAGCCTAGCTGTTTTGGGTTGCAATGCAGGATGTAATTAGAAGTATGTATTATATCACCATCTGTTGAAACCAGGTGGGGCAGTCATCTTTATCTTTTCCATGACCCATCCTTCCTCCAGGGAGGTATACTCTGTTAATGGGCCATTGAGTCCCACTGCATGACTGATGAAATTACATCATCCCATTGTGAGATGCTCTACCCAGGGGGAGGAGCCAAGCATTTCCTACCTAGATAAAACATGAGATTTGGAACACCAAGGCAGCCTTTTTTTCCACTGGATTCCCAGAGGAAGACCAGGCCCATCTACACCACCACTGGACCTTCAGAGGAAAACTGCACTGTCTCCAGGATCATTGCTTCAACAGGACCACATCTGTCACTATAGGAGGACTGCAGCCACCATTTAATTGGACTGCTACCAACATCCTGACTGAAGGAGTGTCAGGTTGCATTCTGACTCTGTCAGTGGTTTTTTTTCTTGCATTACTGCATTTTTATTTCAATTTTTCTAGTAAAGAACTGTTATTCCTATTCTTATATCTTTCCCTTATCCTTTCCCATAAGAGCCCCTTAATTTCAAAATTTTAATAATTTGGAGAGAGGGGGTTTACATTTTCCATTTCAAGAGAGGCTCCCGACCTCCTTAGCAGACACTTGTCTTTCAAACTGAGACACTAGCACACACCTGCAGAACTCAAACAGACCTGTAGAGCTTGTGTCTGTGAAAGATCTATCAATGTAACTTAACAAAAGAGACAATTGAGACCTGTGCCAGGCATACCCAAAGAAAGAAAACCCAACCTACAGCTCTAAATTCCTGCATGGAATATCTGCAGTCATTGTTAAGTGGTCTCTGTATTCATGAAGGAGAGAAGATGGAGCACCACCACCTGCAAGTTTTTGATTTATAATGCACTGCTGTTCACAGCGTTGCACGAAGGAGATGTTTTAGCTTTCAAACAAACATCACTTCTATATTCTCCTTTGGTCTGGAGCATTAGAGTGGTACATCCTTTTTATCAGAATCTTTTACAAAGTGATGTTAGTAACTCAGCCTGTAAACAGTGAATTCCAGGAACCTATGACTGGCTATGTACAACCCTTTACTAACCTGACCTTAAGACAAAGTTTCAAAGTCACAAAAGGAAGAGAGTAATAACAAAAAAACTTCATCATTTACACATATGAACTGCTAGTCTACATTTAAATGTTTAAATCAAAGTGTTGCTCTTAGAACTCTTACTCAAGAATTCTGTTAAAGAGATATGCTTCTGAAATACAATTAGCATCTGAAATGCTTTCACAAAGATTCTTTTTTTCCTTTTTAGCTGATAACAGCTTAAGAGATAAAATAAATGTTCCTTCCTTGTGGGCTGCTCAGCAATGGAGAAATTAGATATGTTTACAGTCATATGAAAATCTTACTTTTCCTGGAGCATCTTTGTGAGATTTCATAAAGGAACCATTTTTTATATTTAGAATCTTTCATTTTGGGTAAGAGAAGTCAATTTTTTCTAAAACTTATGAAAGCAGAAGCTTTAGTTCTGAAATGTGTCTGTACAAGTGGAGAGAGGGGAAGGGAGATAAATTGCAAACTTCTGGGAGGTTCCTGTCCTGTGAATTAAGATAATAGAGTATTATTACACTTTTTATTTTCTTCAAGCAAAGAGCAATATAAAATGTAAGCAAACAAATGAGAAAGAAATCGGGCAAACATGGAAAGTCATACTTTTGCATAGAAACAGAAGCCTTGATCCTGAAAATGCAAACAGTACCCTACCCAAAATTAAAGAAAGATGAGAGGTGGACAGAGTAGAAACAGTGACCAGTCACAGCCCATTACAGGACACTCACATCAAGCTTGTTTTGCTGCAGCTGTGACTCACTGCACTTCTTTAATAACTCCCTACATGCTTAAACATGAATGACAAAAAGGACTTCAAACAGCAGATCATAGAAATTTGTGCCAATATCTGAGTCTTTTTTTAATATAACCTAATGGTTTTCTGTAACTATTTCTATTTCTAGATTTAATTTTTTACAGTGCTTCCACAGCTTTTAAGTTTCACACCTCTGAATGTCAAGCCTTCTGCTCCCCAGTTGTGGAAAAGCAGGTCCTTGCACTGCTGGGCTGTGCTGTCAGGCAGCAGCAATTCACATGCAGCAGCTGCCTCCTCCCACCCAAAGCCCAACCCAAAGGGCACAGCTGTAAGCACATTCAGTGCCCTACCCAGGCACTGCAGAGTGTGTCTGCCCTTCCCTAGGCTGTGTAGAGCTGTGTAGAGCCCCAGAAGTCAGATGTCTGAGGACTCACAGACACCTCTGAAGATGCAGAGTGAGTATTTTAAATTAATTAGAGTAGTCCCATAGTTCTTGAGTTATTGAAAAGGAAAATATTAAACCAATTTATCTCAGAGCTTGAAAGATTAGGTCCAGTAAGTTAAATGGAGCACAGACGATGAATACCAAAGGATACACAAGATACCAGAGTTATTATTTTTATAATAAATAGGTTTATCAACCTCTTTTATAATAGCCTCTGTCCTAAATCAAATTTAGACAAAGGAATGCAAATCAGAGAATATTCTTAATCAGTGCTTTAACTACAAGATTAATGATTCATTTAAAACAAATGTCTACTCTGACAAAGAAAATCTCATTATTTTAAGAAGCTGCCTTAGTCTACTTGATTACTCCATTTAATAGGAATGTAAATTAAATAACAAAACATAAAACCCGTTTATCTTATAATTTTTGCATTAAAAACAATCTCCTTGTAAGGAGATTGCTGAGTAAACTGCTGCTGAGTAAACTAGTAATGAAACAGCTACACAGTAGTTCCAGTTAGAAATCAGCAGCAGCTTGCTTTGCAACATAAAAGACAACAAAAATACAGCTTGCATATCAATTGTATCTTTCAGTAAAATACACAAGTATTAAAATGCTGGCCAGGATTACAACGCTGGATAGAAACCTTTCTAGTCATAAGAGACAGGCTAGTAGAGTCACTTAATGCAGAGACCATGTTATTTTATTATTGCATCATATCTAATGAACACCATATTGCGAGAAGCAACACCAGTGTTTTCCCTCAAACAGCAGCTTTTTGCACATATGAAAATGCTTGTACAGAGGTTTTTGCCAATGTAGCCAATATTTCAGAAGGAAAGGAAATTGCATTCTTAACGATGTTACCATCACAGAAATTTCAGTTCAGTGCAAAGCAGACTGGGGAGTCAATCGAAGTTCAAGCCAGTTAGAAGTCAAGTTCCTTAAAATAGCAGGGTTCTGAAGTTTAATTTTTTTCGGGGAGAAGTCTGCTGATAGGTCAATAGCTTGAGTTTTATAGCTGACAACATTCATGGACAAAATTAACTTCCAAGGCTGAAATGGCTATGGACCACTGAACAAGACTGGAAAAAAAAGTAGCTCTGTAAGTCACAGTGTATTTAAGTTCACCATTTACCAACTTTTTTAAAAATGCTACTTGCATAACTGATAAGTAAAGCAGGGTAATGTATCTCTCAAAAGCTGTTGAAATACAAAACAAAAATACAATGTTTTACAAGAGAATATAGACATCTTCAGCTCATATAAAGGTTGCTTGATGTTCTAATAGATCACAAAATGTCTTAAGTTGGAAAGACTTTAAAGACCGTGTAATACCAACTCCTTTGCTGTGGGTAGGGACATCTTGCAGTTGCAATTTACTGGTACAACTATTAACATAGAATTAAATATCAGGAGAAAGACAGGAAAACAGCAAGTGGAATCTTCAGATTTCGGACTCATCCATACAGACTCTTTAACTGCTAACAAGACTTACAGCAATTAGGAAGCAAGAATCAATTACAGTGTTATAATCTCAGTGATCTTCCCTGGAATATGCAAGCCCATGTGAGCACCTTCACATAGCATCCACAGAAATTCTTCCTTTCCCCAAGGAAGGTGAAAGACAGAAATGGGAAATCTTTGAAAGTACTCTGAAAGCACTGAAAGTACTCATTCCGTTCACTTTCTCCTCGGTAAGTGGTAAGACTTATAGCACTCTTGCAGATAAAGTTTAAAAATAAAAATTGGGAATCAGAGTTGGAGTCAGTCCACAGCTGATTTTTAGGTTCTCAGCTATCTTCCACATACAAATAAATCAGCAAGAACTCTTAAAGTACTAAGGAAAAAACCCTGTTTCCTCCCCTTTTATAATCATAGGAAATATATTAATAACTTTTCACTCCAACTGAGTAGAGCTCCCCAGCTGCAGCTTCACAGCCCTTGATTGAATTCACAAGGTACTATTTGTGTATTCAGATCAGAAATCTGCCATCTGTATGCACTGATTAGTTAGTGATCAAGTAAGGTGCAAAATATATTCAAGCATGTATGCAAATCAACTCCTTGCCCAAATACCAAGGGCTCAGTTATTCATGGCCACCTGAAACATGTCCTTTATGTTCCACAATTTGCATAGATTCAGCATTAGTTTTCATCATCATCTCAGGGAATCAATTGCACTGCTATCACAAAGTTAGCACATTGATGTTGGACAAGCACTGCACTAGTTTTGTTGGAACCCAACAAGGACTGTTAATAGCACAATAAGACATTTTAGGTGTTTTAGGTTTCTTATAATTTGGTTTGCATGCAGTAGTCTGGATAGAGGCAGGATTGTCTTAAACTGCATCCTTTTCACAAAGACAGAAAACTTCAGAGATAAATTCAGCAAATAAGAAAAACTGGGAGAGAAATGAATACTGAAGTCAACAATATTGCACCAGATATAGCCTCTACTTCATTTCTATACCTGATCCTACAAAATCAGGCAAAACTCACTGCTGAAACCACACAATGGTTTAGTGATAGAGGAAAATTAATTTGTGGGAACTGAGAGGGACTATAAAGAGTCTAAGAGCCTATTCTCAGCATTATGGCCTTTACATCACCAAGGCAACAACTTTTTTCCCAGATCTTTTTAAAACATGACTTAGCCTCATTTTTGAGAGCACGAAATATCCACAAGCATGAGAAGTGACTGGGCATTAAAAGAAGTCATGTATGGCAACCTCCTGCCAGAACTTAAGTGCAGTTAGCTCAGAGAGCACTCTAAGTCAAAGCTATATACATCCTTGACCTTCCCTGCTCCTACAAACCAAGATAAATTCATTCTACTATAAAGTGCATGTTCAAATAAAAACAAAACTTTATGCACAGAAGAACAGCATTTGATCTATTATTTTCTACCTTCTCCTCCTTTGCTGCTAGTGCTAACAGAAAGCCAGAAATTCTTCAGTGGGTTAGTTTTAGGAAAACATTTATTAATAAATTGTTTCTTTTTTTTTCTTTTTAACCTCCATCTGTTATTTTTAGAAATTCTATACAAATAAATGTAATATTAGATATAAGCATGAATGAAATCACCTGAAGGCAATTCAGAATGTGAAATGTACGTTTATAAAATACACTAATTAAACATTGACAACTAATATTGATTTTGATGTAAAAAGTGAAAAACAGCAAGGCCGAAAAGGGTCTAATTCCTTAATGGTGGCACAGTCTCAGAGCTCAAGACAATCCATCAATTCATTATTTTTTTAATAAGTACATATAAGTTTGTACAGTTCCCTTCTTTTAGTCTAACGTATCTTGAGCAAAAAAGAAGCAGAGTTTTAGGCAGATAATATTTATAAGCTATATACCTTGCTATTTTTCTTACTAATAACTTTATTTCAGGGAGAAATCAAACTATTCCTCTGAAAAAATACTGCCTTCCCTGGTGTACTGGGTCTGGCTGGGATGGAGTTAATCCTGTACAGCCCATATCACAGTATATTTTGGACTTGTGATTGAACCAGTGTTATTAACACACCAGTGTTCTGACTTTCACAGCAACACAGTTTTCTTTTCACTGCTCTGCCAGGGAGTAGGCCAAGGGTGTGCCATATGGTTGGAAAGGGACACGGTTGGGACAGTGGACCCAAACTGACCAAAGGGACATTTCCTACAATACGCCATTATGCTCTGCAATAAGAGCTCAGGGAAAGGAGGCGAAGGAGGGGTTTTGATTATGGCTTTCATTTTCCCAACCAACCATTATACATGCTGAGGCCTTGCTTTTCAGGAATTGGATGGACATTGGCCTGCCAATAACAAATAGGGAATATATTTCTGAATTACTGTTCTGCTTGCACATGCCACGGCATTGCTGCTTCATCGCAGCCCAGGGGCTGCCAGCCTTTGCTCTTCTAATTCTCTCCCCTGTCCCACTGTGGGGTGAGTTTCTGGTTGGGTGCTTAGATGCTGGTTAGTCAACCCATTACACCTTGGCACACCCAAAGACACTGTTCTCACCATTACACTCCCTGTGTTTCTTCTCACATTCGGGAATTCTGAATAAAGAAGACAAATTGTGACATTCCCTTTTAATCTAACATACTCGTTGCAGTTTAAAGGGCATGGATGAAGACACAATTTAGAATCTGCAAAAACTAGATAAATATCTCTAAAAACCATGAAACATTGATAACACCTACTCTCAGCTACTTAAAGGCAACACTGTGAAGTCATCATGCCCAATAACTGATTAAGATAGCTGATGAAAATTATCTAGAGTAGATAGTATGAATACCTCTGAGACATATAGTCCTTTATACATTATGAAACCTTTATAATTTAATAGAATTATTTACAAACAACTGAGAAAAAATTAATTTAGATAAATGAAGAGCTACAAAACTTCGTCTAAGACTGTGAAGCTATGATCTAAAGCTTCCTACATGTGTTTGACAAATATTGTAGAAAATACTAAAATAAAAATAAGATATATATAAACAATTCTTTTGCCATCCCTTCTTAAAGCAGGGGTTATCTCTTAGCTACACAGACACACAATTGGGCACAGAGGCAGCACCCAAGTACAAAACAGGCCCTTAGTGAAACCATGCAAGGAAACAAACAAATAGAATAGGAGGGAGGAGTCAAAAGAACAACACACACTTCATATATAAAAACTCTAAAGCTCTCCAAACAGCTCAAGTTGAAAAGTACCCCTTTAATCAAAATGACCTTCTTTTTTCTGTCAAAACAAACAAGGAAACAGAATAAAGTATCATCTTGGTTTCAAGACAAATTGTTCATTACATCAGATCATACAGCGATAAGCTCTTCACTAACACAGGTTTAATTATTTTGCTAAGGTAAGTTAATGAATTTTGCCCCTTTTCACATTCAGTTTTCCTCATCTTTATTGGATGTCCCATGTACAAATGATGTGGACATGACTCTCATCTCTATCATAAATACCACTACCTTTGACTCTCCTCAGAAAATTATGTAAGCAAATAACTAGGTAAAAAAATCCACGCCCTGATTTTTACTGGTGTAAAAAAGAAACAATTCAGATGATTTAATCTCTATAGCCTTAAACAACAATTTAAATAATCCTGTTATTGTCAAAATTACATGGATTATTATTCAGATGAGCATTAAAAAGTATCACATTGACTTATATGCAAGAAATTCACTACTTTAAGATAGGAATTGGGTATTTTTCACTGAGATTGGGCCCTTCACCAAAAGTGGCACCAGCACAAAAAGCTTTCCTTTCCTTTGAGAAGCAGCAGCAATCAGGAGGAGAAGCTTCAGATGGGCTCAGGCACAGTTATCAATTTACATGACAGTTTTCACCATCAGCCTATGTGTATTATGCACCTCTTGATGCATAATTTTCTTCTGTTCTTGCCAGTCTGAGAAGGACAAATAACCCACATATTCCAATTCAAACCCCATATTTTAGTCCACATAATGAAGAAAAGGTTAAAGAACTCTACAATTTTTTCAAGTGCTTTTAATACCTTATTGCCAAAAACAAAAAAACAAAAAAACCCCAAAAAACAAAAAAACAAACAAACAAAAAAACAAAAACAAAAACACAAAAAAAACCCCAAAAAACAAAAACAAAAACAAACAAAAAAAAATAATAACAAATAGAACATCTTGTTTAATGGAAACGACTATCATAAATTTTAGGGCAAAACATAGCAATAAAGTCCAATCGCTCTGTCATACTCTAGCATAAAATGTCAACTTCAACACAAGGGCAAGTGAACCCACTTAGTTTCTGGTGAAAGCTGAAGAAGTCTGAAGGCATACACTGAGATATACAGCAGATCTTTCTAATATATCCATTGTTGGAAAGTCATTTTCTCTCTCTTAGCTATCTGGAGACAAACAGAGCTGTTGGCTCAAACAACAGTGACTGAACATTTTTTCACTCAAGTGCACTCTGGTAAATAAAGGCTACATTCAACTAAGACAGGAATGAGCTTCCACAATCAGTATCTCAGGTTGCTTTGACATATCCCCTCAAGGCAAACCTTTTGTTGAATAGTATCTATGAGTAAAATTTTCTACTATTTCTGTCTGACTACAAAATAAGAATCAGAATAATACAGACTGAAAAGCTCTCATGAGATCAAATTTGCCTAGCTGAGGTTCTCTGCTCGAGTTCTGAATATCTTTGAAGGTGGAGATTACACAGTCACTCTCAGATTTAACGTCTGACTATCCTCAATGTAATACAGTTTTTCTGCTATTTAATTGGATTTACCTCATTGCAACTTCTCTCTGATGTCTCCTGTCATTGTGCACCTACCAGAAGAGTTTGGCTTCATCTTCACTCTAACTACCTACCAGACAGTTTAAGACAGCAACAGCATCTTTCCTTCTTCAGGCTAAACAAACCCAGCTCTCCCAGCCTCTCCTTGTATATAATTTGTTCTAGCATCCCAGTGGCCTTTCTCTGGACTTGCTCCAGTATATCTATGTATTTCTTGTACTGGGGAGCCCAGAGCTGAACACAGTATTTCAGATGTTGTCTCACAAGCACCAAAGAGAGAGAAATAATCACTTCCCTCCACCTGCTCTTCATGCCCTTGCTTTTAGTCTAGTTTGCAGTTGGCCTTCTTTATTGAGAGGGTACATAACTTTCACATCTTCAGTTTGTCTACAGGGACACTTAAATTATTTTCTGCAGTTCCAAGTCTCCAGACTACTCTGTTGTAACTTGATTCCTGTAGATAGTAAACTCATCTTCGTTGCTTATGTTTTTAAGAGCATCTGGGCTACAGTATCTCATACTTGAGCACTTCACACTATCATAACTCTTCACAGCAAACAGGCGAGCTCTGTTTATTGCTCTACTCTAGCATAGCATGTAAGCACAAAAAGACAAACGAAACCTTTTCATTAGCCAAGAAAGAACTTGGATGTTCAACCAAGGCCAAGACTGTGCTGGCAGAAAGCAAAGTTACTGTGTATCACCTCATAAATCCTGGACTCTGTTCACATTGGCATTGAGCTAGGAAAAGGCTTCTATGAGTCATCTCTTGAATGCTGTAAGGTTACACCAACCTGAGTGTCTTCATAACATCACTTTACAGCCACAAAATAAGCATTTGGGACTTTTGTTTGTGAACATACTATCATTTACTTCCTCTTCATTGTCCTGGTCCTTTGACATGTGATGTACAGAAATTAGTATTTCTTAGTCTTAATTTGGCTCAGAAAAACAATCTCTGTCATGCCATTGGGTGTCCAACCACTAAATCATGTAATTAATCCTGTGGAGGAGGAGGTTGGAAGTAGAACTTCATTATGAGCAGACACCAAATCTCAGTCTCATTTTCTTTGCACTGTTTACCTCAAACATCCCACAGAGATATTGCCAAGATCTTGATCGCTATTCATTGCAGCCATTACACCTGAAACTGACTTTTACTGCTAAAACCCAACTTTTTGAGACCACAGTTGAGCTTCCCAGAAGATTTAGTAAAATAATCCTAAGGCAGCACTGAGGAATAATTGCGACAATAAAGTATGGGCACATCAGCTATCAAAAGAAAGCAGAATGGTCATATGGTGCTAACTCCTACTTCTTACCTCCTCTTCTACTAATGCATTTAAAAAGGGAAAAAAATATTACTCTCTTTCTTGACATCTCATATACAAGTGTATGAGTTAATAAAAGTTTTGCATTAACTGTAATATGTCATAGAGTCACAAATAAGATGGCAGAAAACCCCTGAATTGAAGACTTTGAAATGTATTACAGACTGGTGACAACATAAAAGGATTTAAGAAGACGAGATCCAGAAGGAAATTCAACAGTGTGCCCAAGTAGAACTATAGAATATCCTGAGTTGGATGGGACCCACAAGGACCATCAAGTCTAACTCCTGAATCCACATAGGATAACCTAGAAGTTAAACCTTATATCTAAGAGCAACACTTTAACACCAACAGACCTGGGGCCATGATCACTACCTGGAAGGTCTTATT
This sequence comes from Rhabdornis inornatus, assembly GCA_013397075.1. Taxonomy (NCBI): domain Eukaryota; kingdom Metazoa; phylum Chordata; class Aves; order Passeriformes; family Rhabdornithidae; genus Rhabdornis; species Rhabdornis inornatus. The sequence goes on along the minus strand of VWZS01011033.1, from coordinate 314,851 downwards.
CTAGTGTATGACTACTCCCTCAGTGAAGAACTTTTTCCTAACAGCCAATCTAAACTCATCTTTTCACAGCTTCAAGTCATTTCCTTACCTATAACTTTCATGATCAGACACACTATTTTATAAATTATGTAACACCTACCTCATGTCAACTGTTCCTATTTCAATATCTGCTTGAGCTAACAGGATTTTACAGATTTCAAAGAAGTAAAATACTAATAACTTCCATGGTTTCTTGCTATTTTCACTTTTTGTTAACTTGCTTATCTCTTTCAGAATAATGTAAATATATATTTCTATACCAACAGCAAAAGTTAATAAGGTTATGACAGTGGTTAAGACATGATGTTGACTTAATAAAATGAATCAATTTTAAGAACTGCAGCACTGTAAAGATAATGTAAAACATCTTTTTTTTCTTTTTTTCTTTTCTTTCTTTTTTTTTTTTCTTTTTTTTAACTTTTTTTTTTCTTTTTTTTTTTCCAGACACTGCAGTACTGCCAGCCTGAGACTGCTGCCCTTATGGAGGCAGGTGTAGACCCAGGAACTCTATTCACATCCTCATTAGAACAAGACTGAATGAAACAGAGGAAGACAGAAAGGGATAACAGCAGCATGTGAGATGTAATGCTACAGCCTGTGGAGCAGGCCCACAGAGAATTCTAAACCACACAGAATTCTGTTCATCATCAGGGGACACAGGGAATAACAAAAGCAGAAGTCACAGCTGACAGCTCTTGGGACACAGCATATTAAGAAGCCACAAAGTTGGATGAATCATTGAGGTAATCATGCTTACCTGCACAAGGAAGTGCAACTGGAAATGGTACCTTCTGGACATTCTTAGTCTGTACGTCTTTGTAAGTACAGCACTCTCTTTGGAATCTATACCTATTTCACAGGGAGGAAACTGTAGATGAAAATTTGAGTTGCCACTGTCAAGATTTTTCTTCTTGAAATAGGTATAATATAGACATAGGATAGAAAAGAACAAATCAATTTTAGTAAAATCTGAAGTTCAGATATGAAGCATGACACAATAGAAGAAACACTGTCACAAAGCTTACTTGCTGATCACAGAAACTGGATGAAGTCAACTTTTGAAGCATCGAGGGGAGAAAAGCTAACTGCACAGGATCAGAATAAAATAAAAACCAAAACTTGGGGATTTAGTTTAGATTAGAAAAAATCTTTCAGGATTTTTTGTTGCTTTTTGTTTTTTCTGATTGACCAAGCAAAGCTTTTAAAACAAAGAGATTTCCAGTATGTAAAAGGAGCCTACAAGAAAGCTGGACAGGGACTTTTTACAAGGATATGTAGGACAAGGAAGAATGGCTATAAACTAAAAGAGGGTTGGTTTAGACTAAAAATAAGGCACAGAAGCCCTGACTGCTTTGGCTTGCTAGTCAGGCAGCTGTGTTTTCAGGAAAGCTCGCATGTAACCGCACAAGAATAACAAAACCTTTTTGTTGATGTTTTCACAGCTACACTGTGAAATGGCTACATTTCCCTTTAAGTGGCTACATTCTTACATGGTGCAACAGATTATGATTGAAGAAAAAGTAGTGGAAAATAAGATTTAGATACTATATATAAGATCACTGCTCGCTGATATTAAGTTATGTTTGAGTGCAATTGATTCTCTGTCACAAGTTTCACAGAGATCTATTTCAACCAGCACCTCTATCCTACATACAGTAGGATAGAGTATACATACATACTACAACACCGGAACACCATTTTCCTATGTGCTACTGCCCGAGTAGGGCATACATCAGATCAGAAAAAGTTTAAAATGGTAATATGGTACAAGACTGACGTTTAAATTAAGCCCTGAAACTCTAAGAGCAGATACATGTGCTGTGGTACAGTTTATTCAATATATTTTATTGAGGCATTTTGTGTCTGACTTCTTGTTCTGTACAAAAAGCCCTCTTGAACAAGCACTCTTACTGTGAAATACACTTAGTTTCCAGACAACCAGATCTTAGAAGTTCTGATCACCTCTATGCCCATTAATTTTGGTGAACTTTATTGTAATTTTATATTCCAGCTGCAGATTTTTTAAAAACGTGCTCACATTTAGCATATTGCTCACCTACGCTGCACTGAGATACTTTTAAGCATTCATTCTTTTCCCCACACACTGACAGGGTTTGACAGATAAAAATATGATGCAACAAAAAAAAACGTACACCCTCGTAAATACTTCTAAATCAAGTGTTTTTTCTGCTATTAAAATAATGGGTACTCAGTAAAGATTGAGTATGACCTTTTCTGTCTCAGTAAATGCAACCTGGAAAATGTAGGTCTTTGCAGGACCTACATTTTTCTTGGGGAAAAGCCTGTCATCTGTTGAAATACACTCTGAATAATATTTAACTAAAATACTTTATTTTATAAATAACTGTGAAAAGAATTGTAAAATACTGTTTAAAAACATTTCAATTCCTGCATGTCAACTCTTAAATGCCTTTTTTATAAATAATATGCACTTCAAACTTCCTGTAAGTCAAGCTTTTAATTTTAGACAATGTAGTTATGCATATAAAGTAGGTTAATATTCTATAATTTAAAAATTATCAATTTTTAAGACTGCACTGTGTTAATTACATACAGATATACATTTCTTCTATTACTACATTATTATTGTCATCATAATCATAAATTTCTCTGTAATTAGTTTATATTTTAGATTGGGAATGGAATATCATGAAGCCAGTATAAGCTGGCATGGATCAGGCCGAAGAAGGAATGGCAGCATCTCCACCACGCCCTCTCCTCTGTCTTTGGCTTTCCTGGAGGAGTCCTCTCCTTGCTCACAGCAGGAATACACCTGAATGTCTACACAATACCCCAAATACTGTGCTATTGGCTGGGGCACCTCAGTTTTTCTTTAGCTACAAGTTAATGAGAATTAGCTGAGAGTTGATGAAATACACTGTTCAAGTCTTTCTGTAGAACCTACTTTTGGTCCTTCTGGGTTTATATTAATTATAGTCAACTAATTCCAGTAAACCGCTAGTTGGATTTTATGTTTAGAAAAGATGCAAGAGGCCTTAGGACTAGAAACTGGTGATAAGAGGTTTTCCACAGGCTTTACATCACTAAAGGACAAATTGAAAAAAAAAAACCAAAAAACCCAACTCTTTAACACAAGGAAACTTGTGCTTTAAATTCATGACTATTGCTAAGTACACTCAGTGCAGAAAAGTAAAACTGCTTACAGTATTTTCAAAGGTGGTAACTGAAATACTATATACAGTTTTTTAAATATCTTTTATTCAGGTTAAAACTATTCAGCAAATGAATGTCTTTTGTCCATAACTCCTTGACTCACATGCATTAATTGTCTTCCTGAAATAATATCAGGTAAAAGTTGAACTTAAGTTTTGGACGAAGACCTCAAAGACTGAGGTGAAGATAAATCACTTACAAACAAGCATTTATATTATTAGTACCAGTGAGGTGTCTTTGTTTATTGAAAGACTGTTACAAAATGTATTAATAACTTTTAATTTGATAGACTGTACTTGCCCAAAATAAATCTAAGCCATTTCTAGACCATCAATTCATCAATTTAACTTATTACATGGGAAGAAATGCTTAATTGCCTCCAGAGTAATTTATTTTAAATGAAAGTGAAAAGAATTCATAAATTAATCATCCTTTTTAATTATTCTTTCCCAAAGCAGTGGGACAACTTGTTTTCAAGATTACTTTTTCCTACTCACAAAACATAAGACTGCTCAGTAAAATTCACTGAGCATCCAATTTAGTGCTGCATTTTGGTTAGTGACACAGCTGCTGCCATGACATTTTCAGTCTTCAGAGTGGTTACAAAAATCAAAGGGAAGTGGGCAAGGACTAAGTTCTGAAGTCAAAATTTGAGTCACCTCTGATGACTAATCAGTATGTAAGAGCTAAATTTGTATTCAAACCATTTTATGTTCTCTACAATTACCAAAAACACTACTTCAACAGTCTGGAGTTTGATATTTTGATGAACCAAGTGCATTTGTAGGGATATTTCACTTGGCAAGCCATGAAGAAAATTATTTTGATTTTTATCATGTTAAAACACTCTGTTCCTAGTCCCTAGAGGTGGTAACTCAGTAACTGCAGGATCAATCCAGAAGAAAAGCAGTCAGAGGCTAAAATCCACTTGAGAGCTTTTCAAATAATTTAAGGAAGGCTAACCAGGCATGCCAAAGGGGTATGCAACTTAACCTATCAAGTTTTCATGGTGCAGCACTTCTTGCAATTCTAGTTAGGCATTATATCTACACTTTAGGAGAGAAGTATGCTTGGATTTCTAGCAGAAAGAGCAGCTGCTGGTCTTTGTCTTCTTTCTTATTTTGATTTGCAATAGGTTGGAAAACAATCTTCACTTTCCAAGAGGATTAGAATAAATGGGTGATCAAAACAATAAAGTCTGATGGGATATTCTTCTAATCAACAAGGAAAAGACAGCTCATGGCATACTCGGCTTTCAAATGAGATGTCATTATCTCAAGCCTTAACACTGCAGTCCTTAAAACAGTCAACACCTTTATCAAAAGGAAAGTGAGAAAGTACCAGCTATTTGTCGTAACATCCAAATAAAACAATTAATATCTCCATTTTGTCTGCATGTCACCTGACATCTCTTGAGCATGGGATGGCTGCATCAGCTGCTCACCAGAGACATGGGTGACTGCCAAGCTTGCAGTCAGCCCTGGCTGCTGCAGGATATAACTGGTTATCTTGAAGTGGACATATTCTCACTGTGATGGCAGAAGTCACTTTCTCTCCAATATATGTGACTCCAACAAGAATGTATTTATTAATGCTATAAAAGGGTAAAGTCACCCCACACTAGTGAGTTTATTTTCTTTCCTGAAATGCAATGAAAATACAGCCAATCCAGGCCTACCTGGAAATCATGACTCTCTGGCCATTTGCCTGGTGGTGCTTTCCTGTACTGCCTCCCTGCCCAGCTGGCTACTTCTGCTGCTCCCCATCTGCTGCATGACCCAGATGATACCTTCGACTGTGCAGAATCCCACTCAACAGAACAGAAGAATGAGAAATACTAAATTCCCTTTAATAAAGTTCAAACAAAGGAGCAAAATTAACCAAGTCTATTCAGATTAAAAACAAAGGATCTTTGGGTAGACTTCTCCCACACCTATAGGACCAACCTTAATGAAAAGTGTACTCCTAGCACTTGCTTCCCTGATAAGTGCATTATCTCTGCTTCATAGGCTGCCTACTGCATGGCAAAGATGAGTTAACAGGGTGCAGCTAGTGCAGGGTGGTTGCAGGCTCCAAAGAAATATACCCTTTATAAAGAAAAAGTCCTTTGGCAATTCAAACTCAGCACTGTTTGCGGCAGCTGCCCGTGTAATTAGCAAGGGAGGACTGTAATATGGCAGGCCTGCTGGGGAAAATGAGTTCCTGAAAGCTCTGGTAGCTGGGCTTAGGTAAGCACCTCTTGCCACAGCATTCAGTGTCCATTTTAATTGCATACATTTCCTTGGCTCTGAATTATAATAACTTGTTAAGGCAAATAACATCTCAGTTACTTTACTGTTAGAACCAGTCAGCCTGTCCTTTAAATGGATGATGTCTCAGGTAATGCATATTCTTCCCAAAACTGGACCACAAAGGTATATAATAAAAATCCCCTACGCATTCATTAGTGCTCATTTCCTTCTGCAGTCTACAAATGTGAAATCTGATTGTGTAGGTCTTCATACTCTCTTTGCATTCATTTTGGCTGGAAATGAATGGTGGTGTTAACTAAAAATATCCTCTCTTCTTAACAGTGAAATGAAGTACATTGGGTTAAAAATATAGTCCAAACATCGGCAGTTCTTCTCAGCTCAAATTATACATCATTTAATTTCACTAAGTTCTCAGTCATTTTAAAATACTTAAGCATGACTAACTTAATGAGAAAAAAAAACAAAACATTTTGAGCACAGAATGTATGAATCTTATTGTATATTCACGGTCAACCAAAAGAAGCAATGTGTCTGATGTTGACACTAGGCAGCCTGGTAGAGATTACTACAACTTCTTTAACCACCCCAAAGAGAAATTATGCTAATTTCAAAAGAAGGATAACCATCTCAGTCTCAAAACAAAACAAAAAACAAAACAAAAACAAAAAAACCCAAACCCAAAAAAACAAAAACAAACAAAAACCCAAAAACTGTCTGCATAAAAATGTACATGGTAATCTGTCAATAAAGAGCAGTGCTCTACTCAGAGCAACTGGCAACACACTCTGAACAACCAGCAGAGATAATTGCGTCTCTTAGAGAAGCCATAGCATGTACCAATCTCAGCCACACATCCACATCTGGCCAGGAATATTATGTTTACGTTCACCAGAAATGACCAGACAAAGACAAAAAAACATAGTTTGGCACAATGTTTCACCATCAGTATTAAAACCCAGTGACATGCTGCTGGTAACTCAACACAGATATCTCAGTGGGGTTAACAGGCTCAAAGTCTAAAAAGCTTTCATACAGTTTTAGCATGAATATCTCCCATACTCGTATTTAATTCTTCAGACAAATTGTTCCATCAACAATTACCTCAATCGATTTGAAAACTGTTGTTTAAAAAATACTTCTGTAATGTTATAAATTTTAAGTGATAGTTAAATGTAGGTGTTAAATTAGATATTAAATCCTTTTCATGTAATATTAAATAAGTATTACTTTCCCTCAAATCCTACCATGTTGTGTATCCACAGCCTTTGGATACTGATCTGTCACAACAAACACACTGTAGATGCTCTGTACATGGCTAGCCTGGTGAATAAAACACATCTAAAAAATCTATGAGAAAAATGGTAATGCCAAGGGCTTTTTGTAAAAGCAGAAACATATTTCTTGTGTCCTTGTGAAAGAATGTTTCCAATGATCTCTGGTATGAAGAGCTTCAACTTGAATGAGCTCTCAATATTTCAAGGAAAAGCTGAGATACAAGAAAGTTTTTCTTTTTAAAAGGTAACATGTAACACTTGCCATGATCGGGATTTTCAAAATAAACTGCCTCTCCAGTTATCCTTTGTGCTCAGCTACACATGAGAAGCTGTGGGGTGCAGAACTAACCCCATCATTAAAAATCTGCCTTATATGACATATAAAATTTCTATTTCCTGGGAAAGTTAGAACAGCTTAGTGTCCTCATGAACCAAAACAAGACAGACCTTAAGACCCAAAGCCTGGCACTACCCTTTTAAAACCACAATTAACTTTTGCTAACAGAGTGTGAAAAATGAGATTTGCAATTTGGATTTTCTTTTTTTTTTTTTTAAGTTTAATAAGGGATGTAAAAAAAATTAACCAGCACTGGGGTGCCCTTGGCTTTTGGCCAAAAAGCAGGAAGGTAAAGTCAGAGAATGTGATCTTTATACTGTTACATTACTGAGGTACATATATATTCAAGTGCTTCATACGTTATTCAGACAGTCTTGTGAGTTTTTGGTGTTTCAGGAACTGTTTGGTTTGTTTCTTTACACTCTAACTTTTCTGCACAACATCCTGTGAGATATGTTTTATTTCTCCTTGCGTCTCCATCCTGTTGTTCCACATCCTCCTATAAGGGGTTAACAAATTCTTCTACGATTCTTCTCAGGTGCTCTGCTTTTGTCACTCTTATCTCTTGGAGTGGTCAGTCAGCAGATGTGGGAATCAACATAATTGTTTCCCACCATTCTTTCCATAGAAGCATTTAAAACATTTTGTGCTTTTGCTAAGGCCTATGATACAACACATTCATCACACCACTATTTCTATAAACTATATGGTACACACTTAAATTAATAGATTATAACACCTAAATAGAATTATACATTGTACTGTATCTGAATATTTATGGTCAATACCAGCATGCAAAAGCTAATACATAAATGTGAAAGCCAATATTACATTGTAGTTTTTAACAAGAGAAAGGGTGAAGTAAGCTGTCATTATGTTTTAAATCAAACCAAATACAACAAATATTTGAGTAATTAATGGAGCCTTTTTTCTTTTTTTTCTGTTCAACAGTTCCTGACATCATCTAATCTTTTCAAAACAATGTAATTTAATCATCTGGGAAACTCTAAGTGCACTGCCATGTATGGTCTTACACAGGGGGCCAAATGTAGTAGTCTGTAAGAAGAAAACTTAGAAGCTGTAACAGGATTTCTCCCTTCCCCCTGACAAGCTGTAGACACAAGTTCAAAGTCTGTAACTAAGACAAACATACAAGGCTCAGTTGTGCCTACCATAATATTAATTTCATATCACTATGACTACATACTCACACAAAGCTCCTTCTGGTTTACACCATCTAAAACTACCACTAGGACCCCAGAATAGTGAAACTAAACTTTTGTTTACAGTCATAAAAAAGCATCAGCTCACTTGAAAAGTCAACTCTTATTTGAAATTATGTTAAAATAACAATTTAAGTCCAAAATTCACATGAAGTATAAACTACAAGCCCAAAATTTCTTGACTGTTGCTTTATATATGCATAATAAATTATCCTATGCTCCCCTAACCTCAAAATATGTTCAAATTCCAATTTACAAGACGACTTCATTAAGCCAAGTGAAAGAACACCTTTATGAATCCTGAAGCATTCTTCCTTTCTACATAAAAAAAGCATTTTTACCTTTTCTTTGTCTCCAAACTTTTATTAGTGTAAGTATATACAACACACTCCTACTGCATTTTTTTCTTTCTTCAAAGAAGAATCAGTTCTTGCAACTGAAAAAGAGGAACTGCCCAAAATTTAACAAAGGCAAATATGGGGTCCTGCATTTGGGGTGGAACAACCCCACACTCCAGGACTGCTGGGCCTGCTGGAAAGCAATTCAGCAGAGAAGGAACTGGGGTCCTGGTGGACAACAAGCTGTCCATGAGCCAGTAGGGTCCTTGTGGCCAGAAAGGCTGATAGTGCATTAGGAAGAGCATTCCAGCAGGATGAGGGAACTGATCCTGCTCCTCTGCTCAGCCCTGGTGAAGCCACATCTGGAGTGTTGTGTCCAGTTCTGGGCTCCTCAGAACAAGAGATACATGGAGCTCCTGGAGCAGGTCCAGTGGAGGGCTATGAAAATGATGAGGGGTCTGGATCACCCCTCTTATGAGAAAAGGCAGAGGGAGCTGAGCCTGTTCAGCCTTGAGAAGAGACAACTGACAGAAGACCTCATCAATGTCTGTCAGTATCTGCAGAGAGGGTGACAGAAGTACAGAGCCAGGCTCATCTCAGTGGTGCCAAGCAATAGGACAAGAGGCAGGGACAGAAACTGATGCACAGGAAGTCCCATCTGAACATGAGGGAAAATTTTACTATGCAGGTGACTAGGCAGTGGTATAGATTGCCCAGAGAGGTCATGGAGTCCCCTTCCGTGGAGATATTCAAAGTCATCTGGGCACAATCCTCAGTAAGCACGGTCTAGAGGACCCTGCTTGAGCAGTGAGGTTGGACTAGACGACTGCCAGTGGCTCCTTCCAATCTCATCCATTCTGTGATTAAAATACCAGGATAATGACATGGCACTCTCATACTGGCCATAGATGCAGACTGAAGATGACAACCATGGCAGGTTGTGTGCTTCCTATGGCAACAAAAGAGGTAAACAAGGGCATAGTCCTATACCTCTTTCTCTACATCTATTTTCCTGCATACTAATCCTCCCATTCTCAACAGGCAGCTGGGGCTTAATACCCTCCTAGTGTGTCAGAGTTGCAAGACTTCAGAAGAATTTATCCTCTTTAGCAACATGTTTGGAAAGAGTGGCAACGTGGAGGTGCATTTCACACAAGCAGCAGCAGGGAAGGTAGGACTGTCACTTCTCTTGCATGAAAGCATTCTAGACCAAAGTCTAAAGCAACAAAACAACCTTCTAGCATAACTTTACACAATAAAAACTCAACCACTGATGCAAAACAGACCCTATATTTCTGTGCACAGGTTAGTCATGGACACAGACACACAAATTTGACATTGGTTTTACATTGCTGACCCTTCCACAAAGGGCACTGGAGTTCTATGGATAAAAAGCACTACAGGGACAAAGTGTAACTTCAATAGTATTATAATCATAGCAGTAAGTCACAACTAATTCACATCAATGCGACTGTAAAATCCATTCTTTTAAGTTCCACAGTAAAACAAAAGTGGAAGGTATTGCATATGAAACAGAAAGAATAGTGAAACAGAAAGAATATAAGGCTGGGACGATTCAACAGCAGTTTTGAATTATAATCACCCATGGAGAAAGCCAGCAAGCAAATCCTCCAAAAAAGAGCACAAAAATCTATGTAGGATAGAAATACCTTGATTCCAAAATGGTGCTTTTTTCTTTGTTTCTCCTTTCAGGTGAATTTTGAAGGGCCTCTTAATCTCTTGCTGGATTCCTCTACCAACAAAGTCACTGATGATGAATTCATGAAGGATATACAAATTAACTGAAGCATTTACAGAAATCTGCAAAGTAGACTCTGTAAAACAGCATTACTTCTACATATAAGCTTTGTCCACATCCCATGGTCAAACAGTTTGATGGAAGAAATCAGAACAACTAGAGTGAAAAAATGTTTATCAACACTTAAGCCAAGCTACACTAAATGTTGCCTGAAATTCTTCCTGAAAAGCTGACCACTTAACCCACTTTCTGGAGATAATTAAATATTAAAAAGACCAAAACAAGCAAAAAGCCAACAAGAAAATAAGGCTAGAATGACCTAGATATGAGAAATTTTCTCAGCTGAGAATATTTAATGTGAATTTATAGATGCTGGCAAGTGGGACTGGTAATGAAGACAGAAAATCAGAGTATCAGCAAATCAGATTTCTCAGAGAAAAGCCAATTCTCATATCCCTAAAACTGAACAAGACTTCTTACTTCATTCTCACTCAGAAGAGGTGTTGCTCCTCTCTGCATTTTTATTTTTTGATTCATGGTTTGATTTTGAATTATTAGTTCCACTGCCAGCCTTCTTCATTCATAATTCATCCCTTACTGACAAGATCGAAGAAAAACCTTTTTAAAGGAGCTAGAGACTTACTGGTGTTTAGGATATTCAGCTGAGATAGACAAGTCAGGTTTGAGAAGCAGATCCTATAGTTATTTCATTATTTGCAAAGGAAGATCACTCTACCAGGAGAGACTTCATGGTCAACATAGGTGTTTGTCATGATCTACCTGAGGCAGCCCCTGGCACAGTTTAGCTATTCCTGAAAACCCAAGTGCTCCCATGTGTAAATTTCTTTGCTTCTCACAAATTTTAAAAAGTCTACCTTGGGGCACAGAAAATACAACTTCTGAACATTGGCTACATCAACACCACTCATTTACCCTCACAGGAATAAATTTCATCCAAAGATTTCAATTCTCACTTGCTTTGCTTACATTTAATAAATTCTACCAGTGCAACTGTATCAGCAAACAACACCTCTGCAAGGTCGTAAAATAAGCAAATCCTTGGACAAAATTTTTCCCCGCAAGCCTTTTTAAGAAAGGGCACTTAGCTCTATCTGCTGGATTTAAACAGTTTGTCTCTGAGGCTGAAGATCACACACACAAATTGATTTATTTTCCATTTGTTATATATCTTATATGCCTAAAAGAAGGAGCCTAAACTGCCGCTAAGTAAATACCTCCCAAAGTGCTATAAAGGCAACACTCCTACCTGAAGGTCCATTAATACATCTCATTAATGCCCTTAGGAGCAGCAACATCCATCCTTGGCACACCTGTCTCTAACTCAGAAGTAATTTCTTGTATTTTGCCCTGTTTGCTATGCTAATTATAAACACAGAGGCCGGGGGCACTGAAGCTAGGCTGTCCAACTAGATTTAATCAACTATTTCAAAAAGTTAAGCAAAAAATCACTGGAGGGGAAAAAAAAGCCTGACTAGTAAATATTAACATGATCTTGCAATCTGAACCTGCAATACTATAAAAACCCACCCACTAATAACACTGCTGTGTAATGGGAAATTTTAGAAATGTGTGTTTTGCAGATGATGGGAAGTAAACTCTCTTAATAAAGGAATATCCTCATTTGAAGAAAACATCTGACAATGAGTTTAGAGGTTCCTAAATATATATTAATCATTGCTTCTTCCCTTAGTATGCATTGTTTCAGCTCATCAAATACTTCTAATGAATAGCCAGAATGGGATAGAGATATGTAAAGTTTCATTAAAATATAATTTTAAAAATT
>VWZS01011033.1:182459-302608 GCA_013397075.1 Rhabdornis inornatus | reverse complement strand
AACTGATATATGGCTTACCTGTGTCAATGAACCAATAAGAATTGTATCAATAAAGCCTTTAAAAAAGCTCAACCAAACAAAAACCCAAAACAATATACCCACCAAGCATCCCTATACCCTATTCTTTTTATAGGCCTTATTCAGATATTATTTTTACAAGTGTATTTTCATTTATCTTAATGAAGCATGGCTAAATTTACACTGGAGTAACTCAAAGCAGAGTAGGGACTGCATGCCTGTAGACTGAGCTCTCTGTGTACTTTGTGGGATTTTGTTCATCTGAGCACAGGAACAAAAATGCTTTTATGGTACAGTAGGTAGTTCAGTGGAAAAACAAAACCTTCTGAAACACTTCGGCTGTCAGTCGTCTGCCTTTGGCTGTTTGTTACACTTTCTTCTCCCTGAGCCAGTCACCAGAGGAGACACTTTTCTTACAATCTTTCCTCCTGGACAGGATAAATTGAAACATCTATGTAGTACACAGAGGGCAAATCCAGGGGAAAAAACCTTTTCCTCTTCCTATACTATACAGAATTTTTAATGCCAATCAATCTGAGATACATCTATTTTCCCAAAATAGGAGGGGATTTTTTTGCTTGTTTGTTTGGGGGTTATTAGTTAAAATAAAAATGAAAGCTGCATGGTTTGCAACTACATTTCAGAAGTCCTTTGCTGCCCTCATGTGTTTCACAGGAAAAGTAACCTTTAAAGTCTACATACAAAACAAAACGGCTTCACCAATCAAGATCACTTCTGTTTGAAAACCACATAGCGTATAGAGATAATAACCGAAAAACAGCTAAAAGTTTATCTCTTTGTTCTATTAAAACAAAACTAGGTTGGATGGTTTAAAACTTAATGACTATATATTAAAAATAAGAAAAACTATGCAGCTGGAGATAATCATATTCCTGGAACAAGAGATTTCAAGGAGAGCAGGCCAATTTAGAGAAAGTTGATCATGTTAGACTGATGGAAATTTTTTACTAAAAGTTTTAAATAATTTTTTAATTTAAATTTTTAAATAAAGCATAAATTCAGCATCTGTCACTCACACTAATTGGCAAAGTAATTTCTTTCCTGTTCCATTATGCTGGACCATAGAGAATAAAATCATGTGACTGTTGCATTAAGCCTTCTGTTCCTCCCACAATCAGCATATCCAAAGCTGTGGTGACCATAGCAAGCTGTCCTTTGACATTCCTGCCAGACACTACGCCTGCACTTCTAACGACAGCCTCGGTGCTCAGTCACAGTTTGATGAAATTTGCCTCAGAATTTGGCTGCTGAGGTTCAAACCATCCTTAAAAAGGTTTCACCATTCACTTCTTATGTCATCCTATTCAGTCTCTATGCTGATCCCAGACCTCAATCTGTCAATACTAGTTTGTAATAAATTGTAATAACATCTCCAATGCCAATCCTGAGTTTACAGTGATAAACTCTATCAGAATAACCAATAAAATCTGCCCTGCTAACAAGCTCTTCCATACACTGGCTATAAGCTATAAATACCCTTCCCTGTAACAAAACCGGTGGCAGTTCAGCCAATTCCCCAACAGCCATTCCAATGGAGGAGGGCAAAGGCAAAACTGGATCCCCCCAGGTTTGTTCCCCAAGCACAGTGCTACTGGCACCACAGGACAGAGCACCTGTGCCTTTATCTGTCTTAATAAGAGGGCGCGTGGGGGAAAAGCAGCAGAGAGAACTGGAACATACAGCAGGTTTAAAACATACAAATATCCTATTTACAGGCACTGCGTAAAAATGCCTGGTGGTGGAAATTAACTAAGAGGGTTCTGTTAACTCGTAGTGGCCTAATGGAACTTTTAAGCGCTGAACACTGACTTACTTACTCAAGTACCAGCACGACCAGTTTCTGAGGAAAGTCATGGTTTCTCTCCGTGTGTTATTTCAGCACAAACTCTCGCTGGGACGCATAGGCTGCGGGACACCGGCTATGCAGCACCGGGAAGCTCTGCTCTCCCCATCCATGCCTTCCCTTGCTAAAGCCTCTAACCTGCGTTCCTGCTGCTTCCCTCTCCTACTGGCAGCCCAGCTTGCAGGTACCAACTAACTTCCTCTCGGAGAAGGGCTTGCACGAATTTATAACCCGGCAGATACCTGAACGCTCAGCACCCCTTCGCCCCTCCTCTGCAGCCCTGCGCGCCTGGCGCGAGTCTCCCACACGGAAAAGCACCCCTGGAAACACGGCTTTGTCCAGGCACCGGTGAGCACTCTCAAACATAGCTCGGACTTGGTGACACCTCCAATAGCCCCCAGGAGAAGGAGCCGCAGTAGCTCCGCCAGCCCCGTGCGGTGGAGCTGGAGCGGCGGTGCCGGGCGGCCGCTCCTTGATGCCCCGCCCTGCCGGGCGCCGGCCGCGCGGGAAGCGGTAGCGGGCGCAGCCTCTGGCTACGGGCTGGGGAGGAAGAAGCTTGGGCCCCTTACCCGCTCGGAACCCGACGGACCTCAGCTCCGCGGGCGGGGGTGCCTGCCCGGGCCCACCCCGCCATGACACGGTGGCCGATGGCGGGCCTGGTGCTGTTCCTCTGCCTGCTGCGACCGGGCAGTCCCGCCCTCCCGGCGCCTGCAGGCACCCGGCTGCGGGAAGAGGGCGGCGGCGGCCGGGAACAAGAGGAAGCGGCGGCGGCGGCTCTGCGGGTGGGTGGCGCAGCGGGTAGGTGGCTCAGCCTGCGCTTCCCTCGCCATCCACGCTGCGCTGCGGGGCTGGGGCAGGTTCTGCGGCCTGGGTGATGGAGGCCGGGAGGCGCGGGCAGGAGTGCTCCTTCCGCAGTGCCGGGACGCGCCCGCCCGCTCGGTGCCGCTCCACTGGGCCCGGAGCGGGCCAGCCCCGCGGGTCACCGCCGACCGCCAGAACGGCTGCCCAGTGGCATGGGCCCCCGGGAGGAGGCGGGGAGGCCTCTAGGTTATTACACTGTTCTTTCGCTTCATAAAGACGTGAAGTGTTGGGGTTAACTCGTATCTGAAGACGTTTTTGCACGTCTCTCAATCACAAGGTTTCTTGTGCTGTCAGAGAAGGACATCAGATGAGTTTGACACAACTTGTTCTAAGCGTGCCTGTTTTGTCTGTTTCAAGTACGTTTTTTGCACTTAACAAATGCTTTTTTGGTATCTGTTGGAGTTGAAATTAGTGTAATGGCTTTCCTGTTGCTAGGGATACAGGACGAATTTGAGATGAACAGCTCGTTACGTAATTTCATGTTTACTGTTGCTAACCTTATCTTCTTCTGCTCCTACTGTTTTGTCCCTGCTGCTAACTTAATAATGCCCACAATTATTTTTTTATTCCTTCAGGAAAGCGCTAAAAGAATTAGATTATTGAATTCATTATCAAAAGATAATATGACTGCTGTCTATGGAATAAATCAGTTTTCTCACCTGTTTCCTGAAGCATTCAAAGGTACATTTTCTGGTTTCTTCTAATGCCTTTTCTGTTATTTTTTTTATTCTTTCCCAGAACCTCATGTCTTTCACATTTACAGATTCTTCCTGTGCTGATAGTCAGCTAATTTACAATGGCTGGTACCAAACTGTAAGTACTTCTGGAGGATACAACAATCCTCTTCACATTCTGTAGTCTTGCCAGATTGAATTGCCCACAGCCAGAATATGTTTTAGTATTCAGTCAGTTCTGGTTTTCCTTCTTTCTTCTCACTGCGCTTTAAAGCTTTCTTCAGTTGCAACAGAACAAAGGAAGATACACAAGGTTCTTCCTTTTTGAGAAAGGAAGATACACAAGGTTCTCCAGTAAGTTCATATTCCCTACCCCAGCACAAAGTTGACAACAGTCCAAACAATGCTTGGAGGACCATGGCTGCGTAATGACAGCTGGAGCTTTCTCAAGCAATGACATGCTTAATATTTTTTTCCTAGAAAATTTGTCTGATACCTTCCCTTCTTGCTGTTCATGTCTGTTGTTACGTATTCTACTCATCAGAGGATTTAACATCTTGTTTTAATTTTAAATAATTAAATAACATGTCTTAGGGAAAACCCAGAAACTTGCAGGTGTTTCAGAATCTTTATTCTCTTCTTATTTTTCCCTTGCACATGGATAAACCAAATTATTTTTAAAGTAAATACAATGTTTCGGAAATTTTCAAGTAATTTTTTTTTTTTTTTAATCTATGGTTATTGTTCAACTTCAGAAAATTTTCACACTTACTACCCACGTGCCCTACATAGAGTATTTCTGTTATTTTTGAAACTGTAGAAATACTTACATTCATTCTGGAATATAATGATTATTTTAAAACACATGAATTTTCTATGGATTTTAGAATGAGATACAATCTCATGGTTGTAACTATAGATCAAAGTTACTTCTGAATTCTAGTAAAGTAGTTGTTCGTGGGATTTTTTTTGTTCATAGATTTATAGATGTTTTGTGTTATGTGTTTAGCTATTTACTTGAGAAGCATACCTCACAAACTTCCCAGATATGTAAAAGTACCAAAGGGGAAGGAAAAGCCTCTGCCAAAGAAGTTTGACTGGAGGGACAAGAAAGTCATTGCAGAAGTGAGAAATCAGCAGACAGTAAGTCCTGGTGTTTTCTGTTCCTAGTTCTCAGAAGGTTGGCTGCACAGCACAGGGAAGGTTTTTCAGGGACCAGCTCCTGCCTTAAGACTCCTTGGAGCACTGGCACAAGGGTCACCAGTTGAACATACACAAAGTCATGTAGCATTTTATGCAAAGCGGTATTAGATATACAAGTGTGAGGTGTAGTTGTGCATTTAGAAACTGTAATACATTTTTTGATCTCATTAACTGAATCGCCAAATATTTTGCACCATGTGCGTTTTGTATTTTTCTGAAGGAACCAAGGTAAGTTCAGTATTTGATCTCATCCCAACTGGAGAGGTGTAGATCCTTTGCTGTTGTTTTTCCCCCCTGACTGAATCCCCTTGTCCGGTCAACATCCACATCTTTTCCAGTGAATTACTCAGGGGATGCATTCGTGATAGGAAAGTAACCAGACCCCACACAATTACAGTTTATTCCCGAAGTGGTTATGGTCACTGGTAAGAAACAATCCAGCATGTGTCTCCTTTCCATGCTTCACAAAGGAACTTGTGAATTCTGCTGCTTATTTTAAATATCACAGTTCAAGGGCCTAGAATTGCAGTATAGATTGTTATTGTCTAAGATTGTTTCTGTTAGTTTAATTTCACTTTACCATTTCTTAAACTGTCATCTGTTTTTACAGAATTCTAGAAAAATTTACTAATGTGGTTAAAAATTAATTTCATCCTGAGGCCACATTTATTTTTTGGAAAATAGGTATCTCACAGTAAAAAGCATCCTCAGAACTATCGTCAAGAACAAAAATTCATCAGGAAGGAGTCCTTAAAATAAGACACCCATAATGCATTTCTAGCATTCAGAGAGCAATGTAGGGGGAAAAACAGTTCAGCGTTTTAAATGGATTATTATATTTCTTTATTATTGCCTTAAAAACAGAGTTCAAGGATGATGTATTGAATGAAAATCATTGGAAGACTTTTGCCTCTTTTTTCATATCAGCGTTCAAAAACAAAGCTGACTTTTGCTTTCTCTGCCATTTCCCTTTTCTTTTTATCAGTGTGGAGGCTGCTGGGCTTTCAGCATTGTAGGTGGCATAGAGTCTGCCTATGCAATTAAAAGAAACACCCTGGAAGAGCTCAGTGTGCAGCAAGTTCTTGATTGCTCATACAATAACTACGGCTGCAGCGGAGGGTCCACTGTTAGTGCTTTGAGCTGGCTGAACCAGGTTTGAAATACTATAAAAATCCCAAAAGACTTCATCAGCTTCTCTATTAGCATTCTTATTTATTGGAAAAAACTGATGGGGAAGGTGCAATGTACAGGGTGGTTTTTTTAAACGTATGTGTGTGTGTGCATATATGCACATACATATGTGTTTGTGTATATGTATGTATGCTTATTTATTTAGTTTGGAAACAAGACAGAATTAGTTTAAGCAGAATTGAAATTTGATTGGAACTTTATGCTCCATACATATTCTTGTGAATGTAACAAATCAGTCCACAGGGGCTGAAAATTATGTTCCTGAATTCATTTGCAGGCATACAGTACCAGTGTAGACAGAGCCACCTATGCATATTGCATTTTGTGGATTTAAAGTACCGGTATGAGGGGAAAAGGAAGGATCTTGACATTTTATCCTTTCAAATTTCAGTAGTTTCTGTTGCATGCACTGTAAAACTGTGTACAAGTGTGTGTGGAAAACCTCAGAATGAAATGAACTGTGTTTACCTTTGTTCCCTTGTGGCCCAAAATATTGAAAATACGTTCAAAGTTTCTACTTCAGTTGTTGCTAACACATTTAATTTCGTTAAAAATTCAAAATGTGTGTTAATAACATACGTAAACAGAAATATTTTAGTATCTTTGAAATAAAAAGTACTCAGATTAAATTACAAAAATATAAAAAGAATTCTTTAGGTTTTTTGAATTAAAAAAAAAGCAAAACAGAATTTAAGAAAGTGCAATTCT
Source organism: Rhabdornis inornatus (assembly GCA_013397075.1). Lineage (NCBI taxonomy): Eukaryota > Metazoa > Chordata > Aves > Passeriformes > Rhabdornithidae > Rhabdornis > Rhabdornis inornatus. The sequence continues at coordinate 296,089 of VWZS01011033.1, read as the reverse complement.
ACCCCTGAAGAGTAATATACCCATAGCTAATAACAGTCTAGGTAACTTAAGTTTGAATATCAAGAACAACAGAGAATACTCACCTTTATTCCTCTGAAGCAAAATTCCCTCTTACTTGGCAGCAGAGGAACTACAAATGAATTAGGCTGAAGAAGTCACTGTCATAAACATACTGTACTGCAGAAGACATGAGAAGTATAAAAGGCTGATGCATACATCATGTATGAGCATGAGAATTACATGCTAAGAACAGAATTGGACTTTACAGTATTTTATATAACTTTTTGGGATATTTGTGTTTCTTGAACTCTCCCAAGGTAACTCTAAATTTGTGTGTGAAAGTCATTTGAAGAGAATGAAAGTTATTTGAATTGAATAGTTCATGAATGAAGTGAATTAATATCTGTGTCATAAAATTGACAGGCTTGCTTATGAGGATAGTTTATACCAGAGATGCCTTTTAAATTTAGTTTCTTATTTAAAGATTTCTGAATCCCTTCCAAAGCTCAGTGAGCAAGGGAACTAGAGATAGTAAATATTTATTTCACAATGTGACATTCTTATTTCTAATCTTGCCTGGTGCACACTGAATTTTGAGTGGGTTATATAGTCATTATAACTTTTGAGCTGCATAGTAGTAAAGTCAAATGCATTAAATTCTTACTCAATTACCTTCTTGCAGACAAAAGTAAAACTTGTGAGAGATTCAGAATACACTTTTAAAGCTCAGACAGGACTGTGCCATTATTTTGAGAGCTCATATTTTGGAGTTTCAATAACAGGATTTGCTGCATATGACTTCAGGTAGCTATTATTCATTCTTTTGCTGTATTTTTCATTCTGTGTTCAGCAGTCATGGAGTAAGGTGGAGTGGAAAGTGCATTGACTAGGCAAAGGTTGTGAGGTTGATTGTATCAGTTCAGTAGCTGCGTGCTGGAGAAGGGTTAATGTGTAACATCTTTGACAGTTAAGGCCTGCCACAATGCATCCACTCAACACTGCCATCATTAAGCCTGTTCAAATGAGAAAGCTTGTGTCTTGAAATTAGGTCTTTTAAATTGGCTAGAAACTGTAACATAGAGTCAGTTACAGTTTTTTAATATATGAACATTACATTGCTTTTGTCAGAAACAGTAAGTCCTACCAATAGTAACTGGAATTTACCGAAAAAATTATGAACCATTAAATTACTTCAGTGTTCATGCATTTACATATCTACCCACATCCTCTCCAGCCCATGACTTTAGAAAGTGTTGTCAACTGAACTCTGTAAAAACTTCAGCTTTTTAGGTTTCTGTGTGAAGAAACTTAATTTCTAATTTTTATCAGTACAGTACAACTACTGAATAAAGACAAGAAGTGTTATTCTGACACTAGGAATTGTATTACTTCTAGATATAAGTAACTAAAATCGATCATATCTTTGCCAGTCTGTATTTGCCAAATTTAGTTAATGAACATATCATGCAGTGATGAAAATTTCCTGTTCCAGTATATTAGGTAAATAAAACTGTATGAGGGTGCTAAAGATAGATGTCTGGTAGTAGAAATATTCTGTGTTTGGATATATTTGAGACACATACTTTAGTGTATTATTATGTTAAGAGATACTTCTGTAGGTTTAAAAAACAGTGGGAAATTCTAATACAGACTAATGGTTTGTTCAAAGCTGGTTTTAATTGAGAAGAGTGATGTACAAAAAGTATGTAGAGCTCTCCATTGCCCACTGGCTTGACTTAGAAACCTGTTGCTTTTTAATAGTATTATGTGTTTGGATCTACGCCTGTTCCATAGTTTATGTATCCTGTATTTTTATCACTTTTATGGTATATGAAATAGATATTACTGCTACGTGTTGTGTGATGTAGAACTTGGAGGAAAGATTTTAATTATTTGATTTTTAAACTGTTCTTAACAAGTAGATTACAATCACTCCAATCACTTTAGTGGCTAATTTGGGTAACTTGGTATTTTTACGCACTTCTTTTGCAGTGGTCAAGAAGAGGAAATGATGAGGATGCTTGTCAGCTGGGGCCCTTTAGCAGTGACAGTCGATGCTGTTAGCTGGCAGGATTATCTCGGTGGAATCATACAATATCACTGCTCCAGTGGAAGAGCAAACCATGCTGTTCTTATCACTGGTTTTGACAGAACAGGTGCGTTTCCACCAGCTGAACTTCAGCGCAGTAGGTTTCTTTTACTTGCAACTTGCCTTTTGTGGGACAAGTGATTAAAATCCAAAACTTGATCTTCTGTTGGAAGCTGTTGGGCTTGATGTCACATTAGTTCTGGATGTTCTGTGAAGATCATATCATCTTCACATCAGCCAGAAAAAAACTCTTTTTGTCACTGCTTCTTCAGTTCTGTGGGACTTCATCCTTGTAAAGTCAGGACCACGGCTTTGTGTGTCTTTATGCTAGAAGAGCCCATACGCAGTCTTCCCATACCAGAATATTAGCTCTGTTATCTGTTTGAACAACAGCAGCTTTCACTGACCTGTATCATCAATCCATCAGAAACTGTGAGATTCTGAAATGCTAATTAACTCTGTGGAGTGTTAGGAGGCTAAAGCTTCCCAAGTCTCATGTTCATGTCTCTTGTTCATGAAATGTCTCTTCCAGGTAGCATTCCTTACTGGATTGTACAGAACTCTTGGGGGCCAACATGGGGAATAGATGGCTACGTTCGTGTTAAGATAGGCAGCAATGTCTGTGGTAAGTCTGATAAAAAGTAAGTGGTAAAGGCCATAGGCTGGGATATGTTTCTCAATGGCTATAACAAATTAATATAATCATTGTATTATATAATAGTATAATAAAGGTATAATGGGATCATCAGAGATGCAGTAGAAATCATTGCTATGCTTTAAAAGAGGTTAAATGAGTCCAGATGGAAAAATAAATAAAGTGCTTGCTAGTTCAACCATGCCATGTAGTTGAATGATTGAAAAGCATCATGTCAAGGCAAAGCTGTATAAGACAAAACAAATAATCAAGGTACTGTTGTCCCTTACCGTGCAGAGGTACTGGCATTGTAAAATATTCAGTCGTGTGATGGTTCTAGGTGGGTGCCATTGCTGTACTCCCTGCAGGTAAAAACAGCTGCTGTCTTTGTCTGGTGGGTGCCATTATCTCTGGGCTCAGTTTAGCAAGCAAATATGAAAAGCAAATCTACCTGGGAATTGTGTACCCTGCTCGTGGCTTTTCTTGGAGGGCAGAAATATATCTTTTTAGTGCTAGTTTGATCTCTCGCCCTGTGGTTTGTGTGATTTTTTCTTTGCGTTTGAGGAATTTCTGTAGCATTAAATACCCAGTTTCTGTTAGATATGGAGGTAGGGCAAGTCAAGCTCTGGTTTATCATCAGATTGCTGGGACAAATTGGTGGGGTATTTCCACTAGATAGGAAATGTGGTGTATCTGTTGTAATTTTATGTGTTAGGGTAACCCACTGGCTTTCCCTTCCATGTATTTCATAGTAGCTCTCAGACTTTGCAAGAGGTGTTAGATTACCAAAGTCTTCTGTACTTAAAGAATAGACAATATTTGGTTTGCCTGCACTTAGTAAAGATGAGAGCAATGTATCGAATCAGAGCTTTCTCACATTACTGAATCTTTGTTCTTACTGTTATTGTATAAACAGTTTGCAAAGAGAAATTTGGAAGCAGTCATAAAACAAGTCAGTTATAGAGGTGGCAGGGAGAAGAGATGTGTTATTTTCAAAACTCGTTCTTGCGAAAAGAAGACTCTTTCACATTTTCTATAATGTACCACACAAAACCAGCAAAGGACAGTAGTTGCTCCTTTTCCCACAGAGATGTTGTCTTCTGATTTAGAGGTGCTCTGAGACCAGGATATAAAATTTTGAACATAAAAGCAGAGGAAGGAGGAGATTAGGTTTCAGCTATACACGGTGCCAGGCAAGGAAGAAATAAAAGGGTTGCAGATGATTCCCTGGATTCCTACTGTCATGGTGTGGAGGGGAGAGGGCATAATATGAATATGAATTCTGGGAAGTCTCTACTTCAGTATTTATTAAAACCAAATTTTGCATCATTTCTAGGTATAGCAGAAACAGTTTCAGCAGTATTTGTTTGACATTTCTCTGGGCATCTGCAACTGGTCAAAGACCACAAGTATCATGAGGACAGACACTGTATATGAAGATGTAATTCAAAACACCATTTTCAAATATAAGAAATGGCTGTAAAGGCAATTCCTGCAACTCGTGGCTGAAGTTTTTAAAATTTTTTTTATTTGGAATTTGTGTTGAATGCCAAATTTCTCATAGAGTAAGAAGACTCAGCTGCAGAGTGTACAAATAGTAGTTACAAAAATGGACTGAAGTCTCAAATGTAAGCTTTATTCAGGTGTTGAATACTACTCCATAGAAAAATCTTAAAAGGAAAGAAATGATGACAAATAAGAAGGAATTTGGATCAAAAAATCAATAGTATAAGAGTATATTTGAAATCATTTGAATATGAGGAGAATCATGAGTAACAGTTTAGAAAGTCAGCAATTGCAGAATATATCCAGTAGAGTGAGTGTTAAATTTCCCTTATTAATTGAATTCAGAGGTGGGACTTGCTGGTAATAAAAAGGTGTTCCAGCTTTGCTGAGCTGTGAAACTGCAGCTGTGGGCAAATTTAACTAGAACTCACAATGAAACATGTAATTCTAAAATGCTCGGAATTTTTCACCTGGAATGCTTTACCTGTATCTTTTAAGAAGACCTGCTATGAAAAGAGTTGAAGCCATTCTGTAATTTTTGCACTCAATTACTGTACCATGTTTTTAGATTAGTTTTTTATAACCTTTTTATGAGAAATGCAATGAGTATTTATAATTGTCTATTGTTAAGTATTGCTGTTTTAATCCTTCTAATAGTTAATATTTTAAATGAAAGGAAGACCAAGTGTGATGTTTCTCTACTTCAAGTTTTGCTACCTACTGAATTTACTTGGCTGAAGACTTCAGTTTTAAAAATTTTGCAATCTTCTGTACTCTGGGTGTTGTGTAGCGTGGCCTTCCCTGAGTGGCTTACAAACAACAGATAGCACACTTCCATAACTGAAAAACAAAGTCCCTAATGGGCATGAATAAGAGTAATGTAGTCATAGCAATATGAAGCACAGACGTGCCTCCAGTGATTTTGAGGTGCTTCCGCCAGGTATAAGTAATTGAAGGGCTGTGGTAGAGAGAATTTACCAGAAGCTCCAGCCTACAGTGTTTGTGTCTTTCCAAAAGAAGCACTTAAAAAGACAAAAGTCCATTTAATGAGAGGATGACACTACTTTATCGATATTCTATAGCCAAAGTTGCCTTTTTATTGTATACCACTTTGAATAAAAATCACTTTAAACGCCTGTCATACTCTTGGTTGGATTTTATAGTTTGCTTTAGAAGAAGACTTAACGAAAGATGAGCTTTAATACTGCTTTATTTGAAATGCAAAGTAAGTACTTATATCTGCTATTTTTAACAGTATTTCTATGTAAGGGATTTACATTCACATGTAAAGAGATAGCAACATGGTTCTTGATGTATTTTAAGTTCAGGATGGTTTGGTATCTATAGATTCAGGACTTTTTTGAATCTTTTGACACTTATAACCCAAAATTTCTTTTTAAATTGCACTAGAGCTCACAAACTAATATTCTTCTGAAGGTGGTGAGACTGATTATGTCCTCAACTAGACATAAATTAGTAACAGCCATAAGGCAAACAAGCAAATACAAAAATATGTACAAATAAGTCATGATCATAACAACTGCATATAATTTTCTCCATTTCTCTAGCTGTAAGCTTTAAGAAGCCAGCTAAGAGTTAAATTGGTCATTAGGTTGAATTGGAGTATCATTTTACTCTTAACATAGGCTAATTCAATACAGATTTTTTTTTTTCTACAATCAGTTAATTTCTTTCACAAGCCAATTGTACTATTCACAAAGCTGTCGTACATAAATACATATTTATACACCCACACACTTTGTGGGAATGGCTTAGGGGCACCACTCAAGGTGAAATTCAGGAAGTTCTTTATAGCAACCAGCCTAGAAAGGCAGTCTAGTCAGAGTCATCACTGCTGAAGTAGGAGCTGTCACAGTATTCTGCTGTGTAAAGGAATTTATGAATGCTTGGATTCATCTTTGGTATCCAGTGTCTTGGCACTAGGAATGTTGAAAGATTGAACAAATCCACAAACACCTTGTATCTGTCACTGAAAAAGACAGTTGGAACATCAGCATAGAAGGCCATAATTTCTAAATCCTCAGTAATTATTCCTTTTCATGCAAATAATAAGATTCCTTCCACTAACCCTCCTGAATATTGCAGAGCAAGAATCTAGTCCTACCGTTCTAGGGCATAGCAGATTAGGCTTAATGGGGATCTATAGTAACAGCTTTCTTAAGAAAATGCTGAATCCACAGGGTGTGATCTCTAGCAGAATTTATCTAGGAACAATAATGTTAACCTGACATTAAGGAGGAGTGGGAGAACTTTCTAAAAAAAGACAGTGGACATTCAATCCTCATCATCAGTCTAACCATCTGCTTTCTACTCTGCCCTCTGTTCTATTAGTTGTGATAGTAGCTGCTCACAGCACTACATGGTGGTTCATGGCTCTTTGAGAATAAACCTCAAAGATCCTCTTTTAAGGAGGTTGTGTGATTAGAGGTCATGCTATGGACTAAAGAAAGTCAGTTACACAGTAGCTGGGGCTCACTTCCAGCCTGTGTCATCTCATTAACTTGGGCTAGCTGGCACACAGACTGAGCAATGCAGGGTTAATACTGTTGCTATCACTGTAACACCTGTACCCCTTGACTGAGAATTATAGATGGCACTTTGCATGAGTGAGCAAAAGGAGTTATTTTTGCCCTAGAAGACTTGGAATTTATATGTCACTGATAAATAAATGTACAACAACCAGGGGGAGATGCTAGAGTCCCGGAAGAGTGTCAGCAGCCCTTTGGCCTCCAGTGAGCCATCTGAAATATGTTTCCCAGCATTAGAGTATTTATGAACTTCATTATTGCAGGTAACAGGGGAAACAGGTTATTTCTACCTCACTGTTGAGCGCAAGTAGTGGTAGCCTGATGAGCCTCCAGTTCCAGCCTTGCTGCCAATCATTCTGTGCACCAAACAGACATGGTTATCTAAATGATACAGCAGGAGAAAATGACACATGTTCAGTATTTAGATATAATTAAAGAGTCACACTTATCAAAGGTCATTCAGAGATCTTTACGGGGATACAGAACTATTAGGTCTTCAGCAATGCAGGAGTTAACTCTGTCATTCTTCAATTAATATAAAACTACTGTTCATTCAGAATAAACACACTAATTATTACACATTACTGTGCTCTGTTAACACAGAATTATACTTTCACTTATGTATGTCTAGATAGGGAAGGCAGCAGAAGGAACGTTTGCATATAAAGACATGTTGTTACAACTTTTTGGGATACATTGAAAAATAGATGCCTGTCCCTTAAAGAAGATAGTACACTTAAAGCAGGTCATAGAAGTGGTAGCTATACCTATCTAATGATCACAGAAGCAGCTCTTTATCTTTCCTCTTGGCTAAAGTACAAACAAAAAGAGTAATTCCTAAAGCATAAACTCCAAAGCTTAATTCTAAGACTGGGTGTAACTCAGCGAACAATTTATTTGCATCTAGAAGAGGGATTGTCACAGTCAAAAAAGTCAAACTTACATCTCCATTTAGTCATGAGCACATCGAGATCCATAAGAGAGGTAAGAAGCTGAAAGGGAACCTGGAAACGAGGCTCCTCCCTTGGAAAATGAAAAAGACAGACCTCAGCATAAGCTGCATTTTTCAAAGTTGCATTTCAACAGTGCTTAGTGACTTAAAGTATACTTTTCCTAAATTGATAATGAAATATCAGTAGATATTTTAACAAATGCTTCTGCTGTGTAAGTCTTGATCTGCCCCTTTATTTTTGAACTTGGAAAAGGGCTCCAGATCTTTCTAGGGCAGGTAGAACAAGGCATCTGTTAGTTACAGTCTGAGAGGCAGCATCTGCTCAAGCAAGGAGCAGCTGCCCAGAGGGGATGTGCAACCTCCGTCCTTGAAGACATTCAGAATTCAGCTGGACATGACGCTGAGCAGCCTGGTGTGACCTTTGAGCTGTATCTGACTAATCAGAGTTCCTGTGGAGGGCTGAAATAGATTGCCACAGCCCACTCCAGCCTAACTGAACCTGTGCTACTGTTCTTAACCTTCACCTCTCCTCCTGCCAGTCACCATCAAAGACACATCTTACAACATTACCTGTAGAAGTAGATCATCAAGGCCCCCTTCAGTGCTTTGTAGGACAGTCGTCTCTCTCCTGCAAAATACAAATGTCCCTAGTTTGTTGCTCATCCTCCTGCAACTTTAATGCTATAACAAACATTTATAAGTAAAGTGTAAAGCATACAAAGTGCATATTGACATATGCTAATAAAATATACCTTTACTGAGCAGATGTTCATGGCGTTTTTCATCAAATAATGAAAGTAATACGTCTCTCTGTTTTTGAAATTCAGACAATAAGTCATCTTTTTCTTCTGATTCTGCTTTCGCCTTTGGTATTTAAAACAAAGACAAGTTTTAGAATTCAACAAGGAAAATTAAGCACTTGAATGACTCATTATGCAACTTTTATTTAAATAAATACTCTGAAGTTTGCATCTTAGATGTAAGAATTTTCAAATAAGATACATGACTCACTGTCCTTTGAAAAGTACAATTACCAAGAAATGTACAGTTAAATAGATTCCAACACAATTCTGATAAATGAATGTTCAAACAAACTGGCAATTTACCAAGTTTTTTGGTCTAGAGACCTTAAAAAATTTAATCCTAATTTGTTTGAATTCTGATTTATTTTTTTTCAAGGCAAAAATATTACATCCTTCCAGAGTTGTGGGCAAGAAATATGTGAATAAAAAAGTTTAGGTAAGTTAGAAAGTCATAAACAGATATTCTCAGGAAGTTGATAAATTCTTATTTTTTTTTCATTAAAAATGAAAAAATTAAAAAATGTTACTTAAAGCTTCAGGTCTTAAAATAGGGATTTTCTGGTGCTTATTTGCCAGTGCAATTCAAATGATCACATAGCAGCAAATTGCCATATACTGTTAAACAGAAATTGGCTGTTAATAGTGACATTCCATATCCACAGCTCAGAGGCCGAAACTTCATCTTTATTCTAGGTTGTAGATGCAAGTACTAACCAAAGGTGAAGTTTAGTTTCAGTAAAATCAACTTCAGCCCTTCCATTGATGCTAATCCATCCCTTTTGCAATCTAAATCATCCATATATCTCATGCTTTAAATCGTCTTAGATGTCAAATTTTAAAAATATTCCTATTTCCTGAAGAATTTGCATTTTTTTCTGCTTCTTGCAGACAATGGCTGATGAAGATTAAGTGGAGTGAGAAACTTTGAGTAAGCTAAAAGTTAAATTTATGTCAGAATATCATTTTGCCAGATGTCTTTGCTTATAGGTAGTTCAAGAGTACATTATGTACCTGTATCAAGGCAAATTCCTCTTCTAAGCCTTTTAAAACATTTTCTTCAAATTGTCCCCAGAAATCAAATTCTTCTGCATCAAGTCCTGGAGTTCTTTCCAGCCATGCCTTTAATAATAATCATAACAGTAGTAGAGGTAGTAGCAGTAGTAATAATAATAATATGTTCAAAGAATAACACTGCGACTACATTATCCTAGAATTACAAGTTATAGCAACACAAATTCTACTACTACAGTTCTCATTCAGTATCCCGTGGAAGTGCTTATTGCTAAATTCAGTATGTCCATGTGGATGATTTACACCTGCATAATGGTGCCATACCAACCCCCTAAGGTTCCAGATTGCATGGCCAACGTTGGAAGACAAAAGCTATCTCGTTCTAAGGATATCTTTAAAACAAACTACAGAAAAACAAATCTTATTTCACATATATGTAGGATTATAGTAATGATAAATCTCAGAAGGAAGACATAGAGCCATCTATCATTTTTAACCTCTCTAATAGCCATCACTTAGAGTGGGACTATTTTTGAAGTTTTCCTCCCAAAAGGGCTTATAGTCATGAAAAACAATACAAATGAAACAGTGCATTTACATTCTTAGCTCACATTTCCATAATGCAATTTACCAGTTTAACAGCCAGAATTTTCAGACGAAAGGGAAATGCTGTGAAAAATCAGTTGGTTTATTAACAACTAACTCTCTTTCATGCCAGATTCGTCAAGAATCCAAAACACAATTGACAGAGAATTTGCAAACGTGCTTGTTTCTCTTAAGGTAGGAGAATTTGTCGCTGACACTAATGAAGGACATTCTTGGGAGATGAGGGAAAACGAAGCAAGGTCCAAGACAGACATTGTTACCTCCACAAGTTGCAGTAGTGTTGGTTCTTGCTCTGATTGAAGCAGGAGTTCATGATCCTGTCCCTTGAAGTTATCACGGTAATGCCTTCTGTTATAAGGGACTCTCAGACTTTGAGGAACACCAATCTTGTTCTCTAGCAAGCGAAACTGTAGGCTCTGAAAACCTGAGGCTGGGCTTAGGTAGTATCTTTGGGAACAGAAGAAAAGAAGATAAAAAAATGCAGGATGTTATTTTACAATGGTGGATTTCTCTTGTTTTCAAAAAAACCCCAATATTTCACATCTGGAGAATATAAAATAATTTTCTGAGGACTTTTTTATATGACTTCATTTAGGAAAAGGAAAAAACCCAAGCAATTTGAATGCAACTACAGTGTACATATAACATAATCTCATTTTCTAGTTCTGTATTTTTTGTGCATACACAGGTAGTGCAAATGTACGTGCGTGAATTTACAGCAGCTTTGTGCATGTGATGTACAGGAGACAATGTTAGTGAATATGATTTCCTTTCCAAATAGACTAAGCAGCTGCATCCCAAAAAGCTGCTACAAAAATTTTCACAGCAATAACGTGCCAATGAATGCATTTTAAATAGTCTTGATATACAGCATAATTCAAATATAATTAAATATAATAGTCTATGCATGCAATATATATGTGTAATATTGTATATTGCCTTATTCTGTAGGGTAGAATAATGCTCAGAAAAACTTCCACTGTTTTGTTTTTTTTTGAGGGATTGATTAATGGGAATCTTAAGAGTTAAATCATCTGTCTATGCTGAAAAACAATTACTAATAAAAGTAACCTGAAATTCCACATTGCTAGATAATCGTAATGCATTTTGAATTGCGAGTACAAGATTTGACAGAGATACATCATTGCTTTAATCTTATGTTTACTTATCAAATGACAGTATGTGATTGAAAAGCTGAACCAAGTATGGATCGAAACGGATTATTAGCCCATGGATTTCTCCTGCTGTAGTGTAATGCTAGGTTCAAACAAGTGAAGAAAAATCGTAGTTTCCTGCTCTTTTTAATAGGGAACATTAAAAGATGGAAGGGAAAGGGTGTTGGGATGGATGAATCAGGAAAACCTTACAAATACGAGTGCCTAGCAAAAGACTTTGAGAATATGGAAAATATAAGTGAAATAGAAATGATAGCAATTTTCAACTGTGGGGTTGAAAGCAACTGAATGCCTGAAGGCCCCTTTGTTTAGATAATGTTAGATGCTGCAAATACCAAAGAAGCAAGCAGACATCCTCTCCAGGCATGGCAGGAAGGGTCCGAGATAAAATTTAGAGATAAGAAAAGCAGTAAAACATGGTAATATAGTGATTCCTATAGGTTGCATGCAAATGTTAGAGAATTTGTATCTTGTATTAGATTGGTTAGTGGGAATTAGAATATTCAACACAGAAGAAGATTTATTGTATTGTAAACGGGAAAATCGCTCTCTAACGCTCTTACACTCTTACTCTCTTGCTCTCTTACTCTTGCTCTTATTCTCTTACTCTCTTACTTTCTTACACCGCTGTATTACACCACTTTCTCACCTCTCTTACTTCCCTTATTCCCCCACTCTTACTCTTGCTCTCTCCGTCGCTCTCTCTGTCCTGCTCTGAGCTGCGGCTGCAGTTCCTAGCAGGGCCCTATGAAATAAACTGCAAACTTCAAGACCAGAATACAGAGAGCACCTGAGTTTGTCCTGACCGTCCTACCCATGAGCAATTCCCACAAAAGGGTACTAAAATACAGAAGTGGATGGGATGCTGGATGGCACTGAGGTCACAAGGCAGACAGATATGCACAAGTGACACAAGCAGGAGAAATACAGGGAAGGGAGACAGTGGATGAAGCTGTAACACATGGTAGTGTGATGGAAGGACCTAGGTGTAGTGAGAGAAGAGAAGAAATGCCATGGGAGAGGTGAGACAAGCCAAAGGATCCCAGAGAAAACCTGAGCAGAAGGCAGAAGAGGTACCCACCATCCAGCCCAGCAATGCATTGAGCTGCTACTGGATAGCAGAAGTTACTGGGGAGAAAGGACAAGAGACAGCAAGCCTCCAGCACTGCAGACCAAAGGCAACACCATGCAAACCAAGACAGCTGAAATACCTGTTTGATAATCTAGGGAGAGTGCATATTTCTCCCCCACGCACTTCTGTGATTTGCTATAGAACAAGGCTTCAATCTGCAGTGCCAAGTTTCAACTAAATTGCTAGGAGAACCATGAGCTATTTCTGTGGTTTTTTTATTTTTGACCCTGATACCAGTCAGCAGCACCCTACACAAAAGCATCAACAATTCACTTGTACTTTTCTGCAGAACATGCTGGACTCACAGTCAAGGTCAATTTCATAATTGACCCTTGCACTTTAATGTTCATGTTTCCCTCTCCAAGGTGAGCTTTCACCTTGCTGACAGACACCAGCACACATGCAAAATTCACAATCAGTTCTAAGGATGGGAACTACCATCTTCTGGATTGCTGTGGAGGAATAATAAGTCTTTACCTGAAATCAAAGAAGTCCAATGCAGTCATAGTTTCCAAAACTGAGAACTGTTCCACAAGTAATTTCAGAATCAGTGAAATTCTGTTCATTCGAGTAATAACCTTCAGCATGTTCCTCTCATCTCTTACCTGTGGAAAAAATAAAGATCATAACCAGAATGGTGTTTTCTCTAGATCCTACCTGATTATTTCATTTCTTTTCACTGTTGTACATCACTGTAGTTTCAAGTCCTTCCCATGTGAAATCCATAGAGTCAGAATCTTGTATGGAATAGAGCACTCTGGGTTTGACTTAAAACTGAAACTCTAACTTTCAAAGATTGAAATACATTATTTTCTGACTGGTGTTACATTCCAGGTAGGCCTGTCATACAGGTTTTTTTTTCTTTTCTATGTTTTTGACTAAAATAGCAGTCAAAGAAATTAAATTCTAAAGCAAAATAATTTATAATTTCCAACAATTATAATATTATTGTAACTTAATATTACATAATATGAAAACTATATACTTTCTGTTTTAACTAATATGAGACTAATTTATATTCCTGTTCTATTCTACAAGCCATAAGGCAAGTATGGAAATTACTTAAAAGTTGGCAAAATAATCTGACAGTTACATCAGGAGAGCACATCTAATACATGTTCATCAGAAATGTGCACTAGGAAACAGAGAAGAAAAGACTACATCTGGTGGGAAATAGAAAATATTAAATGGAAAACACAGAATTTCACTAAGTTAAACACTTTGCCTGCAGAGGTGTCTGCTAAAATTCCTTTCAGTTTCAATGGGACTAAACGTCTCTCTAAAATCTGGGCATGCAACCAGGAAATATCAAACTACAAAAAATGGCAGATAACCATTCCCCTAATTGCTTGGCTGTGTACTTAACTTTAACATTTTCATTTCAAATTCTGATTGCAAGCAAGGCTTCGTTTTTCACCAAAAATAAAAAATTATTCTTAAGAGCTGATTAAGATTAAGAACTGCATGCAGTCAGATTTTTCTGTGGATGTAGTATTAATTCAAAAGTTTTCTATTCTTGCCTATTATTATAATGTGTGTTTAGCTTTGGACAAATGGGAAGAGTTGCTTATATTTGTAACTTTCAGAAATTCTCACGCAGTATTACACTGCTTTGGATTCTCGCTTCTCTGTTGGATTTACTATTATACAATCACAAAAATGAGTTCTCCTCACAGCAGATATTGGATAGAAGGAAATAGTATGCAGACTTCAGAAACTGAGAAAAGGCAGAAATTACTTTTCAACATAAAAATACCTGTGACCTTCTGCTTTTTCAGTTTTGCCTCTGAACCTGCTTTTTTCTGCAGTAGAATATTTCCAACTTAAGTTTCTGCAGTTAGCCAGCACTAGCAGGAGAATATGAGAACATTTTGGCAAATGAAATTTGCCTTGGAAGGTTATCTACACAAAAGGCATACTTCAGGAGGAAATAAGGTTTTTGCTGCTCAAAAATCTGTACTATCAGGATATAAGAGCCACTCAGCCAAATCTTATTTGGTCTTTTGATGCTGTTTCTGAAAACAACACATTCTTCTTTAGTAAACCCAAGTATATCCTGAGAGGCAGGAAGCAAGAGAAAATCAGGGCTGAATTTTCCCAAAAAATAATATTAGTTTTTAACTTACGTGACCATTTTGAAAGATCACTCGCACAGAGTCCATTTCCCACAAAATCTGCTTAAACCAAAGTTCATATGCTACAAGAAGAAAGACACTGTTAGCATCAACTTCAAGGTTACTTTGTTCTTCTTAGCACCAAGAAAGAAAAATTTTTACATGTTGATTTGAAATGAATAGCCTACATTGACACTGCCAGTGCGCAAGATGCTGACACATACAGTTATTACCTGTTACAGTACTCTGTCCTTTACCTACAGTATTAGACAAAATAATCTAGAGTTGAGAATACTGACAGAATTTTTTTAAATATGTTTTACACATCTGTTATTTGATCTACAGATTGCTCATTACAAAAGGAGGAAAGGGAAAATCCAGACCTTATACTTCAGTAAAATCTAACTCCACACCTGCTTATGTGTTTTCTGTCAATAACAGAAAATATCATCAGGCCAGCGTCTGAAAAACAGATGTGGGCATTTGGGAGTGCCTAGCTGGTGTGCTGATTTCTAGACAGATTCTAGATGGTTAAAACCGAAGTTTCAGAGACGACACAAGGCAACACACGAAATTTGCCTACAATAACCTGCAAAGCAGCCTGTTGCTTGAATGACACCAAGATTTTCACAACCTTAATTTCTCTAAGAATAAAACCATCCGTATCTTGGTTTACCAAATCCAAAGGTTATACTTATAGCTTCACAAGCATAGAGTTGATTACTGCCTTACAATTTATATATGAATATATGCAAATATTAAAACAGATAAAAGACAGAGATATTGCTGTGCTAGTGTCTAAAATGAAAACAAATAGTGTGCTGCATGTGTCAGCACCAAATAACTCCCTGTGGCAAAAATGTTGGTCAACCATCCAGCACTCCTCCACTTACCTTGATGTGTCACAATGAAAAGATGCTCATCATGGATTTTTTTTCCTTTCTTCTCACTCTCAAGTTCTTGAGCATTCAATATTTTGTTCAGCTTAAAAATAAAGGTAAGAACTGTTCTGTAAAGCTCTCAATTCTACTATTAGTAATGGCAGTCTTACTGCCTACAGCTAATTTTTATTAATAATATTTTTAAAAATACACATACAGACCTCACACTAGGTTATATGAGAAGTTTGACTAAATTGTCTCAAGTATAACTTTTACTTTTTAATTAGATAAAAATCTTGCCTGAAATGAAACATTTAGGTACCTCAAGTAATAAAGTTTTGAAAATAATTTCAAGGATAAATTAAAATATTTATTTATTAATTTTAAAATAGAGAAAACAAAATATCCATCATGTTTTCCAGATTTTAGATCTATACTGCCACGTCCCATGAAAACAGAATTTCCATAGTAAAATTCTGAGTAATCATACAACAACATCAGCATGAGATGTTGTTGCTTAGCTCTAATTTGAGGCAGTAATAATAATTTCAGTTCTGACATTACTAAATGTTTTTTCTTAGTCAAATTTACAGTCTAATCATAGCTGTTTTCAAATAATCGTTGCAAGGTTCTAAAGAGTATGGTAACAAATCAGTTCATAAGCACGGAGTTATTTCCTCTCACTGCAGTTCATGCTGTCTGAAAAAAAATAACTTCTGGATTCTTTTATTACCTATGGTATTTTATTTTTATTTATTTCTTAATTACTTCTAGCTTTTGCAGTTTTTGTTTGTTTTGTTTTGTTTTGTTTTTTTATGTTTCCCCCTAGTCATCATCCTATCCTTAGATTTCTGAAATAGATTTTTCCTGCCAAGTATTCCAGACTTTCAAGGAAGTTGCACAGAGCCTGCTGGTGTGCAGAAATTGCCAAGTGATTATTATCAAACCAAAGAAAGCTTTTTGTGGTGTGTCACTTTACAGTTTAGGCTTACCAATATGGATAATTCCCTACTGAATCCCCCAAAATATCGATCTTTCTTGCAGTTTGTGAAGTCTTTCCACAGTCCACCTTGAGGTCCCAGTTGAAACGGGCACCTGTGCCCGTTAAACCTGGAGACCTGTCTTAGTAACTGACTGAATGCTGGGAGAAGTGTCAATCACAGGTCCTGCCTCAAGTCATAAGAGCAACCAGGACAGCAAACGAAATCCTTAAACTTACTTGTAGGTATTCTCCATAGATAAGCCCACCTTTGCTGGCTTTATTTATTCCTTCTTGAGATTTGTCATCATTTTCATCTTCCAAAGATAGCTTGTTAAAATTAAATCTAAGAAGAAAATGAAGTAAATATTTAAACTATTTAATTAAAGAATTGCGAATATACCTGCCTTTTTACTAACAGATGCATTTACAATTCAAACAATGCTTTATTTTGATAAACAGAACCCGTAAAACAGTCTTTTGATAAAAACTGAAATTCCTCTTGTCACAGTAACAGCTGGTAAAATCACATTTAGTTCATCAAATAACAAGTGCTCAGACAAGTCCTTGTATGATCTCTATAGCTACAGCTATTTGGTAATAATAGTAATTCCTCTCTGAGATTTCATATTTTGCACTAACACTTTATCATTTGAATTGAATTTATAAAGCAAAACAGAGAAAGGACTCACAGGTAATTCTTCCCCGCAAAGGGGCAGTGGCTCATGATTTCAGGATCCAAATTCGCTGAGCTGCACACTGGGGAAAATACCCTGTAATGTTCCCTGCTGCAGCTCCCTTATATGTAGCCTTATCTCACTGGCAAGGCCAACCCCCAAATTCCTCTCCTTAGCCCTCAGCCCATCCCCACTATTCAATAATTACAGAAATTATCACAGCACAAAGGTCAGGAAGTTTCTATGTTGTTGGCTTTCCAGGATTGTGTTTTTCTCTGCCAGTTAAAAAATGAATGGATGGCATGCTTGTTTTGTCCTATGGTACAAGTTTTTTGTGCTTTTTACTGCAAGGTTTCCACCAGTTGCTTCTTTGGACACAGGTGTAAGGTGTAGTGTGTAAGGTGTAAGTCAATAAGAGGTCTGTGTGTGATAAAAGGGCAATATTTAATAAATGGAGGAATTGTTAAAGTAGGTTTTTAACCTGCAGCATTCAGTATCAGGATACTATTAAGTTTAAAAATCAGACACATGGAAAGAGAAAAGCATTGCAGGGAAGAAGTGGAAAAACATGTTTCTATGGCAGATTAAATAGTGTTTATTCAAAGTGATTTCAAGAAATATATATAATTTCAAAAAATGTACACAGATTAAGTAAAGAACTAAAAGCATTATGAACCTCTCATGCTGGTTTTCTGAGTATTTAATTCTGAATAATTTCTTAATTTTCTCTCCTTGCACAAAAGTTTCACTCTTATTTATTGACAAATGTTACTCAATTTTATCTGGTCATCAGCTTAACACACAATGAAGTAACATGTAACTAGTATACACTTCTTTTCTGCTTGCCAGCCCTTTCTGAAAAAAAAGTTAATGCTCAGTTTCACTGCAAACAAAACTTCAGGACCTCTGTGACCCTGGATCATTTGCTCTCTGCAAGACTTAAT
Source organism: Rhabdornis inornatus (assembly GCA_013397075.1). NCBI lineage: Eukaryota > Metazoa > Chordata > Aves > Passeriformes > Rhabdornithidae > Rhabdornis > Rhabdornis inornatus. The sequence goes on along the minus strand of VWZS01011033.1, from coordinate 278,037 downwards.
TCTGCTTAGTGGTGTCTGTGTGGTGGTTTCAGCTGTTCCAGTCACTTAAGAGTCGTTTGCTCATAAAAAAATGCAGATGTAGGATGTGGGTGATGGAATGGATACCCTGTTCAGCCAGATGTCATTTGTCAGGCTTTACACAAATCAGCTTGAAATTGAGTTGAGCCACAAGAAATGTAGGATGTCACTGAAGCAACACACCAAGCAAGGTCAAGGAGTTCTTCCTTCATGATGTAAAACCTGACAGAAGAAAATAACCCTTTCCTCACACGCACCTACACATGTCCTCAGCAATGTGGACAACTAGAGATGAAAGTGAAGACATCAGAAATTAAATGTTGAAAGCCACTTTTCACATATTTGCACTCAAACAGCTTGATTTACGAATGTGGAAATCTTGCACATCCATAGATCTCAAAAGAAAAAGGTTTATCTTGTCATTCCTGTGTGTCTTCACCTGAAACATCCAGACTGAGCCTGCATAATGAGATCAAGCTGTTATCTTTTCTCATGGCACAAAGAAAGAATGTGAAGCTAGTAAAAATGACAGTTGGAAAATACTGAACGTTTACCCTTACAAAATATATTAATGTGTGTTTCCTTGTGCAGTTTTATATTCTTCTTTGGAATACAGAGAATAATAAACTTCCAGTGCAATGATCTCTGACTGTCAACCTTTACATTGCCTACCCAGTAGGCAAAGGACTTTGAAGTATCAGAGCCCTTTTACACTCTGTACTTAACAAAACATTAACTCCCTATTTGGGAAGTAATAGTACCATTAATTCACTCAGGGTTAGCAAATGCACTTGAAATCTAGCTGGCAGTACTTCTAACCAACAACTATACAAACTCCCCTTTCGATTCAGCAGCAGACAGGCTTCAGTCAATCAAATCAGCCAGACAAGACCAATTTAGAAAGTTTTTTTCCGTGTTTCCAACATTTCAAACTCCTTGTTTAAGGACCTCATAGCTGATTGGTCCCAAAGCTGGTAACTGATCAATTCCTGAAAAATGGTTAACATTATGCATAATATTTACATCTATTCATTTAAAAAAATTTAATCTCACACAAGCTGAATTCAGTGCTCTAACCATTGCAACTACAATAGATCTCAAACTCTCCAAGATCAGTGGTAAAAGATGTCTTGATGAGGACTTGAAAACCCCTGAAATAAAACCAGAGATAATATAGATCATTCATTCCTCTTTCTGGCTCCCTCCATCTGATCTCAGTAAGGCTTCAAAGTGTGTAATGAACGTGGTAGTAAAATAATTTAAGTGTTTTGTATGACCTGATTATGAAACTGTCTGTTGGCAGTGTAGATGATAGCATAGCTTAGAAGAGCCCTCAGGTTTCGATCAGCTCAGAGCCTCGAACTCTAGTATGGCTGCAGACACCCTTAGAAATAAATGTTCTTCTGCCATGCTGCTCAAATTTGGGGCTCACTGTAGGGACCTGATTTTTATTTGAGTGTCCTTTATATCCTGACAGAGATTTATAGCCACTTCGTCATCTCCCCCTACTAGCATAATCATAAACAAGTCTTGATGAAAAAAGCTCTTCAATGTATCTGAATGTATCTGAAAGCAAAACATAATTTTAATTTTAAATTATGGTATTGCTTTTTTCTCAAAATGTACCATTTTTATTTGAACACTCAGAACCACAGAGAAGCAGATCTAACCACACACATAACTTGCTGTTCATGCTGCAGATGACTGAGCAAGGCTGTGAAAACCAAGTGTGTGTCCCCTTTAGATTTTTAGTTATTTGTTTAATACTTTTAATGCATGAAAGTCAGATAAAAAGCCTTCCTTTCATCAGAGGACTCTAACTTCAGCAGACAGTGAGAATGTTCTGTTTTGTCACTGAGCTGAATACAAGACAAACAGTTACATACAGCAGGAAAAAACAAAACAAAAACAACAACAACAACAAAAAGAAAAGAAAAAAACCGAACCAAACAAACCCAAAAGAACCAAAAAAACCCCAAACCAACCAAACAAAAAAAAACAAAACAAAACCAAACACACAAAAAAAAAACAAACTAACAAAAAAAAACCCCAACCACAGCTTCCCAGAACTGCTCTTTGTGGCCTTCAAATGAACTGTCATGGCCTTCATGACCAAGCATGGGAATTGTCAAGCACCCTTTTTAATTCACCCTTACCCCCTTTCCATTTACCTCCCCTTCCCCAGGTGGATGTAGGGTGGCTGGACTGGCAGTAATAGGGTTTCAGAGAAGAGACAAACTGAACTTACTTGGACTGAGATTAAGTGATTCATGTGGGTAAAAAGAGAGCCTCTCTCCAGCCTGGCTGAGGGAGGTTCAACATAAGGCAGAGGTGGCCTGCAGCATGATTTATGGGTACAGCCAGAGTCAAGAGTTAGCATGTTCTCACTATAGGTCTCTCTGTCTGAAACATTATGGTCTGATGAGGACAGGTAAGTAAGACTGACCTTCTGGCACGAATACAAAAAAAGTATGAATTGGAAGCAACCTGTTCACCCAAGCCAAATCTCAAGTTTTCCTGCATGAAATCACTTATGGAGAAGAAAAAGTACGCACACAAGTGGTTTGGACAGTGTTACCTATTCTACTGCTCAAATTCTCATTCTGATTACAAAATCATCATAAATTAATTTGTTTGTCCTGTGTTTGCTAACTTGAAGAAAGAGCTCAGAGAACTTCTAACTGCAAACAAATGATGCTTGAAGCTTCCCAACACTCTTGTCCAGCATTTTCAGACTAGGAGCTACCCAGCACACATGGCTTCTACCTATGTAAGAATGCCTGCAATGAGTCAAAGATCCAAGTAGGTCATGCCATGCTGAAAAGTTTCAAAGAAAAAGTAAAAGATTTCTTGGGAAGAGCTGTTAGAACAAAAGAAACGAACATTCACAAACAAAACAAAACACCATTAGCGAAACCCCCCCCCCAAAAATAGACCTCCCCAACAAACTAAAAACTAAGCTTACAAGCAAGCTTACACTGCAATAATTTCCCCAGAATATTCATGTAACTTTCCAATTTTGATAGCCCAGGACTTGCTAAGATACCTGTGTCCTTGCATTTAATAACCTTTTTTGTAGATTCTGTGAATCCACAGCCTGCAGCAATGAAATACTGCATAACTGAAGTACATGTGAAGGAGTATTTCCCTGTGCAAGTTTCAAGCTTCCTGCCAAATAATCAAGTAATTTTCATTTTTATTTGGTACTAATTCATGGCTAATAAGAAATAGGTGCACTATACCTTTGTAGTCCCAGTCACCCTGTTCTGCATTTGTGCAGATTCTGCTCTGACCCTTGTAAAACAAAGTACTCAAAAGGAAAATATCTTTTCTATGTAAAGATGTTGCATTGTTAATCTCATAAAATTACAGTGATGAAATAATTTTGATAAACTCACAACTACAATAGTGAAATGCAGTACAGCAGCTACTGTTTTGGTTGACAAAGTGCAACTCAAATTGTAGAGGTGAAGCTGCCAGTGCCCTAAACCAGAACCTCACTGTGCTGACTACTCTGCCAGCACTGAACAAAAATCACTTCCTCGCTCGATTTAATAACATAACAAGAGATAAGTGAATAAAGACACATAAAAGGAAGGTGAAGAGCAGAAGATGAACTTCAACCAAAATTTGTCCTCTGCTGAAGTGAGTCTTCTGTGATTTTCTGAACTGGACTTGCTATCTAACTAGCACTTGAAATTAACAGTTGGTTTTTAAGAAAACTAAAATTTGGGGACTCCAGGCTAAAACAAACAAGCTTAAAGTTGATGCAATATTAATAATCCAATCAGACATTTGTACGTGGGGGAGGAACACAGCTTGAGGTCTTGCAAAATACAAACAAAGAGATGAGATAGTGCTGGAAAGATTTTTTTTTTCTTTTTAAATACTGCATTTGTTCAAATTCTTAAACAAAAAGAACTGTGTCATCACTTCCCAACATACTTTTAACTTCCATTTATTTTTCACACATCCCAGCACAACCTTCCGCCCACTATCTCTCATTCGTGGCTCAGTAGAATGGAGCAGTATTTCCTTCACATGCTGATAATTTTTGACTAATAATTATTCCCCAAGTAGGGAGAACATGTTCTTTCACTTCTATTGCCCAAACACCCTGCTTTCATCAATGTAAATGGATCAATGCCAGCCGGAACTGTAAACTTAGGTACAGTGAAGCACAAACCTGTAACCATAAGCTACTCCCATGCCTCCACGTGGCTCAGTTCGTGCTGCTGTTTACTCACAGTACAGCTGTCTGGAAAGTGCAAAGGGCTGGTTTAGGACAAATGTTAATAAAAATTTGCTCATCTCATCCTATTCAGTATTATCATTAATGGCTGGGTGATGGAATAGGTTGTGCACTTCTTAAACCGACAGATGAGAACAACCTGGAAAGTCTAATAGTATGCTGGCAGATAGGAGCTAGAATTCAAAATTACCTTAATTCACTGAAATTAATCATGTGCAGCTTCTGTGATGCAAAGAGCAGTACTTTTGACTTTCAGCTGTGATAACCAAACTTGCAGTAAGAAATTCTCTAGAGCAAATCTTATACCGGAATTTTTGAATAGCAACTTTCTATATGGAATGGAATCCCTCATTTCTGCCACCATCAGAAAAGCTTTATCTGTTATATTATGTCCTGGGCACCACTCTTCAAGACAGATGAAGACAATGTAGAAAGGGTTCAGAAGAGGATGGCAAGAACAACAGATGTTTGATGTAGAAAATATGGCCCCTTAAGAAAGATGGAAAGAATTGACCTAACTAAGAGAAGATTGTGGGTGGAAAAGTGAGAAATACCTTCCTTTCAAAAGGAAGGGCAATAAGCAACTTCCAATACACCACAGGATGGGAAAAGGAGTAACCAGTTTAAATAATGACAGGATAACACAGACATAAGAAAACAAAAAATAAGGAAATTCTAGTATCTTTAAGGATTAAAAAACAATGATGAGAACTCATAATTTCTCGAGTCACAGTTGGTTCCTTGTCAATGTAGAGAGAGACTCAATGAGTCCTCAAAGTCTCCTTGAGCACCTCCTGCTGCAGCCCCTTCTGCCCCCCATTGCTGAATCCACTTTCAGTACATGCTCAAAGGAAGGAGCAAGACAAATGCTTGCATATACAATTAGTCATTCCATGATATACAATTATATATACAATATACAATGTATATTGTATAATATGTATATATATAGTATACAATTACTGTCATTCCATGAAATGGCAATGACAATACATTATAACAATCCAGGTGGTGATCACTCCATTGTTTTTTCCTCTGTTTTGCCTTTTTTGCTAATATTTTTGTGTGAATTGAGTAAGAGTATTTGTAGTCTCCCATATTAGCAAATGGATTACTTCTGTCTTAAAAGTAGATAATATTTGAGATGCTGCTATTAAAAGAGAGAGCTAATGAAGCATTAATGTCAAGAAAGCACTTATAGAGGGTCAATGTAACAGTCATTGGAAAGAAACACTAACATATTCTAAAAAATACAATATTGCCCAATGAAAGCTAAATATACACCAAATACATACTTGTGTATGCATGTGTTTTATCTCAGTAACCCATAAGAATTCTCAGAAGACATTTTGCTGCAACTAGGCTATAAAGAATTAACTTTATCAGAAACATGTTATCTGTTTGTCTCAGGAAATAGCTATGTAGTTACACTGGATGTAGCATTATTTTTTAATTTAGCACCATAACATAAGAACTGAACAGCACTTAAGACTGACTTCAAATAATAATTTAAGTACAAAATTTGCATTATGTATGAATGCAAAAAATGGTGACCACCTCTGTCAATAGTTGGTTTTCCTAATCTTTACTGCATTAATTATTAGAGAATGTGTGGTTTAAATAACTAGATACGTATGGTAGGAGTGAGTGGACAGAGCAAGCTGCCTGTGACCAATTTACAGCCTGGGACCTGTTTGTCCAAGCCATTTGGGAAGGATGAACAAACATAAGATGGTTGGTCTTCATCCTTTAGTGTTTGCTTAAGAATTAATATAAAACAACCATAAAAGAAAGACATTTTTACAAATCAATTTCTTATGTAAAACACAAGGGGGTAACATAAGCCTTGTTCATCTAAAGCATTGCATAAGCATAACAACTCTTTATAAGGCAGCAATACAATTTAAGAAAAAAAGAAAAGTATAGAGAGCCAAGTAACTTACAGTTTATACTTCTTAATTTTATGTACATAACAGTATAGAAGATCGACATAATTTGTTTCATGAACTCAAGCAACTCAGGTAAGAGGTGTTGTCTGAGTTCTATCAATTACAGTGGTTTGCATTAATAGGAGTCAATGGATCTGCAACACTTGGAAACTGCTCAGCAGAGCATCAGTTGCAATCAAGTTACAAACAGATCTTAAAAACTGCTTAAGTTGACACAAGTGCTGTGCAAAGCTTGTCCTGGCAAAGAGTCCCACCAGTGAGGCAACAGTGACAAATGGAGCTTAGAATTCCAAGAAACAGAGTACAGAATCTTATCGGCCAAGAATAATTCAATGGAGTTCAGTGCTTTACCTTGTTGCTTGTAGCATTATCGACATAGCCAGAAAATAGCAAACAACCAGGCAGTGAGGCACCAAGGAGTCAAGCTGATACACCTGGTAACCCAAGAACTCTGAAGGTGACCAACGGGACATTACTAACAGAGGAAAGGAAATAAACAGTTCATAAAGAGAATGTGAAGGAGTTTTTTTCTTATTTTTTCCTAAAGCATTAATCAAGTACATCCCCAGTTTGAATCTTCTAGTATTTTTATTCACTTTTATTAGATGTTCTTTTCTTGAAATAAATTTCAAACAAGATAATTTTGCACATTTACAAAAAAGCAGTCTCTGTACTTTTGCATAAGGCCTTGCTGGAATGATTGACCCTGCATATATATTCATCCTTGCCTACAGGGTTAGTTCTTAGGAGTAACAGCTCATTTTCGCTGAAACGTCCACAGGAACATGAGATCTGGAGCTGTTTATGAAGACAGCTAGTCAAAGTGTGGATGAACTGCATCCTGTTCCTGGTGGGAACCTAATGAGAGACATTGCCCTCCAGACCAGGAAGAGACTCCTTTTTTACTTCAAGAGAAGCTATTCAGTTCTGAGCAGCATGGTATTTTAGCAAAGATAATTGGTCTTTCTAAAATGAAAAGAAAATATATGAAAGAAATTTGTAAGGTGATGCAATGCACAAGTGCACTTGTACTACTCTTAGCATAATGAGTAATTGAAATGTGTATAAATATGTACATTTGATCCTGTAATCAAAATTATCTTCTCCTTCACATTGCAGACTGTGTTAATAAAAGGCAAAACGTAGCAACCCTGGCAGATAAATTACCCAATCCCATGTGTCATCAAGATTCACCTCCCATTTAGTGTTCTATAAAAGCCATTACTTAGCAGTGATCACAGTGGTAAGGCGGCTTGTTATCCATCCCTTCCTTACTGAAATAAGCACGGCCTCATGGATCAGCTCAGGAGATTCATTGAATCGGATGCCAAAGGTACGTGACTCAGTATATCAGAGTATTTTACCAAGAGCTTTGTTGTTTGCCCTCTTGTCCAAAAGTAGAAATAAGGTATCTTTTCAAGATACAATAAAGAAGGGAGAGCTCAAAAAAGGTTGTAGAAAAAATTTGCATGCTTACTTAAGAAATTAAAGTCTTTAGTTATCGGCCCTCTGTGTATTTAGATAAAAGCTGATACAGTTTTAACTAGGCAATTGCTAAATAGCATTTTCTAAAGAAATCTGGAAGTAGTGTAAGGATTCTTTAAGACAGTCACAAAGTAGTGCTAATGAAAGCAGCAGCATGCTATTATTAGATAATCCTACATATTGAAAGCCAAACTTTAAATGTTTTTCTCAGGTGAAACATAATTTCTACTTAGTACTATTTACTGTACTAGCTATACAGAAGAGCTGAAATATAGCTTAGTTTCATGTTTGCCTAGATTCAAAGTTACAATTCTGCTGATTAAAGTAACTAGTGTTTTTTGATGGCACTGGACTTTAATGTAGGGACATGCTATCATTCTCATACCTAGCACAGTGCATATAGAAGAAATAAACACAGCACTATCCTTGTAAAAAAGGATTTTACTTGTCTGTGATCTCTTGTTGGAGTCTACAGGCAGCAGATGCAGCCATGTTAGGAATGTACTTCTTCCTCTCCTCTTTTTTGGGGAACATGCAAAGAACTCATCCCACTGGCCACATGCTAGTGAGAGAGAAGCCTACAGTAAAACCAGAAATCTTCTCTATTCCAGCACAATGTACAAAACCACACATGACTGAAAAGATTTGCAGTGGGCTCCAATAGTCACTACAGCTAGGAGAGAAACTTTTGAAGAGTTTTGTAGTGGAAAACTGTCTGATGATAAAATGAGGTCATAGCAAATTATGTAATATTGATCAAAGTTCTTACACAGACTTTTAAAGAACAACATAAAGTAAATTCTTTCCCTTCAGAAACATTTTGAAATCCAGCACCAGCTGGGATTTCATTATCATAGGCCAGAGAATGTGGATCAAAGAAACACCCCAGAATACTGATGTGGTCATGATGTGGCTGCTGTGGCTCTGGCAGATGGCTCTTACATCCCTTTGTTCCTTTGCCCAACTGTAATAGCCTCGAGTAAGTCGGTTTTTAAAAGGTTATATTCTTTTCCTACCACATATATAAACTATTAAGCCTAGTTTTTGGTTAAAAACAGAAGGGAAGCATTTAATTGCTGTTAAACACTGATCTAAATAATAATAATACATTTTCAGATATTAATAACTCTCTCACAAACTCTCTTTGATTTACTATTCTTATGGATTTAATGCCAAAATAAAGTAGTGGGTAGCAATCTGTAAAAGAAGCACTTTACAAAAGAGCAATCCAGTTATGACAAGGTACAAAAAAGGTCTCATGAAGTTTCCCTCACTTAGATATTTTGGGAGAGAAAATGATGTTTAAATCCATGTCCAAAAGATTATTCAGCATTAAGAATAAGAAATTTAATGCAGTTCCAGGTATTGATTTCATTCATTATTGTTATAGCCCTTAAAATTAGATTTTAAAATTGTTGGTTTGGTTTATTTTAATATCAGTTTCTGGAAAACATAGCACAAATGAAAACTAAACCCATCCCATTTCAAAGTTATGGAATCAGACAAGTATGAACCTAAGAAAATTAGATCAGATATTTTTTTGAACCTGCAACCTTCCAAGTCTTATCCTGAAAATTTTAATAGTGAAAGAGGGAAAATCCATTTCATATCAGTCATTTTTAACCTTATTTGTCAGAGCACGTGTGAAGGACCAGTCCTATTTTGGGTTGTTACCCTAAAAATGAGATGTTTAACTTTTCACATAAACTCACAGCAACCTACGGTTTTAGGTTGCTGTGAGTTTATGTGAAAAGTTAAACATCTCATTTTTGACCTACCCTGGAGGTATGTCAAAATCCAATCTTTTCCCCAGGAGTGGAACTACTCTTAAATTAAAGTGCTTAAACATTTGAGGGCTTGAAATACTGCAAGATATATTTTTTACTCAGGATAGCACTGAGCTTGTCTCCTAGGACACAATTCTTCTGTCCTCAGAAGCAAGTTTATTTCTTAGAGAATTTACAATTAAAGGGAAAATTTACATCTGCTGTTCATTATCAGAATTATGTGGATTCTTTCTTAAGGTGATGGTTTAATGCTAATTTTTAAAAAAATTAACTTTGTTCCATGTTCAGGAATACTGGAAAAGATACGATTGTGTTTAATAAAGAAACTGCTGCCAGATTTGAAAGACAGAAGGAAGTATCACGAGGAGTTTGTCTCATCCACTTCATTTCATGGCGTGCATAACATTGTCCACACACAGAGCAAGGCTCGCAGAGCGCTGTGGTTGCTGATAGTCACAGGCTGCCTTGCCATTGTTATTTGGCAGATCTTCAGTCGCTTCATCTACTACTTCAGTTGGCCAACTACAACTACAGTGGTGGTTCAATATGTGGAAAACATCAAATTCCCTGCTGTGACCTTTTGCAACTTGAACAGGTAAAAAGTGTTTGTTGTTTGCTCTGGAGACACAACACATCTTTATCTGAAAGCAGTCAGGTTCCACAACTTGTTTGGACAAATCACATAAACCAAGGAAAATATGGTTATGAGAGGCATGTCTTCCACACCACCACATGGTACTTAAATGAAAATGATAATAGGAGAATCAAGAAAAGGAGGTTGCTTTAATAATCTTCCCTTTCCTTCAGATGACATGATTTTTAAGTTTCAAAACAGAAGCTGGAATAGAAAAACTCCTCTGGTGGTAATGTTCTATGTATGAGTGTTGCTTTTCAGTGTAACTAAGGGACAGCCATCAGCCACATTCAAGTTAAAAATAAAAGACAAGATTAGCAAATGATTGTAAGTAGAAATCTCATGCAAAGGTAAAAATCTTAGGTAAAACAGACACTCTTTTTTCAGAGGTGCTCAGCCTTTAGAACTCCAGTTGATGTCTGGGGTTTTTGCAGGAGGAAAGCATTTGGGTTGTTTGAAAATCATGTGTCTAAGCAACAACTTTACTACAGATTTCCACATTTGAAGACAGTGGCCAACATTCAGTGCAGCGACTTCAAAAATAATTTAATAAAATTGTGGTCTGATTTTTAGAGCAAATACACAATTCAGGAAAAGTTTTAGAAACACAAAAAGTTTATCCACATCTTTTTCCTCAAAAAATAGTAATTTTTCTTGTTTTCTACCTTTTGCTGGCAGAATCAGCCAGAAGTCCAAGTCCCAGACATGGAGTAGTTCTGCCTCCCTATGCCGCCTTCCCATTACCTGCATAAAGCTACTCTGGGTTATACCACAAAATCTGGACTGCAGACAGAAGTTGCAGTGGGCTGGATGTTATAAACGTGCCTCACTTCTTGTGACTATAGCAGCAGCACATTGTAAGGAGTCAGCTACTGAGCACGGCATTTTTCCATCTAAATAACAATTTGCTGCCATATCCATCTGCTGGTCATGCTGTGCTTATCTTCCCCTCCTGTTTTAATTAGCTAGGGTTTTTTCATTAGCAAGACAAAGAGACACAGTACTCCCTTTGTCTTTATTTCCTGACTCAAATTCTATTGTGAAAAACTGTTCCTACTAATCTTCCTTAAACTGGGGCATTAAGATCTATAACACAAATATGTTACATTAATAAATTTTTAAAAATAAGATAAAAAGTCAATTCTAAGTAACATGAGATTATAGCTTCATTTGTGCTTATTCTCTCTTCAAACTTCTAACTTCTGTAAAGCCTTAATTTACTTCAATGAAGAACTTCAGTGCTGTACATAAGGAAAGTACCACCAAGCTCATCATGTTTTTGAGACTTTTCAAGCGGATTCAAAGAGTAAAGATCACCTTTGATATAAAACCACCATGCCACCAGCTCATGGGAAGGTAGACTGTCTCTACACTGGGGTGTACTACCTTAGTAAAGCAGGTACATGAGACTATTGCAGATGTGCTTAGAATTCAGTTTTCAAAATTAAGGAACACAGGTCTGTTTGAAAGGGGCAGCTCCTCAGCTAGTTTCCCACATGTAAACGCAATTGTTCAGCTTGCCATTGGTTCTACAAATCTGGTTGTTGGCTTATGTGGTTAATCTGTTCAGGGGATTTGGTTTTTAATATTTAATAAACAACCACCCACAACAGAAATGTTTCCTATATGACTGACTAGAATAGCCATGGGAAGGGGTCTATTTTCTATTTCCAGATATGGAAGATACATTTCTAGAGATAGAGACTATATTGTTTATTCATGTTGTAGAGATCAAATTGCAATCTGGTGGGCAAGAATCACTTATAGTTTGTGAGTACACAGCAAATTGTGTCACAGTTTTGTCAAGAGCAGCCTTGAGAGCAGTCCTATAACTACAGAATCCTAAGCAATTCTTTCTCCGTCTCACTGGCAGGTTTCAAGCCCATGCAGTGAGCAACCTGAAAGTAATTTTTTTACTTTGGAACATTGTATCTGCAATTCTCCAAAAATTTGCTATGGAAGATAAATATTCCCAGGAATTAAATGATTTCCTTCTTGGGAACCAGAACTTCAGCATCAAAGACTTTACAAGGAAAAATGGGTTTTATCTGAACAGCAGCACATTGCTAGAATGTGATTTTTTTGGAAAGCCATGTTACCCACAGGTAAATATGTTTATTTTGTTAAAACAGTAGCATGGAGAGGAAGGGGATATGTTCTTATACTCTATTTAAGACATCTAGCTTTGCCAGCTGCTCCCCAATGTTCCTTTATAGTCAGACAATGGAGAACAAAAGTCCTGCTCTAAATTACCCCAAGGGTCTCAATTCTCCCACTGACTATAGAGGCAGCCTGCTGGACTCTGAGTTGTAAGATGGGATTTCAGTTTAATTTGTCTCTGCCTGATGCCACTTCAGCACAGACAGCAGCTTTTGAAAGCTGTCATACCTCCAGGCTGTATCTAACAGCGTTTTCCATCAGTGGCCTGTAATGAAAGATACTTTGAATGAAATTTTTTGCATGATGTGATTCTATAGTTTTGTTCTTGAGGTCAAGAATATAGACAGCCCGGGTAACTATATGCAGAGTTCACAGGAATTTTAAATATTGAAATTAAAATAGCCCATCTTTGAGAATTTGGGACAACGGCCAAAAAATATGATCATCCCATTTTTATGACAGTTCTTCTGGAAAGGAATTCCCAACTTAAACAGAAAATGTGAACAAAGAAGTCAGGTCTATATCCTTTCAGTTTAATCTAACCTTTAGATATGCTGTAGTTTCTAAAAGTAGGCATTAGAGACTTCTCTTAACTGGAAGACACTAGTATTAAGAACTAAAACTAAAGCAATGAGATGCAGTCATATTAAATTATGAGGTGGTTTCGGGACAAAATGCAAATATTGTACTTTCATATGTAACATGACATTTAGTTTTGAAACAAAGTCTTCACTAAGCAGCTAATGGAAAAAATTAAAAAGTTATTTTCGAATATATAATTTCTATATAATGTTACAGGTATAGAAATAACACAGGACCTTATTAAATTATTCTGAGCAGTTTATAAGTATTAATAAACAGTGTGAAATTTCTCCTTTAAACTTCATTTTCTATAGAAAGGGCTGAAATACTTTTGAATATTTCATCAATACCACTTTTCCGATTGCAGTATTGAGCACTTTGGAGGAAAAAAATAAAACAAAATAACCCAACAGGTCCTTCTCTTGCATTGCAATTAACTAAGGAAACTGCAAGTGTTCTTTCTTTCATTTCACTCTTCCCTATTTTCCTTTATTGAAGGATTTTGAACAGGTTTTCACTGAATATGGAAACTGCTTTACTTTTAATCACAATGATCTTTCAGCAAGAAGAGTGAGTTTGTCTGGAAGAGGCTTACATTTGCTTTTTGATGTCCAGCAGGTACAGCTATCCTAAGGATTATAAGCAATGAATCATGTACTCACTTATAAATTAGTGGATGGGTTTTTTTGTTTGGTTTGGGACTTTTGTTTGATTTGGTTTACATAGACCTCCAGAATTTCATGCACAAAGTTCAAAATCAAGACTATTTCCAAGTAATGGGGTATTTTAAAGGAAAGACCCTAATAGAGATTTAAAAAGACAGAATTATTATTGACTCTGTCCCCAGCTAAAGGGGAGAAGGTTGTGAGTGAACATTTACATGCACTGTTCACCCACAACTGAAATATGTCATCAGAAGAGCAAGTTAATTTTATACAAGCAGTTCCTTTTAATAAAAGGCCCAGTAGGGAAGGTCACCTAATACCAGTTTCTAAGTAGCACCAAATTTTAGTTACAGCAGCTGCAGCAGCTCAATGCCAGCCAAGACCTGGCCCTTGCACTATAAATTATTTCTTACATTAAATTGTCTTTGGCCAACAAAAAGCAGAAAACAGGGAATATCAGCTTGTGAGAACAGGGAAGAAAACTAACAGACTGATAAATGACTTAGACATTGGCTTTTGTTCTCTAGGAATTATGAGTCAGGAGTGAAAGGTTCTGAAGAGAATAATGGAAAGTTTGCTGAAATGTGATGGGTAGTTGCAAGTAAAAGGAATAAATCTCCAAGTTATGAGTAAATGCTCATCCATGACTTCTTGTATTTAAAACTGGGGGATGCTGAAAGGAATAAAAAGATTAAAAGTTTACAGCAACTGGAAGGAAACCCTCAGAGGTAATGAACAAAGGAAATTCAAGCCAGTTTGCTTCTATACTTTCCTGTAAATTGCCAAAAATGTTACTAAATAGCATAGTATCACAATAAATATAGCTTAAGGTTCAGATGGTAAGCAAATCCAAAACTACTTTAAACAATTCTTTTTCGTATCAGGACAAATTCACTGATGAACCTACTCTTGGTTATACTGATGCTGGAATAACTTTTGTTATCCATTCACCCCAAGAGCTTCCACGTTTTGATGGTTTAGGTTTACTGACACCAGTGGGGATGCACGCAGAGGTCGCAATCCGCCAGCTGAAGGTAAGGACTTTGCCATAAACTGGAAGTAGTGCTTTTTGCTGTCTCTAATTCTCTTCCGAAGCACTGACAATGAGTTAGACATTTTGGAATGCAAAATATTTACTATGCTTTAGTGACTCAAAAAAATCACATTTCCTCCAGACACAAATGAAATTACTGTTGTTTGGGGGGGAGGTTATCACTGGTTTTCCTAATTTGTCTCTATCAAAGTCAGCCTTTCTTTCTTGTAACTTTACAGCCTCATTGACAGATAATGATAAAAGACCACAGAATTTCGCTATCAACACATTCTGCTACCCATAAGGGGGAATCTCATATTCCCAGCAGAATCCAAGCTGCGCAGAGTACCATTTTGCACTAAGTTGTCTGATCAGGCCCTACTTTTGCTGTGAGGGGGAAGATGAATTTTTAATCCCAAGAGCATGAACTATAATTGCCTCCAATTAAATGACAGTGCTACAGTTTATGTCTTCAACAGGCTTTCTGCAGCACTTTAAGATGTAAGAAAGTAATACCCATGTTTAAAACAGACCCAGAAAATTACATCTTTTCTTATTATTACCCTACAGTCAATTATCCAAGAATACCCATGGGGAGAGTGCAAGCCTGATATAAAGCTTCAGTACAACAAGATTTATAGTACTAATGGATGTTTGCTGGAATGCAAAGCCCGGTACATACAGGACTGGTGTGGCTGTTTACCATTCATTCTTCCAGGTATTTCTTGGGAGTATCATCATACCATACACTGATCATCTTCCTGGAAGACCTCACATGTTATTGAATAGCCAAGGAGATACAGCACATATTTGAGGGAAATCTCCAGCTGAGATTAATTAAAATTCCAAGGAAACAAGCAAGATAGTTGGTCAAGCCTAGACCTAGCATCTGGGTCATCGTCTATCCTTAGGATACAGTCCAAAAAATAGAAAGAAACAATTATGCCTCAAGAGTGTGAGACAGGTCTGTAGTCTTCGACCTGACTTCCCAAGGAGCTGGAACTAAATCCATAACAAGGCATATATTTTCACATGTTATCCAGGCAATTTACTTCGCAGGCAGGCATTCAGCAACCACAGCAGAAGAGCTTGCTTGTAGACAGAATCTGAGGACCCCTACATGAGCCACGGAAAGAGCCTGGCAGCAGCAAAGGCTCTACAAAAGCCAAAAAGCTGCATGGAGCCTTCTAATCAGCCTCAAATGTGAGGTAACAGGTGCATGCTGTAATACTCCCCTAAAGTATCCAGGCTTTTTATTCACTCTAGAAATGTAAAGCAGTAACACTGAGCTCTCACACCTCTTCAGCATTAAATGTAAGGACAATACTGTCACCTAAAGCAAGAGCTGGAACCCAAATCTTTGCTCTTGCACCTCTTTTTTTCACAACTGGATGGCAAGAAAGCCACTAGATAACAAGAAAAGCCACAAGAAAGCCTGTGCTTTCCGACTCATATTTTTAAATATGTTCAAGGCAGAATGCTCTTACTAAAGCAGACCTATTAATGTGTAATCTCTAGCCTGTTTGAGAAACAGGAAAAGGAGGTTGGTAGTCTTCTCCAAACTATCATGGAAAGGGGGTTGCCAAGGCAATTAAGTCTGGATCTCCCATGCCTGGGGTAACAGCTTTATACAACTTCATACTGTCTTTATACAAAGACAGTTAGATAAAGGAGAGCAATGCCTTCTGGATCTTCTGTGTGCTAAACTGCTACACAACATTTCATGTGAACAAAAAAAATTTAAAAATGGGGTGAAACTGAGGCCATCCTAAATCTGAAAATTTTGCTCTAGATCAGCATACTATCTTACCCCTTAGGTCTCAAAAAAACTCCTGCATGCAATTCAAAATTTCTGCAGAAACACATGGGATGTAATCACATATAAAATCTACCTTACTTTGGGTTTTTTTGTTTGTTTTTTTTTCATTTCCACTAGAAAAGCAGAAATTCCTGTCTTTAGCAAGCTAACACAAAGAGTGAACCACAAGCTTAAAGGCAGTTCAGGCTGGTACACATAATGAAGGTGTTTGCTCCAACAGCAGCCTCCGGGCTTGGTCTGTTATATCTCTTCACTCTGTACCCCTCCTGGTGTTGGTGACTGCACTCTGCCCAACTGAATTGATTTCTCAGTTGTGTAATCATTAACACGAAGTGGTGAGCAGGCTTTGATGACATTACATTTCAGTTTAGTACAAAGAGAGCTAAGGGTTAGATAGTTAATTGAAGCTCCTAAATATTTTTATTTATTTTTAGGAAATGGAACAGAATGTGACTTGCTGAAGTTTTACAAATGTGTTTATCCAGCAGTCTGTAAGTAATAACTTCATATTCATGTTTTCTATGCCAATTCCAAATAGTAGACAATATCTATCAATTAAATCAAAATACTGAAAGTAATCTGAAATGGAGTGCATCCCAGTTCATTTGATATTCTGAAAACAGAGACCAGACAGAGCATGCTATAGCGTGCTATATATATATATATATATGTATATGTAAATAGATACATATATATATACACACACATATAAACTAATAGAAGAATTCATTTTAGTAGCCAGAAATGGTTTCAAATGGAAGAACATCCAACTAATGTGTTTTCAATTACCAAGCCTCTGGCTAGCAATTTCACATCTTCACATCTTCATGGTATCCTTCTAGATCCAATGTTGTATTCTTCGTGCAAGAAGAGTGAACAGCACAGTAATAACAGGTTTGTTAACTGATAAAAACATAAATCACTGGACTTTACGGTTTTGCCTTTTTTTAAAGTAAATTATAAATTTTGAAAGCATTCCAAGTGCATAAACTCTTTTCCATAAACAAATAATCTGCACGCAGTGGATATGAAATTTGTTAGTCACTACAACAGACTGGAAAAGACTTCCAATGGTAATCTGAGAAGTAACTTTTCATGAACTACAGAAAGCTTTCTTTTTTAATTGCTTTGGTTTCTATTGTGCAATGTGACTCTCTCTGAGTGATTAGTAGACTCAGAAGTTGGTGGGGAGACTGTTTTGATAAAGGTGTGTACAACATTCAGGCCAGATCTACTACTGTGAACAATTACTTCTTTTTTTCCTGTAGCTGTTTTGACATGGATTCCACTAAGTTCACATTCTTATTTAAATATGATCTTTAAAAGTCTGTCATGAGGGAAGATGTATATTATTTTATGTAATATATTTTCAGTGACTGAATTTCAAAGAAAACACAGAGCAATAAGCAAAAATGACCCCAAATTCCTCTGAAGGATGAACAGAATTCAGAGCTGGATCCCAGAAGGTTTGTAGATATATGGTCCCCAGCATCTCATTTTAGGGGCTGACTCTCCTTTGACAGTGTAGGAGAGGTAAGACGTCTGATAACAAAATCTCAAGTAACAGCACACTTATCCAGTATCTGTGGGACCTTCTAAGAGCATTATTTTAGGAGCTCCAAAGGCTGCCTCTCCAGAATAAAATCCACAACCCCAGCATCCCTAGAGAGTATTTCAAGTCATCAGCTAACAGGCTGAGATATCTCCTCCTCTGTGCAAAAGTGAGAAGCCCACAAGCAGAGCAAACAGACACAACCTCTACCACCCCAAAACAGGACAAATAGAGCATCACAAGCTCAAGTACTTGTCTCACAGTTATGGCTTATGATTTAGAAAACATTTATGCCTTACAATTTTTCAGCCACATTGTTTTTCTATAGCTTTCCCAGATTTCTGTAATAATTATTTTCTGTAACTCTTTCTGTAATTACTTGTTAGATGAATGGCTCCCCACTTACACGAGCAGCCAGATCTGCAGAATTTTATGACTTCTCTTTGGTATTTGAAGAGACAAAGCTTTCCCTAAGCCTTCTTAGCTGTCTTGAGCCCAATTATCGAATGGCAGGCAGGGGTTAAGGTAAAGTGATTTAGCTTACCAAGGTTTTTAGAGTTATCAGATGGTAGCAAACTACAACTGGAATTGCTCTGGAAGCTGGTTCTTTGCACTGAAATGAGCAGGGCAGGCACTAAGGCATCAAGACCAAGGACATATACCTAAGTATTTAATTAGAAAGCTAGAAGAAACATGGGAAGTCTTTTAGTCTTTTGTTGTCTTTTTGTTTAACTGTGGGTGAGAAATAATAACCACATAAAGCACCAGTGAAGGCAGAAACACTTAGAGGTGCTGTATTTCTTTGGAAAAAGTGAGAAAAATATCTCAACCCTTGTTTTTGTGCACCAGTTTCCCAAATGACAGTTGCAAATACTTATTTGATCCTTCAAGACTAGTAAGTATCCACTTTTCTTGGGATAATTAATCCACACATTTATCAAAGACAATTAATAGTAATTTAGTAAGTATTTTTTTAAAAGTTTTTAAACTGTGTGTTTTTTTAGAAATATTATATAAATTATTTCTTCTGAAATTTCAGATGATATAGAGATAAAAGGATTATGTACAGTAGGAACACACAATTCCACTTGCCCTGCCCCATGTGAAGAAACAGATTATCCTACTACTGTCACCTATTCAAACTTTGGAGGAGAAAAAGCCATAAAATATTTTTCTACAAAACTGAAGAAAAGCCCAGAATACATCAGGTAATCTTGCTTTAACCCTTGTCTAACAAAGAAATTATCAATTCCTTTTAACCATGCTAGAAGAGCATATGATGAAAATATGACCTTAAAAACATATTTTATGTGTGGTATTATTATCATTGTCAGTGAGATAACATAATCTCTTGGACAACACTGGTTAAGATTTATACAAATTCATATCTATATTGTTGTATGTATGTATTATACACATAGATACATATATATATGTATATAATATACACCTAAGACTGGGTAACAAAGAATAGATAATGCAATTACAACATAATATTCTCAATTACCTTCTCTGTTGCTAATGTCTTATAATGAAGTTTTTGATAACTCTTTTGATCAGGGAAAAAAAAAAAGCAGGGTTATGAAACCTACACACAATCAATTCAGTAGAGAAGACAAATCTTCACACTTCCACAAATTAAGGCAATGAAAAAACACAAAGAGAGGCTGTATAAAGGCTTTCTCCTTTCAGTCTATTCCCAAAGGAAGCTTTGTAAGTATTGAAGACCTGGGTTTTATTGTAGTAGCAATGCCACAGATTTAATAATATTTTATATTGTTAGTAGAATTCCCTAACACCATTTATATTATAAAAGTTATTTAGAAAATCTTTGGTACCACATTAATTCTCACAAGATAGCAGTAGAGGGAAACAGGATGGTTGTGTGTGATTGAAAGCACTACACAGAAAAAGGAGGTAGTTCTCCACCCAACAGAAGATAACAAACACAGAACAGAAGGTAACAAACACAACCTTCTAGCGTGAAAACATCTGAACATTACTGACTCCATCTTTCATGCCTGAAAATGTGATAGGGCTTATGTTATGCATAGAGCTGTGTTGCTCAGTATGCAGGCTGCACTGACCTAATCTGCATACTTCTAAATTCAGAGACGCCTTGTGTCCTTATGCTTTAATAGACCATACGTGCCTTACTGTTATGATATCAACAACTGGTACCAGACTTCCTTGCAAACACAAGCATTATATATAAAATATTTTAATTATTTCCAGATTTTTTTTTTGGTAGAAAGATACGATCTAGTTGTCAAAGAAAATTTAATACATTTCCATACACTGAATTTCCTCTTTCTCATAGCCAGAGATGTCAGCAGTACAAATAATTATTAAAGCAAGTGCTACATGAACTCATAGTATATACAACATCAAAGTATGCTTATAAACAGCTGGAGAAAATTTGATTCATTAAACATCTATGAGTTTCACTGTCTCAGTGACTTTAGTTTTCTCACTCTGAAAGCCATCAGTCTGCAAATGCTTGCATACATTTATACATGCACAGGAACTATACAAATCATAAAATGATTGCGTTGGGTGGGACCTTTGATGGTCAACTAGTTTAACTCCCCTGCAATGAGCAGGGCCATCTTCATCTACATCAGGTTGCTCAGAGCCCAGTCCAACCTGACCTTGAATGTTTCTAGGTACGGGTCATTCACCACCTCTTGGGGCAACCTGTTCCTGTGTTTCACCACCCTTGCTGTAAAAAAATGCCTTCCTTATACCTAGTCTGAATCTACCCTCTCTCAGTTTACAACCATTACATCTTGTCCTATATCAACAGGCCCTATTAAAAAGTCTGTACCCAATAAACATTATGAAAATTCAACCTGTTGTTATATGCAAACGATATTAATCTCTTGAAGACATTTTATCTTTGTTGATTATTTTATTGTCTGTAAACATCATGTGTAACTCTGTAATGATTCAATTAAGCAAGGGAACATACAGGAAATTCCCCTGTTACCAGGCCTTAACCAACAGGTATCCTACCAACACATTAATGAGTACACATTTCAAACTATAAAGCATAGAGATGTAATTATTTCTGAAGATGTAAGGAGAAAAAAGTTAAATATTTATTGGATAGTTCTGCTAGCAAATCTACTACAAGGGCAGGAGCCTTTCTAACAGAATCTAGGAGAATAAGATTATTTTTATACCTTAGTGCTACCTGAGTTTTAGAATTATCACCCAAAGAGGTTGAAGTGATGATTTTGTATAGAAAATAATTTATTTTCATGAATATTGAATACTGTTAATGAGCTCATTGTCACTGTCAAACCAAAAACCTGTAGCTGTTAACACTTCCAAAGAATTACATAAGGGTTTGGGTTGGAAGGAACTTTAATGATCATCAGGTTCCAACCCCTGCAGGCAGGGATACCACCATCTACATCACATTGCTCAGAGCCCCATCCAAGCTGGCCTTGAACATCACCAGGGATGGGGCATCCACAACTTCTGTGGGCAACCTGTTCCAGTGCCTCACCACCCTCACAGTAAAGACTTTCTTCCCAATATCTAATCTAAACCTACCCTGTTTCAGTTTAAAGCCGTTCCCCCTTGTCCTATCCCCACATGTGCTTGTAAAAAGTCCCTGTGTTTTTTGTAAGCCCCCTTTAGGTACTGGAAGGCTGCTATAACTTCTCTCCAGAGGCTTCTCTTCTCCAGCCGGAACAGACACAAGTCTCTCAGCCTGTCCTAATAGGTGAGGTGCTCCAGCCCTCTGAACATCTTCATGGCCTCCTCTGGACTCTCTACATCCATTTTATGATGGGAGCCCCAGAGCTGGAAAAAACACCCCACTCTTTTGGCCCTTCCCTCGACCTTCTGGTCACTCTTCCTTCAATGTTGTCTGGGCTGACTTTGTGGGCTGCAAGTGCACGTTCT
The DNA here is from genome assembly GCA_013397075.1 of Rhabdornis inornatus. Lineage (NCBI taxonomy): Eukaryota > Metazoa > Chordata > Aves > Passeriformes > Rhabdornithidae > Rhabdornis > Rhabdornis inornatus. The sequence goes on along the minus strand of VWZS01011033.1, from coordinate 256,186 downwards.
GGTATGTCTTGAGCTTCTCCTCAGTGAACACCCTCCACTTAGGGCTCCTCTCATTCTATTCTCTGTTCAACCTGTACTGATACCTGTGCTTCCCCTGACTCAGGTTCAGTACTTAGCACCTGGCTTTGTTGAACTACACGACGTTTGCACAGGCTCACCTCTCGAGCCTGTCCAGGTCCCTCTGGATGTCATCCCTTCCCTCCAGCATGTCAGTCATACCACACAGCTTGGTGTCACCGACAAACTTGCTGATGGAGCCCTCAGTGCCACTGTCCATGTCATTAAAAAAGATGCCAAGCAGTGCTGGTCCAAATACTCTACTTGGACATTGAGCGATTGACGTTATGTGTGCAATCAGTTTTTGTGTCTGTTTTCTTCCAAACCCATTTTTTAAATATTCAATTTAGGATATAGGCAGAGCCCTTCTGTAGAGAAGGTATCATAAAGAGGAACTCTTTACTCAATCACTACACAGGTCTTGCTCCAACTGAGAGCAACTCCTCCAAGCTTGCAGCAGGCAAGAATATAATTAGGTAAGTGAGGCTATTAGCAGAGGGTAGAACTGAACATCCAAGTTTAGGACAAGCAGTGCTCTGCACAAATATGCCAATTGAAATAAGCGCAATTAAATATGCAGTTGCACATAATCAAGAGTGTTAAGCTACACTGTGCTTGACATTTCCACTCAAGTTTCCCTCAGTGACCCTTAAAAAGTATGACTGTCCCACAGTACAGATCTAGAGCTACTTTTTCAACACAGAATGAAGATCTACTCCTGCTGAACTGCTGTTGATATTAGGACTTTGGGTTTTATCCTTCTCTCATGTAACTGATTTTGATAACACTCATCTAATATTTCATTAAAGGACACCATCCTTCTCCCTGAACTCAGACTATGCTGACAGATGTTGGTAAAAATGAACAGCACTCCTGATTGTCTCAAGTAAACTCTATGTATTTGTCATTAGGCAAAACCTTGTGCGTATTGAGATTAAATATCATGATCTGAGCTACAAAATAACACAGCAGCAGAAGGCCTTGACTATCTCTGAGTTACTTGGTAAGTGAATGTTTAATATTTATTTATTTTTGATTAATAATTAATCTAAAAATAATAATTTTAAAAACACCAGACAAAAAAACCCACCCTATTTCTTTAATTCTCTCTCCTCCTAAATAAAAATACTACATGGCCTTCTGAACAAGAAACCGTAATTTTTATATTATAATAGTAATAATCATCTCTGTCTCATGGTCATTTTTGATACTGTCTCCTCTCATTCCATTAAAGAAGCTGTTGTATGGTCAGCAGCTGAGAGTAAGAATTAAGTTTGGCACTAGTTTATTGTTCTATCACAAGCAAGACTGTAAGAATAGTGATGTTTTGGGGGTTTGGAGAGGAGAGGAAAAACATGGGGATGAGAAGCAAGGGAACAGCTAAAATATTTACTACTTCTATGGCTTTTTAAGTATCTCTTTCACAGTAGGATGTCTTGTGTTGCACTTCCTTTATTTAGAATTTTTAAAAACACATTAGTCTTCTTTAGTAAACTTTTTTAAGAATATTAATCCTATTTTCTTAAAGTGATGGATTATGTATATTGAATTTATTTAACATTTGAGCCTAGAAGGGTTTTGTTTGCTTGCAGACTAAACCAAATGCTTTGGATAACATATGTTTATTTCCTTCTATTGTAGCTGATGTAGGTGGCCAGCTTGGATTGTTTTGTGGTGCCAGTATGATTACAATCATAGAACTGCTAGAGTATATTTTTACTAACTTCTGTTGGATGTGCGTCTTTCTTCTTTTGAAAGCTCCTGATATGCCTCAATGGAACAATCCATCCCAGAACCAACCAACACATAAGGAAAAAAAGAAGCGAATACAAGAATGTTAGTGGCTTGTAGAAGTCCAGAACTAATTGGTTTTGCAAATTCCCTTTAAGATACAAAGGAGACAGTAATATTTTACACTGCTCCCTTCTCTTCTCTCCTTCTCCCTTTTATTCCCTAAAACTATATAACTGTGCTAAATAACTTTAATGAGTGTATTTCACAAAGTCTTGCTTTACTTCTCATATAAAAAAAAGCACAATCTTTAACTTTTCTTTAATAAATCAATTTTTAATAGCATAGCAAGTGATGCTGACATATGATAGAATTTAGCATTCATGACCCAGTTTTTATCTTCTGTTTTCAGTGATGAGAAATAATACACATGCTAAATTATCTCACAGAAATTTCTTGACCACCATAAATATGTAGCATTGCTATTCTTAAAATGCAGGTTCCTTATTAACAACTCTTCTAGTAGGTATCATTGTAACATAGTCCAGTGAAGAATACAGTTGCTTCAACTAGAACAATTAGGAATATGGTTAATAGCAATAAAATTTACAGTAGTATCTGTCTGAAACACTTCAAAAAAATCTTATCAGTCTGCCAGCTACTATAAAGAACCATAGGGCATCCAAGTGGGATGGCAAGTGGGCAAACATGGGTCAAGTTCAGTGTTTAATGTCATGAAAGATGAAAATAAAGGCTAAAAGCTTCATCTAAGTCCTATTCAATATGAGTCAGTGTAAGAATTTTCTGGTTTTGGTGCTGATTCAGGCTTTCTGAACATTTATTTATTTAGAAGTGCTTGGAAAAGCTTCTGTGATTTCCTGCATCTGTTTGGGCCTATAGAGCAGTAGTGGTTTAGTCTTATGTTTTTTTAAAAAGACTGCGATGATTAAATAAAGTAATAATTGTATTTACTAAAGAGCCAAGTCCTTAAGGTCAGACATAAAGTAATGAAAATGCTACCATTTGGCCATCATTGGCAACAGCTTTCCTTCCACATAAGCCCTAGGATATGCAATTCAGGAAACACAGGAAATGGTTTTGCTTCCTAGACAGAGATGCCTTGATTTTGTCCTCTAATCTTAAGCATAACTCAATTTTTTTTTCTCAATTATTTTTCACTGGTAATTCTGCTTCTGCTGGGACTTCTTCCCCTCACTATTACCAAGCACATTTGGCTTATCAGTCCTACAAAAAGGTCATTCTCACCCCACCGTCCAAGGTGTGCATTAGCCAACACAGAGGAAGAATGGAAAGAACAGAGCAAACATACTGCAATACTTCTCTTGAAGACTTCTCCCAGCCTCAAACAGTTTCTAACTGTGGAATTCTTAAGCCAAAAGAAATTATAGGTTTGGAAGTAGGAACCAGGTATTATCTGAGTTCTGGATAAAATAAAAGCTGGGTAAAGTTTAAACATAGTAATATAGCACACCTTGTATTTCAGAGATCAAAGTGTTTGTTAGCTATCAATCACAATGATTTGTTTTGTTTGCTTCTACTAATAAGGGCTAAATAAAAGAACATTAGTATTGTAAGGACTAAACAAAACAAAACTAGTATTGTTTCTGCCCAAAGGCTCAAATGAAATGAAGCACAGAACATGCTAAAAAAATCAGCCAAAAAAAGCACCAGTCACCAGAAAGGGAAGGTACTGAAATCTTTGTTTAACAAGACTAAAATAACTTTTGCCTACTACACTGACTTTGGACAAGGACAGCTGAAATCACAGCTTGGTTACAGATTCTTTTAACATACGTGGCAGAAGGAGCTCTGAAGAAAGCACAAAGCCTTGTTTTGCCCAAAGTCAAGTGACAGACTTGGATGTTTTTTATCTCAGCAATGGTTTGTGATAAGATTATATAAAACAATTGATTCCCCAGCACAGCTAAATTTAGCAAATGTGCTGTGCAGCAGAGCAGAAGTAAGTGTGCTTTTGTACTTTGATGTATGACTACTCCTCTATTATGGCAATAGAATTTTAAAAACTGTTAAGGAAATGTCTGGCTTTACTGGATGGGTGACAATGCCATATCTATAAGGACAGCAGAAGCAAGGTATTTTAACAGGTTGAACAGATCCCCTCCTAGTTTAGCATTACTTTGCTGCTTATTTTTTCTGTTTCCCTTTTCACAAGTGTGCATCCATGCTCCAAGTAAACATACTGGCAAGTTTTTCCCATAGCAATTGATTCTAAAATAGTAGTCCTAAAAATGAAATTAGTTTACATGATTGGGAAAGCCCCCTTGGGCTCCTCCCAAGTCCTTGTCTAATGTGCAAAAAGAGATGCAACATAGAATTTTGTAAAAAAAAAAAAAAAAAAAAATACATTTTTAAATGCATTGTGCAGAAGTCATTAAACTTTATTTAATGCTGTAGAGAATCTCATACTGTTGCATACATTTTCTGAAGAACAGAGGGAGGCAATTTAGTTATGTGGATATTGACCTGTGTTTGGGAGCTCCGGATTTTATTGAGTATTGTTGCATTCCCTTACGAATTTTATAAGTATTTTTCATAGAGAATTGTTTCATTGCGTTATACATAGTATTCATTTTCAACCTCTGGACAGCTGGTCAAAATGTCAGAGCCCCTAGCACAAGGAAGACAGACTTTATAATAAACTATTAGAGAATTTGCCATGGGAGATTGAGGGAAACGTTGGAGATACCTAAAGACACAAATCACACTTTTTGACAAGTTTCTTCAGCTCATTTCCCTTCTTCTGTCTCACAAGACTACTATTGCAATGTACATGGCAGACATCTCTAAAGGAGCGCCAGAAAGTGAGGAATTATTCAAGAAGAAATTGTACTTTTTTCCCAAAGAGTTCAGGAAACAGGCCTGGCATTTGCCTATTTGGCAATGCAAAATGTAGAACGTACAGAATGGCCTGTACAGAAGGATTTGGAGCACTTTCATGGAGTAGATGAATTCACTGCAACATTTCACCAGTAGATGCCCCACTTACCTTAGGCTGCTGTTCACAAGGCTTCTCTCGCACAGCTGATTTCTCAGCACCTATTATAGAATTTCTCATTGTAACTGAAGTCAGATTGTTTTCCTCTGGTTAATGATGTATCAGCTGGGGAAATATTTCAAAGGAGCTGCTGGCAAACCTGCCATTATTTAGACTGAACTAAGAGACATCATCTTTGCAGCACTATGTTTAGATTGATTTCTGAGGAAAACAAACAAACAAAAGTATACAGCCATCCCCACTCTGCATCAAAATAAGGTATCAAAGCATTTCTTAAGGAACTTATTCAAGCCAGCTGATCTAATGTTGCTTAAGGAAGTGTTGGTTAAGGTAAAATAATTATCCTCACCAGTTTCTTTAAGCTGAAACTACCTGGGGTTGGGGGGGAGGGGAGGAAGTATTTTCCTATATAATCACTCAAGTTTGAAGGTAGTTAGCTGTGCCTACACCCTAGCCCAAATACAAATGTTTGCACTGTGTGTGAATTTGGTACTGGGAAAACTTCAGAAAAGAACTCTACCTCACTGGAGCAGTACCTCATGGAAGCATGAAACAGCCAAGTTTCTTACAAATAAACACTGCCTCGCAGTTGCTCAGTATTTTGAAAATCCAAACATCGATCCAATAATGCAATTCTAAAAACTCCCAGACCAACATAAACCATAGTGTTTCACTCACACTGTCTCTATGAAGTGTTTCCAGACTTCATCCAGAGTTAAACATATTTTTGTGTTGGCACTTGGTATGCCTAATAAACTCAGGATACAGGAAATATCTCCAACTTCATACCATATTAATTACTTAGTGCAACGTTGAAACATGACAGAGTTATAAATTATAAATTCTGTATGGTGAGGATACTGCTGCAGATCCAGGGTTAGCACATCTCGTTCATGTTGCTTATGGCCATCCTGCACTGTTAACCCTCTTGCACTCTGTCCCTTTATCCACCAGGAGATGCTCACCTCTGTGACTCCTCACTAAAAGCAGCCACCACAAGAAGAAAGCTTCTTTAGAACATAAAAGCTTCCAAATGGCGCTTCTCCCAAATACAACTGACGTTTAAACAGGAAATCACCACCTATCTCTTCTGCCAGGACGGAAATGCCCAAAGTGGTGGGGTTTTTGGGGTTTTTGGTTTGGTTATTTTTTAGCGTCTTTTGGGATCAGGGCTACTTCCACAAAACTAGGAGATAGAGGTTCACACATATAGCTATTCTTTCTCAAGTGAAATACTAAAACACTTCTATCTCCAGAGAAGCATGTAAATTTGCAACAGGAAGCCTGGTTAAGTGCATATCTAGTTTTGCATTGCTAGTTCTTGGGGGTTACTTTCAAAGAAATAATCCTGAGCCTTAGAAAATTTAGTAACACTTCTCGTACACTTCAAGGCTCTTAATGTAAAGGATGAAAGTCCACATCATAATTCTTAGTATTTCTGCCTACTTTGTGACACTTTCAAAGCCACTCTCACCTTAGCCAGTCATTTTATGTTGAAGAGATGAACACTAAAAAAACACAGGTTGTGACCCTTGTGGGTCTCAATCTGAGCACAGCATTGGGTTCCTTTATCTACTTCTACCTATTTAAGACTTGGGAAATATGTGTGCAAGGCAGGATTGATGATTATACACTTGACCAGTCCTGATGTATCCCTCACATACTGCAAATCAGCTGAAGATAAGAAATAGGAACAGTTACAACAAGGAAAGTTTTTGTGCTAAGCTGTAAAGAATGTGGGTTTGTCAGGGCTGCACACATACCATAGAACATGCAAAAATAGTTCATTAAAAATGAAAATTTTCTTCTGGTGTTTTTCAACTGAACCCATATGCCTCCCACAACAATGACTCAATTCTTATCCAGTTTCCATAGCTGATACTCCCAATAACTTTAGCTAAGAATTTTAATATAACCCCTTTTCTGGGGTAACCCACAGGTCTTACTCTACAGTAGCTGCAAAGGAAACATACTTAGGAGGTCTACTGTGAATCCTGGCTATTAAGATGAGCCCAGGAATATGCTCCTGTTGGCCACCTGGCCCACTACATTTGTAGTCCCAAATTACACTGAAATGTTTCTAGCTCCACTGCATACGACTCATCAGGTGTTACTCACTTTGATCCTGAGTTCAGCAGAAATTTTCCAACCTTAAAATGCCAAACAACTTCAGACCATTCCCATATAAATATACACTTCACTTATAGATTGTACATGCTCTAGTCTGGACGTGCTGCATCACAGCTTAATCTTCTCCTGCAGTCTGAATAAATGGAATTTTCTGGGGTTGTTTTAGTCCAAACATCTAAGCAATGTATGAATAAAAATGGAAAACAATGCCCCACATGAAAGAAACCAGGTATGAGGGGAAAAAAAAGCCTTATTTGACTGGAGAAACACCACAAAAGTCTGTTTTGAAACTAATTATAAGAAGCTGCTCACTGTTTAAACATTGAAGTCAAGAAAACAGTAAAAGTAGGAGAAAAATAATTTTAAAAGGCAATACTGTTACTAAGAGACCTACATAATAAGAAAAATACCTGAGGAAAGTGAAGTCATAGAGTGCAGTACAGCACCAGATTTTTTAGAATTCATTTGTCCTGAACCATAAGCCCTTGTTCTTTATTTTCCAGTATTCCAGTTCAGACAGGGAATCTGCTTTGTGAAGTACCTCACAAAATGCATACCCTGTTCCAAAGGTCCTTCAGCTTTAGAAAACTGTAAGGCATCTGGTTTGCTCCTCAATTTAAAGCACCTGTGTATTCGGGATGCCACTTTACTTGGTCAGATATGAAAGTGTGGTTAGGTAGGGCAACTACCTTTTCTCTCATTCTTACTGCTTCTGTAGAAGGTTTAGATGTCTCAAAACAAATGGCCTTAAGAGTAAGCAGAGAACAGCAACAGCACCGTCATGAGATAAACGTGACTCTTCCTGAGCCTCCCTTGTGAAGGCAAACATGTTTTGCATCTGGTGTATGAAGAAGGGTGAAGAAACAATGGTTTTGAATTATGTGGACAGCACAACTTCCTGTTGACAGCTGTTTTGATGACATCTTTGGGTTTGCTCCAGCAAATACTCAGCCACATAAGCTCTGCTGATGACACTAGCAAATACTGCACTATGATATGCATACTGCATATTTACATCTATATTTGGAGACAATATATTTATTCTTCATTGCTGACACGTGACTGAATTCTCACTGGCTGGCATTGCCAGTTTCTGCAGACTCCATGGGAAGTTTTCAGTACAATGAGCCAATAAGAAACTTCTGCCAGAAAACTCTGTCTGAAAATCAAGAACATTATTAGCAAATTAGTGACAGTATTCAACTCCAAAGATACATCCAAGGGTGAAAACCATCTCTTTGGGGGAAAGGAAGGGGTAGTTTTCAATTGAAGAAGAGAGTATTTCTCGTGATGGTACAGTTGATATCTCTGAGGAAAATCATGAGGGCTGAGGAGCCAAACAGTTGCTGTGCTAAGGGAAACACTAGGCTCTTGCTTTCTCAACCTCTGTGTCTTTCATAATGCCAAACAGGAAATAAACCTTCTAAAGGTATGATCTTCTACTGAGTTTCCATCTAGCAATGGAATTCAGCTCTTCAGCTCCATTAATTAACCCTTACATAAAACACTCATCACATTCTCACAGTGTAAAGTCAGCAAATATAGTTCTGAATTCAACTGCATAATTCTGACTTTTTTGTGTTATTAAAGAATATAAACAACTCTGCAAAATGATCAGTAATTTACATGATATCAAGACCTGACCTAGGATGCCCAGTAAGGAAAATACACAACAGCTACTTATCAATATGAATGTCATTAACAACAAACTCTATGCAATAGTGGTTAAAGCTAGCAAAATTCTGGAGGGTTACGTCAAGGACAAAGTCTGACTAATTTTTTTTTTCAGTCTCCCTGTCTTGATTTATAAATACTGTGTTACTCAAAAGCATTCTACCTTCAAATAATCAGCAGAAAGAGATTGAGGGTTAATTTTTGAGATTGTTAAGCAGTCAGCTGAACAGAATTGCTCTCCTGCTGAGAAAGCTACAAGTGAAATGGATTTCTATCATGTATTATGAATGAATGCATTTGGTTTTGTATTACTAAGACCAGTTTAAATAAATTAAATAAAGCATATCCAAGCCTTAAAAATTAAAATGAATGCATAGTTCACATGCATCAGTAATGAGTATTTGCCCTAAGGAGGTGAAGGACAGCAGAACATAAAACAGATGGCAGGCAGCTCTCAGATCCATAAACCAAACAATTCTTTTGGCCATGCTTACAGAATCTGTTAGTGCCCAAATTCTATCCCTTTTTTTCTTGTTAAAGGTGGAAAAGCAGAAACATTGCTTGGTACTGTTGTTGCTTTGGATGCTGAGGGAAGATAAAGTCCTCAGCAAGGGCCTGGGCCTCCAGCACCTTGCCTAGGTCCCCTGCTTCCACAGAGCCACACTGCCTCTGCTACAGGGCAGGGCAGGTGCATCCCAAATGCATGCTGCTTGTGCAAGCATCCAGACAATGAGAGAAGCCCAAATGAGGCCTGGTGCTCAGGAAGCAACAAGTCTCTTTTTCTTCACCCTCCTGATGATCTGTTCCATTTGTCCCTGCAGAAAGGAAAGACGCATAGTTGAAAAAGCCATGGCAGTGCTTAAAGTTACTGCCTGACTAAGCTGTGTGCTGATGGGTGGGGACTATTCCTTTCATAGCCTCATTTCCCACTCAGAATCCTATTCCACTGACTACTCCCAATTTTTTTTGCACCAAGCTGTGTGCTTATAGCATTCACCCACTTGCATATCAGCCAGACCAGAATAAAGCTGCTTTTTGTTTCCCACAAGCAAGGAGCTTTCCAGTGTATGTGCAGATGTTCCAACCTAACTTAGTGACTGCAGTTACTAACTCTAATGACCTGTGGATGTTTTCAAGTAGACTGAGCAAGTAAAACGGTTCTAAAAAGTGCAAACCAAAGTTCAAATCTGCATTACTGAGATGCACAGAAGGGAAAGGAAATTGTTATAGAAACAGATGAGGGAAAGAAGCAAAGACTCTTTGGTATCAGTTCCTCCATTTTGTCCACATCCTCAAATTAACAATGGAAGCAGTTTGAAGGCTGCAGAACTGCAGAACAGAATAGAAGCAGATGCAGGGACTTTAGGCATACTCCAGGTATGAGCAACAGCCTGGAAATAATATATTAGTTTTTCCTGATTTGCAAATATTTTAAATTCCTGTCTTCAATTCAGAGCCACTTTCAGTAGCACTTGTCTCAACAGAACTTTTCCTGTGTATTTACCAAAGAGCTGTAGAAGAAATGAACATAAGGTACAGAAAGAGATGTGTAAAATGGACTACTCTGCATCAGGAGTGATACTGTTGGTCAGCAGGAACTCCCAGCAGAAAAGTGAGCACTCTGCAACAGAAGCCACTCCTGAAGTGCTGACAAGCACTTTCAAACAATTAATTAATAGACCAGATAATTTTTTTTGCATCAGTGTTACACTTACCATGGGCCTCCACATTAATTTAAATAAAATATATGAATGGGCAATAAAATCAGTCGCTATGGAAACAGAAATGACCCAAAAATCTTTGTACGAGAAACTATACATGAATGATGAATTTGAATGTTTAGAAAGATCTGTCGGTGTAGTATCTTTGGCTTGTAATTCTTAAATGGTTAAAACAAACTATCTCTTCAAATATGACCTACGTTTGAATAAGCTCCAGTTATTTCTAGGATGCTTTCCTTCTAAGAGCCTTCTGTAAATGTAGCTATAGGAATGCTGAGTGCTGCTTTGGCAAAGTGAATTCCTTTTCTCGAACTGAAGTAACAACACTGTTGTTACATAATCCTTACCAAAATGTTACCAAATGTCCATGCCATTGTAATCATGTCTTATGTTAGATGTTGGAATACTGTATCTTCATTTAAAATGGTAGCCTATCTTACATACTTTTACACGTGAGAGATGTTACAATACACACTACTGGCAAATACCGTATTTGTGTATTCCTGAACTAAAATGTAACGAGCTACATAATGTATAAGTTTTGGATAGCATCAATAGCACCAGTAATAGATGAAACAACCACAAATATTGCACTGGCATCTGAAGTCCAAAGCACAGTTAGCAGTCAAGAAGGAAAAGACTTTTGATTTTCTTCAGGGTGCCAGGCGTAGTCAAGGGTAAGGTGAAAATTTAGCACTTAGTGAAAACAAAACTAATGAACCAAAAGGATGGACAGTGTTCTTCAATAGCTATGCAGCTATTGCATGGTTTGGAAAACAAGGTTCAAGTGAAAATTGAGATTGAGTCTCTCAGGGATTTAGAAATGTTATCACTAACCCAGCACTTTTTCCCAGATAGCCTCTCCTTTCAGACTTACACAATGAGCAATGGAAGGAAGCATTGCTTTCAAAACTATTTATCTGTGTAAACAAAATTGATCTTTCTTTTCTTCCAATGACAAAAGCAAAACAGTAGTTATTTCTGTGGTCTTCCTTTGGAGAACTGAGGACCTCAGGAAAACTAGTTCTTCCAACAGCTGCTGACTTTAGATTTTGCAGTCTGTACGCCACTCGTGCTACTCTATGCGAGAGCATGCAGCGCTCAACTGTGTGTGTGTGTGTGTGTGTGTGTGTATATACATGGATCTATAATGCCTGAAGGGTAGGATGGTGTGAGAAAGGCTGTGTGGAAAAGCATGTATCCTTATCTTGTGGGCAAGTTTCTCATACTATAGAGATCATTATAAAATTGCCCAGAAACACATCTGCAATGCGACAGAAAGCAAGGCTTTGATTTCTTGTACAGGTAGTTGAAGCTCTGAATGCTTCACTGTGCCCTCTGTGGAAAAAGGATACTTACTCTTCAACCTGTTTATATGGGGTTTTTTTTGGAAATCAGTTTCTTTCTGAACACTTTGCATAGGAAAGCTTACATTTATTAAGTTGACTTGAACAAAAAACCTGAAAATAACAATCCATAACAGGATGCCTTTTCTTTCCAGGAACCTTATACACAATGTTTAGGACTTGCAAGAAATAGTATGCAAGTGTGCACTTCTTTACACTTAATACACTGCATATTTCAGTGTGATTTATGAAGGTGGTTTCTTTTTCATACACTTCATTAGAGCACTATGCTCATACTGACACAGGGGCTGAAGGCAGCAATACTGAACTAAGAGTTTATTTCTCATCTGAAAACTATGGCCATGTCGTTTTTCTGGGAGGTTTTGTTTGGTTTTATTTTTAAACAAAGGCTCAAGGACTATTGGCTTAATTGGTCTCCAGTTCAGGATTATGATTAACAACAGCTAGGAACTGTGAACTTTTCAACCTTTTGTTGGGACTCAGCTAAGTTCTGTCATTTTAATCACAAGCCAGTTGTTTGAGCACTAGACAGGATAGCACATTTATCAAAGTGTAAAATCAGTTTTGAAAGTCTAAATGACCCTGAAAACCTGCAATATAAAAAGGCACACAGGTTTCCTGCCAGACATGCCTAGCATATGAACAGATAGATCCTCAGCACAAAAAATCGCTGCCCTTGAAAACACAGTTGTCCTGTGGTGCTGAATCTGTACCAGGTGCATAATCAGCTCTGGAAAAAAACATTAACAAAGACAATGCCAATCTGAATGCTGGATATGGGGAATAGTTTGGAACAAAACCTTTATAACAGAGATCACACATCTTCATCCCAGAATAATAATCACAATATTGTTTTCACATTCAATTGTTGTCATTATCTCCAAAAGTTATATTGGCAAAAAGACCCGTTGATTATGACGAAAGTGAACATTAGCCTTTTCCTGTTAATAACAAAGAATGAATTTGTAGATTCAGTATGTATTGTTGCAGTTTTTCCAAACTGATACCCAAAGTCAGACAGAAATATAAAGAGCAGTAGAAAAAACCTCAGTGCCTTGTATGTGCAGCTATAGACTGGCAAATGGAACCTCATTTTTGTTGGGTTTTTTTACAGCTACATCTGCACAGCTCTGTTTACTGGCTTATTACTTGCTCCCCCCTCATGGTCAGATAGGTGCATGAAATGACAACAGTTTCAGACTCCATCCCTCAGGAAAGGATCTTGTAAAATAAAAAAAAATCATGTTAAAATAAACCAGGACTGTAAGTCCAGTAACTTCTCTTTACTTGGAGGTGATGAGCTAACACACTGATTGGCAGAAATAATTTTTTTTTTTTAATGGCTCTAGAAATGCATGGAATAGCCATTTCACAATTTGTGACAATACAGTAAAGTGTCGACCTGTCTACATGGTGAATGAAAAACACATTTTAGGATACAGATGCCTCAGGCCTTGCTCTGGCTCCATGGAGACAATGAGATAATGGAGCTCCATGGAGACAGGTGTTACTGACAAGGCCATCGGCATTTCAGAGTACAAGAGTGTATACTCACTTATCAGCTTTAGATTTTACTAGATGTTTCTTCAAAGCAAAGGCTCTGCGGCCTCCACCACCACCCAGTTTTTATTCATATCAGATGCTAGCACATCCCTTCCTATTTCCTTCTTGTGCATATGATTGTCTTTCAAAAGTGAGCTTGGAACCAATCAGGTATGACTTGCACTGCCACCTTAAACACTGCAATCAAGTCATAAAAAAAAAATCTCACATAACCTGATTGGTGTTGTCTTCATGTGTCTCTCCTGAAGGATGTCCTTTACAGAGAATCACAGTTTGGAAAACAACTCTAAGACCATCGAGTCCAAGTCTTAACTTAGCACTGCTGTGCTCACTGCTAAACCACATGCCCAAGTGCTACAGCTATGTGCCTTTTGAACACTTCCAGGGATGGTGATCCCACCATATCCCTGGGTAGCCCATTACAGTACCTGACTACCCTTTCAGTAAAGACATTTTTGTGATAATGCTGTAAGAAGATATCCAAATGAGCATCTCATCCACTATTTATCATTCTGTTAAAAAAAAAATCAAACATTAAGTTACATTCCCAGAGGTTGTTCCTACCAAGGACTGAACCAGTAGTTTGGAAGCCACCTACACTAACCACTTCAAGACAGTAGCAGAGTCACACAGTCCCCTGCATAGCCAAAGTACAAACACCATTGAAAATCAATTTCCCTTGCCTGTCTGAATTCAAAGGAATGCGTAAGATCCAGAAGATTGCAAACAACTAAGTATTCCATAATTTGCAATTTCATGGCTGATCTCCTCTTTCTTCTTCTTGTTCCATTATGTTTAGAAAAAATACCAGAATAAAATACATCCATTTATAAAGACCTTTGAAACACTTTGGTAATTACTCTGCCTTATGTTTCAGCTAGAGAGATTCTATTGAAAAAGCAAATCACTACAGTTAAATACAAGAGGCAGTAAAACACACATAAAATAACTAAATATCTGCAGAAGTGTTTAACTGTTAGGTGAGAGTAATATTTAACCAAACTATAAATTTAGTAGTTGAATGCAGCATTTAAGTGAAGACCAGTTTCAGTAACCAAAGTGGTTAAGTGTCTAAATTGTACTGAGAAAAAAAGCTCTTACATGAACACAATATGAGCTATTATTCTATGCTTTAAGAAACTGGTTATGTTACAAAGCTGCTTAATAGGAGCTTTAATATTCTGAAATTATTAAGAAGGTACAATATAAACTCAGAACATTATTTAAGATTTCTGGCACTCCATCTTCCATCAGCTTGAAGTGTGATACAGAATAGCTTCTTCAGAACCATTTGCATATGAATTATATCAATACACAACCACAGCTGTCACAAATTCCATGTCTTTTGGAGTCACCGTAAAGTTTTTCTATGCTTTAACAACCTGATCAATTCAAATTGCTGTTGTGTACCTATCTGAAAGAGGGCAACCTCTGATGATGTGTTGGGACGTGTTGCTGTCTAGCAGTGAGAGGATGGGGAAGAGAGTATAAAGTTTCCTCTCTTCATTTCCCATTCCTAAAGCTTTGGTTGCTAATGTACATCCTGTTCAAAATGTACAGCTAATAATTTTTGATTGTTAAATATTTCCCAAGATTTTCAAACGAAGGTTTTATGCATTTTTGTCACCTCACCTACTATTTTTGAAGCATTAACCTCAATGTTTTGAACACTACTTCAATTTGAGGATGTGATCCATCAACCTGAATGTGTGAGACACCTGGACATTTGCAAACATTGGAACAGTAACTTTATTGGAACAATTATTTATTTAAATTTGAACTGAAAATAATTTAATGGGAAAATACTTGTTTTATATCAAACAATGAAATAAAGTTTTCTACCAAAAGAAAATCACAACATTTCTAGAACTCAGTGGAAAAAATAATTTATTGCCGTTTCTTTTGCACATTAACATGAAATATTTATACATATATATTCTGTGCTAATAAGGTATACTAGATACAGACAATTTTTATACATGAAGTAATTGCACTATTTTATTTTATAATGCAAATATTCAGAATTGATCAGTCAGATAAGAACAGATACTATTCACATATAAATGCACTATATATTAAAGTTATGGAAGGTCTATGCGTCTGAAACCTTGTCTACTTTTATTGACTGTATCAGCTGATGAACACACTATGTCCCTTTCCAAGCTTTACATCCTTTAATTATGTCATGATGCCTAGAATATTACCAGGTCTTCTCAAGGAATAAAATAAGATCATTTCTGAAGTTAGAAAGACCAAACCAAAGGCAACAATGTCCCAGCAGCATGCCTTCCAACTCCAGGAGCTATATCAGATGAGAATCAATGCACTATGAATGGTCTAATATTGTCCAGCAATCTATTATTAATATGACAATTTAGTTTATATATATCAATGCGACATACATTGCAAGTGAACAGCATTTCAGTAGAAGTACATTGGCACATGCTTCAAATGGCAGTATCAGAACAGCAGCTGCCCCCTTCCAGTACAGAAGATGTTTACAGTGCCCACAAAGGGAAAATGCAGGATAATATCGAGTGAGAAACCTTTTTCTAATCAGGAATTTACAGAGCATCAAGTGTTATTCACAAAATGAATGAGAAGCATGGTCATAGCAGAACTAAATCTTATACCATTTATGCCATAATTTTCATAATGCTGCTTTAGGTTTTTTTTTTTAAACATAGTTCCCTAGGTTCATTGTTCTGCCTATCAACTGAAATACCTATCTTTCCAGAAATGTCATCAATTCACATAACCACAGTACTTCAGAGATTAAGGTGAAGATGTGAAGCTTCAGACTGAAGTGGTTAGTTGTGGCTGCATACCACATGGCTTCGTTCCATATTGTCTGGTGATAGGAATGGTCACATGACTGACATGAAAAAATGCGTATCAAAAACAGGAAAGCTTGAAATACATGCTCATAGCAGAGACGTACCAGTACCAAACAATAAGGACAAAAAATCAGCAAGCAAGCCCAGAGAAAAATGGTAAGTACGGCTTCAGGAGTAGGGCAAAAGACAATGATAGAGCACAAGGTAACAGGAGATAAAATGTGAAAGAACATCCATAACATAACCTTACTGTCTGGCACCCTATTCGGAGACAGTATTGCACCCTATTCAGCGTCCTCTTCCTCTTCCCTCAGCTCAGAAAGCATCTTGCTTTGTTTCCTTGAGAGCATGCCAAGCAGAATTTGAGAAGTAAGGAATTCTCTTTGAAGCAACAACATGGTGGGTTAATGCAGTGACAAAATACATTTTACAACTTGCAACAACTATCAGTAAATAATAAAAAATTTAAAAAATAAAAAGCATAGGTAGTGCATTTATTTCTTTTATATGTATTGTATGTAGGAATGAAACAATTCCTACATGCCCTGGTGAACTACCAGCTCTGCCTGAGATATCTCAATTTATTCCCACCAGTAATGTGGGAACAGGGCAGAAGAGAAAGATACTAAAAACTGGAGAGGGAGTAAAATTGCAGTTGAACATCTGAGGCTCTTGGCAAGATTTATTTTTTTACAACAAATCCGTTTCTCGAGAGAGAAACTTCAGCTGAACCTCTGTTAAAATAATGAAGACAGTAATAATTAATCTTATAACATGCAAACAAACAGATGCAAAATTAATAACTGGTCACAGTTGCTTCATTCTGTGTGTATTTCTGATGCAATTCTATTTATTGCTGTACTGGTATCATGGAAGAGATATCAGAGAAAAAAGGTGAAGGAGCAGCACTTCAAACCAACATTCATTCTTGTAAATTAGGTCTTTCTCAGAAGTAACTGCTGCTCATGGGGACTGATATTAGAGATGTCAACCCAGGAATTAAGTTTGAGGCACGCTGAGCTGCTTCAGCCCTATCATGTTCTACCAGCCTATAAGAGGAAAAGCATATTTTAAGCCTTGGTTTCACATCTCTTATGGCATCTGTAAACATTTGGTCCTTTTCCCTCACCATGTCCTTATTACTGGTCTTCAGAGTAAAATATGCTGATAGATTTGCAAATCCTAAACTAATAATTCTCTAATGGATACAATGAAAAGAAAATACATCACTAATGTGCGTCAATCCTAGATTTAAGATACTGGAGGTAGAAAACTTCACAGTAAAAGCATAATTGGCAAAAGTATCTTCAGGATGATTTAAGAAATATTTTCATGCTTACTTCTATATGCCACTTCTTGCAATATTCTGGAGTGACATTTCAGGAAGTTTATCATATAGTTTCTGAATATGTGTTAACATGCCCTTATTTATTGTTATGTACAGTCCCCCTGAAATAAATGGCACTGCACACAATAATACATTAGCATCCTGAAAAACTTCTGGAAAGGAAACCAAGACTACATGTGTGCATAAAGCAAAGTCATTACTTTAAAATGATTAAACATAAAAAAGTTGGTTATCTGATTTCTGCTTTTGGATTAAATTATTATGCACAGCCTATAAAGTGCCAGAAAAAAACATGAAGAGTACCTTCACAGGAGAAACTGAACAGTTCAGAAAATCTTAAAGGAATAAAACTTTGTGCATTTTTTGTGTATGGACAGATGAAATTGTGCAGAGAGTGAAAAAGATTGAAAGGTTAGAGGAATATATTCTTTCACTTTTCAAAATCACCTCTGAAGAAATGATTATCAGTTCACATCATCTCATCAATGTATTTTCCTAATCTCTAGTGTTCCCAAACTTAGTACAATTTAGAAGAGATACCTGCCTCGGGAGAAGTCCTTCTGTCTCTAAGAATTATATCTGTATCTGAATTTCAGAATTAACAAAAACTAACAAAATTAGAAAGACTTTTTGAGTGTGCCTAAACTGTGGGTCTTAGGTGCTCCTGAAAATCAGGCTTACAGTATTTCGCAGTCAGGTTTACTCCTGCCCCCATGTCTCTCTTTAAAGTTCAATTACTGGATAACAGTATCAGCAAGGGTCTCTAAGGACTGCTGTGAGGATTAACAAAACCAGCTGTTGCACAAGATCTCTGAAAAGCAATTGCAATATTTAAAGTCTTAAACTACCTGAACATTATATTTTATTTTAAACGTGTGTTAGGCTGAAACAAGGAAAATACCCACCTAACTCAGTACCTCTCTGAAATTTACATTTAAAATTATAATATGCCTTGCTACAAATGATAGGACATTTATAATGCAGAAAAAACAGTGAAAGGTGTTTAATTAAAATATATTTTATATTCAACAATAGATTTGAAATAATAGTAGCCATGTGAAATTATAGTTATCTTACTGTAGAGTAAGAATAGAAAAGTATTCTCAAAAGTGGCACCCAGTAAGTAATATATATTAAAATACAGAATTAAAATGCAGAGTTAAAGCACAGGGGGTTAATACTGGGAGTTACCATTAAAAAATCAATATACTTGGGATACTAGTGGTAATAAATCTGGATTAGATCTCCTAAAAAGCCTAAACAGTTTAACAGCCTAAATTATATCTGCAGAAATACATAAGCCTTAAGACACATAATTAATTTCCTGTGACTTACAAGAATTATTTCAGCCAAGGTAACTGATAACTTTCATTATTTTAGTCAAGTGTGTTTTTAAGATTAAATACATTAGCTGAAAACTCAGGGCAAAATTCAAGCTATGTAAATTACTTTTATCTTTTTTTTCTTCCTGTTGACAACAGATGGAATGTATGCACCTGCTCAGCTATGGCAAAGCAGCTGGCATACTGTAACCTGATTGTCTAAGTTTGTAGCACACTTGGAGTCTAGATCTCATTGGCTTTTACTGAAACTCTGGATAATACATGCCCAGAATCCTGAAACTCAGGCATAAGCTTAAAGGTCCCTCAGTGCTTGAAGAGCTTTACCCTGCCTCATTATGAGAAGAGGACTTACGCTGATATGTCATTTACAAGAAGTAATTTTCACCCTGTATATTTCTAAAGCAGGACCTCTGCCATGTAACAGTCTCTGAACAAGCAGGTGCCATCTGGGGTTAAGAGACCACCACACACATCAGGTGTGAACCTGCTTGCAAATAGTTGCTTGGCTGTTGCCTAAGTATTTGAAGGCACATTTTTTCACTTACTGGAAGAAAGCAAACAGCAAATTTTGAAGTGCTGATAACAAGACACGTCAGCTAAACAGAAACTGACATTATATTGCAAAACCTAGTACAGTGCAGAAATCTGTAAGAGGGAGATATAAATATTTAAACACTTAGCATTCTCTCAAGGACTTTTTTGAAATCGAAAGTATTATTTCAGGAACTGCATAAACTGCAAAGACAAATAATCAAGGATTTCCAAGTACTGTCAAGATAATAAATATGCTAATGAAAGAGTGTTGCATAAAACTCTTCATTTTTTTCTATGGAACATTAGGTTTTGCAAATGTAAATGGATCTCCATGGTTTAGATTAAATTTTTAATGTGTATGTTTGAAAAAAACCAAAATTTTTTCTAGTTACTCATACCTCTGTCTCTGTAGTCTTTCTGGACAAAAACCAAACTTGCATTGGCTCTTTTTTGCCCTTCATAGAAACTGGGCCTCTGTACTCCAGGTGGAACTGAGGATCTGAATTTTCTGGTGCCATAAGACACCTGAAATTGAAAGAGAAAACATGTAAATGAATGCACTTTGCATGCACATCACACTCTATGTAAAATATTAAACATGATACATGCATGCAAACAAACTACCAAAATATTCAAATCTATCTCTACATCATTATTATATTTGCATACCAGTAACTGTATATCATAATGCGGTTTGCCATACAGTTTCATGAGAACTCACATACTTAAATAATGGTTGCAGGAGGACTGCCACTTTCAACTCCAAAAAAACTTTTATGGTATGCTGACAAAGTGATTTATTTTAAGATGTCAACACCAATAGAAATAATACATAACTCACCTGTAAGTATATTCAGAAACATTGATCTTTCCTTTTTCTCCAGTAGTTTCTGTTCTGCTTGTTAGATTGACAGTATTTCCAAAGAGACAGTACCGTGGCATCCTTTGACCTATGACACCTGTGACTACCTCACCAGTATGGATACCTATAGTTATCTTTTGAGAGAAAAAATAAAGTTTGAATATTCAAAATCAATGTAACTAATCTGATGCTTCTGACTAAATACAGGCAATATGCCACTAACATCTACTAGAGTTTATTTTTCCAAACTGCTACTCCTGCTTCTTCAAAGCCTTACATTTTGTGCGTTTTGCGACTTGTTTTTTAACTTCAGTACAGTATCATGCCTCTGCCTTCCATATAAACAATCAAACTCTGTAATATTCCAGCACACATCCTGATGTTATTATGTACTGTGAAAATAAAATATGTGGGCAAAGAGGAGTACTCTGCAGGTCTGTGTTTAATGAGTGCTCAGAAGGTGCAGAAAAGGATGGCGTAAGTCAAGAAAAAAGATGTTTCTCAAAGGAAAAAATCCCAGTATTTTGTACTCTGAAGGTCAAGAGATAGGACAAAGGTTTGGAGAAGCTCATTCTTGTAGCACATTACAGTTACCGTAAAACCCCAAATCAAACCTTCTTGCTGTTTTGCTCCATGATAAAGTACACAGCTCTAAGCTAGGTGATAGAACAGCAGCATTCATCATGTAAATAAAAATATGCATCGCACCCGTTAATCATTTTCTGCTCACAGCTTTCTGATGGGGACAGTCGATGCTGCTTACCCAGTTCTGTATCAGTGCAACAACATCTCCAGAAAGTCCCACAACGAGTGAAATTCCACTAATATACACTGGTGTCAGTAATCATTGCTGTAACTGTCTATGGAACTGTAATTCTCTTTTTAATGCAATAATTTCTTATTCTGACTTGAGGGTCTGAGGCATGATCAAAAATATCAGGGAGGGAATATTATTGTTCTGCTCCTTGAGTTGAAGAAGACTCAACAGATTGTACTTGATGCACAAGTAGGAATTCACTGATTATAGTGAAATGATCAGAAGACAGACATAAATGCTGTGGATCTAAATTAGTCCTTTATCTTTTAAAGCACAATAAGCATTTTAAGGTCTGGGAACTGTATGTCACAGCTACATGTGACTTCTCGTATTATATTTATATATAAGTCTCAAAATCTAACTATCTTGCATGGACTGGGACTAGAGCATTATCTTATTTCAAAACATTATCCTATCAAAGAATGGGTTTTACATTCAAGCCCACATTTTACTAACCTGTACAGGCTCACCATCTACTTGAACTTGGCCTGCTATTTCCATCATATCCAAAGCCAGGTGGCAGATAGATCGTGCATGATGCATGCAGGGCTCTGGCAGACCACTCACTGTCATATACTTGTCTCCAACTGTTTCCACCTACCAAGACAGGTATTTTTCAATTACTTCATTATTATGGCTTTTGGAGTCCTAGAATTGATGTAGTGCATCCTTCAAGACTGCTTCTCCTTTAAAATAGTTCCCTTTCCCTTTCATGCAAATCACCCTAATTACTGTAATCTCTGCTTGTTATTGAAGAGAATTTATTGTAAACCCACAGTGTAACAACTTACAATGACATTGTGATTGTGTAAACCTAAGTCTCTCTTCTGGTGTCTTCTGAATGAAATTGAGCTCTATGTTTGTTGTGACTCACACCCTTGATTCACAGGAATGCATATGTATCTATCTCTGTACCTTCCTGCTACCAGCCACATTTGCATCTACATCTCACTCCTAATGAAGGAATGAAATTCACATTGAGTAACTGAGTAAGTTATAATTTACAACTAGAAGACCCAGGAATAGAACTGAAAAACTGAAAGCACAAGGTCAGAAGAATCAAAAATGGCTTGTATAAGTTCACATCTGCCAAATGTGAAAGTACATTTATATGTCTGCCTAATGGTGATTGCAGAAATCATGATGAAAACTTAGCACATCATGTTCCTTCAGACATTTAGAGATAACCAACATACTCTTCTGTAGCTATCTAATATAAGGTAATACAAGGAATGTTAGTTTTTTTAAAAAAGCGTAAAATCCAAGAAAAGACTGGTAAAGACTGACACCATAATAAATTATGGAAAAGTATCAGATTATATACTTAAAATATCATATGCTTACCTTATAAACAAATGGATTCCTTCGTGAATCAGTCAAAATATCAAATCTTGTGTAAAGATCATTTAAAAGGTTGACAATTTTCATGGCTCCCTCTCCAGAGGCATGTTTACTACAAAAGGTATTGAATCCCACAATGCCACTGAAAAGAATGGTGACATTGTCATAGCGCTTGGCTGGAACAGGACGCTTGTGTCTCAGCTCATTTGCCACTGATGGCGGCAGAACAGAGTACAGTAACCTAAACAGGTAAGGAAAAAAAGTCAAAAGCAAAACAGAGAGAATGTGGAGAAAGATGTTTACAACAGCACTCATCATATATTAACTTCCTACCCCCCACAGGATTTATAACATACTCCCACCATCAACAAGCAATAGAAAAGGTGTTTACTGAAGAATATGTTATTTGGAAAACAGCATACCATTTCAAAGACATTAATACATCTAAATTATCAACAAAATGCAACATGTATTACTAATTCTTCTGACATGATTTGTTAGTAGTGTCTTGAATAATCTTTACTTCTTTCTGCCACATCCTCAGCTCATAGAATATGGTTTTGCCCACAGAACCATAAAAACTGCAAAGAAGATGATGAAGAGATCAAACTGTTTTCCATCTCTGATCAATTCATGCATTTCTAAATGCTCCCTCTCTGTTGAGCATGCTGCTTTTAGGGTCTAGAGTGTCTGTCTTTAATTAATAGTCTATATGATATATTAACACTAGTTCGTATTATAAATTACGCAAATAAAATCCAGTCACACATACAGAAATTCACCCTATTTTCATGTGTATTCCTTCAACTTTCTACCTGCTATCTAAAAGGTCCATTTCTCTCCTGACACAGCTAAGTGGACAAGCTGAAGACCTCTGACTATTGCAGAAATTTTGAACATCATTTTGTACACAGCCTCCTGCACAAACCCTCAGTAGTTGCATGTTTGGCAAGTTCACTACTTGAGTTATAATTAGTGAATACTTTTGGCACATCATCCAGTAACTGACACTATCTGTTCCAGCAGCTGCCATGAAGGCTAGAATTCCTGAAGATAAAATGACTTTATAAAGCAAGCCAACAGGAATGAAGAGAAAAAATACTTCTTAGACTTGGTTTTCTCTGATTCTCTTGTCCATCCCTTCTAAGTATTTTTAAAATAATTTCCATTACTCCATTACAGAAAAAATATATCTGTCAATAGAATTAATACAGATATGGGACTGTGTTTTATAAACAAGAGTCAATCATGAACTCATGCTACTTTTCACACGAGCTTTTGTTTAATTTGCCAGTCACTGTTGAGCTGAAATGCCATAGACTAATGACATTTGAATTTGACTTTATAGATATCTGCAGAACTGGATTTGGGGCCCAATGCACACCTACTGTTATGTGTTATTTTCATGTATTTATATCTAGATAAACCCAAATTCATTTCTACAAGTAACTATAAAATCAAATTCATAGCATTAGGCTTTGCAAAATTTCAGCTTTATGCAAACTGTTTTCAAGGTTTATAAGATATGTCTTTCTGTTCTATTATCCTGTGCCAGAATGACAAAAGTTGGTTTACTGACCTCCATCAAATAACAGCACTTGGGCATTCATCAAATTCACGTTCACTAAAGTGATTGCATGTAGGTTTCCAAAATTTTAGGTAATTCAAAAATAAAAATGAATTGTCAGCTCATTTTTTATAACTTTTCTTGTCAGAGAGGGAGCCATCAAAACATCTAGGCATATAATGGCCTAGACTATGGGTGACATTTGACAATCTAAATAAAGAAATACCCTATTAAATGTTCTTTCTTGACTCCAAAATTACCAGTCCTGATTATCTCTGATATTCCTTACAAGATTCTGTTATTCTTTAAAGAAGGTAGCTATAAATAATATACTGCTGTGAGTGTTTCAGCTGAAAATTGGGATTTGGTTCTTACGTGTCTGTCTTTTTCTTTTCATCTTCCAGTGCACGCAGTGTGTGCTGCAGTCTGTCAGTGAGGATCTCGAGCTCCTGGGTCAGTTTATATTCCTCTCGGAACTGCTCTCCCAAAAGAACCAGATCACGGGTAGCATCATGCAATGGAATATCACTCAGATATAAACCTCTTCTGGTTAAATCATCCAAATTCATCACACTGCAAAGCAGAGAAATATACAATAGTATGGATAAAATTAAACTTGCCAAAGGAGCATTTAAAAGTCAAATAAACAGCAGAGTCTGCTGAAAAACAGTAGAAAGATGAAGCTTCTGAACTTGTGATGAGCTGTACAACATATCCCTTCTACAAAACACTTTTTTTGTGATCATTCATTTTAACCCACAGCTCTTAATACAGAGTGTTTAAATACAGAATTCTCACAAAGAGTTCCATGAACATATCAAATGTACGCACTTCAGCACACAAAGTAAGATTATGTAAAGAATTTTTCCATTCAATCCTCCATTCCAATCACTTCTTTATCACCAATCTATTACATTAAAACTACCGCAAAAATCCATGAATCTACACAGAAAACCAAATCATTGTCATATTTCTTAGCATGCTCTGAGAAAAAAAAACAAAGGCTAGAGCTTGCAAAAAAAAAAATAATATGAGGAATAGCCATTTCTACAAACTGGGCCAGAACAAGCCAGTATTTATACTGAGTATTCAATAATCAGTCAAGTTCCTATCTCTTTTAGTAAAATTAGTAATTGAAAAATGAAAATCAGTATTATAGAACTCTCTAGGTTTAAAGTACCTTGGTGAACAAAGAAAGAGAATGCTGTCTGCTTCAGGCAAGTAGATCATTTGCCCTTTCAGGCGTAAGCAGCTGATTTCTGTGCCAGTCAGTTCATCTTCACACTCCAACTTCTCCACATCCAACAGCCCCTCCTGGTGATGAAAAGCCACAGTTGTGTAAGGGCAATGGTGTGTCATGTACCAGGCCTAGTATGCAAGTGCATTCACTACGAAGGTAGTCAGAATATTTGGGATAGATTAAATCTTGATTAATTTCTTGTTTGAACATCATGCACTGTCTGTGCATTTTAATACTATGACTTGCTACCTTGAAGACACAAAGCATGGTATGTCTTCACATTGATGTTTGTAACTCCTTGTTTTCTTCCACATAATTTTTTAACAATAGTTTTGACAATAGTATTGCCTGTTCTGTTATTGTTCTGTTATTGTTCTGTTAAGTTCTATTTGTGCTTGGGACCACCTCTAAGAAATCATCCCGGTTTCTCTCAGGTACAGTTTTCTATAAACAAACAGGCTCCTTGATGTAGTAGGGGTTAGTCTACATGCTGCAACTGTTCATACCACCCACCTTGTCTCCTGCCCTCTTTAGGGAAAAGGACACAGATCTTTGTATGAACATATGGGTCCAAGCATGAACACATTTCATATTTGCCTCCACACTGTTATAAGCAAAAGTAAATGTAATTACCTTTTTACATTTGCTTTGACACAATGCCATAAACTAGACTGGGCCCTTGCAAAGAAAGCATAGAACATGAAGTACATTCACTTCACCATTCCCATAAAATATTCCGCTTAACAGCTACTCACAAATTCATACCTGTAACTCTCTCTTAGCTCAAGACTCAAAAGGGTCTGAGCATACTACTGTGCAGAGAATTTTCTCTGAAGACTTCTGAACTTTCTGCACTTCTTATCTCTCCAAAGCACACTTCCTTAAAGAAAAGCTGGGAAAATATTCTCCAGTTACCTTAGTCCTCAGTACGAAGACTGTATTGATATGGGAGAGGATCCCATGGAAGCTAATATCAATATGAGGCCGGACCAAGGAGAAAACTGACAACAGACTGCAATTTCCTGGCTGCAGCTAGAATATTAAAAAACAAGAAAGAAAAAAAAAAGACTGTTTTATAATAAAAATATACATAGAGGAATTATATTCCATTTTCTTAGATGACAAAATGGAATGCAACAGAATATATACTTTATGAATCTCTCCACTGAATCACAAGGTTTTTAAGTTATTCTCTTACTGCATATGTAAATGACCATAAGGAAAAAAGCTGTTGTAGAATTAGGCTATTTTCAACTCATTTTTCAAACTAAAGAAGCACAATTAAGTAACAATTATAAGGGAAGTAACACTTATAAGTGTTAAGTAACACTTACAAGGGAATGCTGTTTAGACAGAGAATCCTAATATTTTATTTATCTTTATAAATTAACCTGTGAAGCATCACTAGGAATTTCTATGGATATCCATGCATAAAAATCATCTAACCTGTGGAAGGACTCTGTATATAGCATTGCCACATTGTGTGACCACCAGATCTCTGTCAAATATGATGTGGAAAGGAAATGCCTTGCAGAAAGTATAGGGACTGATGCGGGACTCTTGGGTACCATTTTCTTCAAATCTGTCAAGGTCCTCATAGTAGTCCTCTTCTTTAGACTCTTTCTCTTCAATTAAAAATTGAATGTGGTCACACTCCTCATTTCTCTGTTGAATAACCTAGAGAAATGAAGAAAAAATGAAAAATTGAAAACTCTGCTACTCACTAGTAATTGGAAAGCTACTATGAAGACTACGTAGCTACTATGAAGGAATGTATTTAGAGGAGAAAGATATATTCAAGAATTATATTCACATCTTGAAAAATACTGTATTCTAATAGGAATTTCTGATTTTATAGTCTTTGTAATTCCAGGTGAGTAACTATGCCTTTGATTAGCCACAGTTGCTCTTCGCAAGAGCAACATATTGAAGATCACCCAAGTACAATTTATTAAGCCTGAGTGAAATGCAAATCCTGAAATGACGGGTCAAGGCTCAAGTTGTGCTTGCTTTTACTGGTACTTGCCAAAAAGCATGGTGGCCCCTTCCCCTGAAATGAACCTGTGTGAGTCTTGAATTACACAGAACCTTGAATCCTTATTTTGATCAAAGCTGTTTGCAAGGTCTATAACACAACAGCAAATAGTGCTGACTGTTTAGTGATGACTAAATAGTGCTAAGAGGGTGGGCATGTCACCGACAGCAAGAAGGAAAGTGAATGGAGCAGATGTTAGGATATACAGTCCTCATACATTCCAGCAGACTGCAAGATCAGAGCCAACAGACCAAACTAAAAGCAATTACAATCTTCTCTGGGTTACATTCCAAATTAAAGGAAATAACAGCAAAATTAGAATCATCTACATCAGTGGAATATCAAAAAGATGTCCTTAACACAGCATTACACTCTTCAGTAATTTTACTCAAAGTTAGAAAAAAATATGAATAGGGATTATTCTGTTTGCAGCGAGTCATGTATGGCAATACAATTTAAGCTAATAACTAGTAGAATAACTTCATTTATCCTGAGAAGCCAAATTCACCTCTTTTCAATTTTAATTAGACTTAATGATTGGATAAGAACAATTCTGTTTACATGATATTGTTAAGCAGCGATTTTCTGGAACACATTCCACCTGATTCTATTTTCGTGTGGAGTCTGATCCTAAAGTCACTAAAAGCAAAAAAAAAAAAAAAAAAAAAGCATCCTGATTTTGCCCTTTACACATAGAAAACAGAACAGATATGCACAAACACTGCAACTGATCCCCAAGATGTTAAATTTATAAAATACTGGTTCTTCAAAATTGCCAAAGATACTAATTGATGGGCTGAGGAGTGCTGATACCTTTATTTGTTTCTATACAAATGAAGGAGTGTAACACAAAATGCCAGTATTTTATAGTTAAATAATATTTAATTTAAAGTGGCATTGTTCTTCGAGTTACAAATTGACTAGTCATTTGAAGGAAAGAGAGGCTTTTCTGGAGGACAGTTTAGAACAAGAGCCTAATTTAAGTACTCTATAGCTGCTGTGCTGCATTATTCTTCTCTTTCTATTACTTATGTAAGTAACTTAGATAAAGACCAGCCTACTAAATTTACCAGCTAATGCAGGCAACCAAAGCTGGATGTATGAATAAATTTAAATGTTGGATAGAACCTAACTGCCTCAAGAAACTGTATTGGTAATCCGTATGTCAGTGTGTGACAAAGAGAAGCAGAAAATTATGACCTAATAAGGGGTAAACCTCAGAAAAAAAATATATGGTGGTCATCTGAGGAAAACACATTATATGGGGTTGTCTAGGAGAGTGGAACATAGTATATGGACACCTAGTTTTCCTCTGAATTTAGCGTTTAAAGGTTTTCCAGGTCTTCCTTTAAATCATTTTCCCTGACATTGTGAGACTGTGATCATACTGAAGATTTATCAGTATGCAGTTAAGAGCCTTAGTTTTTACTTTCTACCACTCATACACACTCCCACAGCTTTTATTTTAATAGGACTGTTATTATGGCCAGTGACAGCTGAGACTACGCACAGAAACCTTTTTCAAATGGTGAAGATTTATCTCTATAACTGATCTATACTTTCAGATAATTTCCAGTCTTGGATCATACTTTGAGGTGTTGCCCTTGCCACAAATGTAAAAAAACCCTGCATATTTTGGATGAAAACCTTCTTAACTCAGCAAAGCTGATTTTAAAGAAGCTAATAATTTTTTAAGGAAATATTCCTATTAGCAGCACATCACCTTCCAGAGATATTATCTCCTTATTGACAACTGACTTACTGCATACTAGTATTCTGTTACCAACCTGTACTTACAGGCTTTTTTCTGCTACCATGCAGCACCTAACAGGTTGTTTTTAATGACTTCCCATTTTATTTCATTTATTAGAAATAAATGATGCATCAGTAAACAAAACTCAGGTTTAGATTAAAAAATCACCTATAAAAATAGAACTGCTACATGCTTCGAGATGTCTAGGTACTTTGAGCCATGACTCTCTGCAGATCTTACAAGATCACACAGTGACAAAGTCAGTTCTCACACATGCTGTGCTATTTTCCTAACCTTTATAGATTAGAACTGTGCCAGTAACAGTGCAAAGCTGCTAATTTCCCAGCATCTTCAAGTTCATTTGAAACATTATTTTTGACCAGATCCCAGGACATCTAGAAATGCTTGGTGTATTAGTGCAACATGTTAGTGCAGCAAATAAACACCAGGCCAAACAAATGGACCTACAAGACAGACACAGCACTAGCTGCACATTCCTGGTAAACATGATATGCTGTGGACATGGCTGGTTTATGTGATTTTATTCTGACCATTCATGCACAGACACTTATTAACAGATGCTTTAATTATACCCCTCTCCAAGCTAGGAAATCTACTGGTGCATCCCTAATTAACTTCCCAATGGATATGTAATTTCATGATGTCTTTTCTGCTCACACAACTTACGAACTATCTAATCTTCCTATCTCATTACTTTATCTACCTTGCCAGCAAATTTAAAATAAGCACTTTTGATGGTTAACATAAGATGTTAAATTTTGTTCCTTCACCCTTGCACCTACAGATCCAACCTAATTGGTCAGATATTTGTCTGGCATAAGGACCTGCACTAGATACTCTACTAAGGTAAAGTAGAATAGAACTTATGTACCATTTCATTCTGCAAGCAAAGTTTGCAAGCCACACAATTTCAGTATCATTTAAATATTGTTGAAGAAGCCTCTGATAAATGCTTGACAAATCAAGGTTCAGTCACAAAGCAACAAAGCCAGCAATCAAGTCTAATTCTTCCTCCCCCTACAGCCTTAGCTGGTGAAGTGGCATCAGTTCACAACGTCTAAGAGCTCAATTACCATAGTAACTGCAGTTAAAACTGAAGGGAGAAATCACTCTCTTAGTTTCAAAGAGAATATATAACACTTAACTGCTAACCTCCCTGTGCCTTCCAGGAGATGTACCTTCAGAGTTTGTTCTTGCCTGATCAAGTGAAAAGTCACACCAATATTTCAGGGAATGGCAATTCAGAGAAAAGTTATTTTTAAATGAGTGTGGTTTAATGTACTTGGTGAGCTTCACACAAGATATTAAATCAAGCAGTATTGCAGTGATACAGAATATATAATGGGCACAGGCTATCTGTTAAGCTGTCACTGATGTGTCTGCAAGACTCCATTCTGTAGATCTGAGCATATCCCCAGGACACATTCATATCTCAGCACCACAGAATAGAATGTCCTTGGACAGGGACCTTTTTGATGAGATTGTGAAAATTAATACAAAAACAGGGGGGTTTTGCCCTTTAAAGGTCAATACAGGATGAAATTTTTCATCCCTTCTGATCAAAACGGACTGTGCAATGGTGCTTATTGAAGTTCACTGTAGCTGGTTTAGAAAGATCCCAAGACAAAGGAGCTCACTGCGGAAATGGCACCACTTTCAGTTTTGCATACCCAAAGATAGAGCCATGGGAACATCTTCCCCTGGCAGCTTGTTTCAGTGCAGACTGTCTCACTTCACCAAACCACTGTGCCTGGAGATAGTGAAGTTTACAACTGCCCCAGTGCCAAAATTAGAGGCTGATCATGCTCCATGACTGACTTATCTTCACACACAGTTAGCATTTTAATGTGTGGACCAGTACTGCTTGTCTTCCATGACAAGTATCCAAGCAATTTTTAGATCAGCTCTCCAGTTGGTCACATCTTCACTTTCTTTTTTCACATTGCCATCAGTAAGCCTGAAATTACCATCTTGTCAAGGACTTCCCCTGTTCTTTTCTCATTTTACATTGTTAAACATCTTCCCTATGTAAAAGGTTTTGACAGTCTGCTCTCAAATAACAGCATTGCAGAAGTCTGCTCTCCCAACAGATATTTGGGCTTTGCAGGATTATGTACCACAAATATTGTTTGTTGATCCATACCATTAGTAGCCTTGAGGGAATCCCTGTCCTGACTTCACCTTCACAAGTCCCCCTCATTTATATACTAACAACCTCCGACAAGTGAAGAGAAGGCACAGCCAGTAGGCTGCTAACAGAGATCTCATGACAACGTTTGTCACCAGCATTGTGATGATTTTTTAGTTCTCATACTGAGACTGGCAGACATGAATATTCTTAGTACATACATGAAGTCAGCAACAATTTTTCAGAAGTTACCCGCTGCAAAAATTATACAGTCTTAGCTCTACTTGCTAAAAATGGATTACCATATCAGAGAACGTAAGGCAAAT
Source organism: Rhabdornis inornatus (assembly GCA_013397075.1). Taxonomy (NCBI): domain Eukaryota; kingdom Metazoa; phylum Chordata; class Aves; order Passeriformes; family Rhabdornithidae; genus Rhabdornis; species Rhabdornis inornatus. Next base: position 224,754 of record VWZS01011033.1, on the reverse strand, counting down.
TGGATTAATCAATTAATGTAAACTTGGGCTTTCCTGAACTATTCAACTGGAATTTTGAACCCAAATTCAAAACGAATTGCTTTCCTTTCAGTGCTAACAACATCTAACGGAAACAAAATGACACTTCCCTTTACCTGTCCCCCCTTTCCTTCTGCACGCACATACTCTAGGTGTTAAAAGAGAATGCACATTTCCCTGAAGGACACCATTCTGGAAAAAGGAAGCCTTACTTTATTTCAGAGGAAGATGTATTGTTTTATATATTTATACACACTAAATTGTTTGGTGTGAGACTGAAGAAAGGTGATAAAATTAAGACTTTTTTTTTTTCTATTTAGCTATTTCTCCACCCAAAGAAACAAGAATAATAATTTTCTTTATATTTAGTTTCTTCCTGTGATCATTAGCTGGTTTCCTCTGCAGGTTGAGAGGTGATCCTTCCCCTCTCCTCAGCACTGGAAAGGTCACAACGGGAGTGCTGTGTCCAGCTGTGGGTTCCTCAGTACAAGAGAGAGAGATACAGAGCTACAAGACAGAGCCCAGTTCCTCTAGGGAGGGCCATTAAGATGATCAAGGCACTGGAGCATCTCTCTCAGAAGAGGAAAGGCTGAGACAGCCAGCACTGTTCAGCCTGGAGAATAGATGGCTCAGCACGATCTCATCCATGCACACAAATACCTGAAGGGAGGGTGAAGGGAGGATGGAGCCAGGCTCTCTTCAGTGGCATCCAGTGCCAGGACAAGCAGCAACGGGAACAAAATGAATCACAAGAGATGTCTGAACATCAGGAAACACTCTTCTACTGTGAGAGAGATGAAGCACTGGCACCTGCTGTCCAAAGAATTTGCAGAGTCTCCATCCCTAGAGATAGCTGAAAGATGTCTGAGCGTGGCCCAGAACAACTGGCCCCAGGTGGCCAGGCATGAGCAGGTGAGGTTGAACAAAATGACCTCCAGAGCTCCCTTCCAACCTCAGCCATTCTGTAACCCATGAAACAAAATCTAACTGCTTAATGAAACAAAACCAGCATTATCAAAAACAAGATCTGCAACCATCTTTACAGAGACTTGTAATATATTTAAAAAATTCAAAGAAAGTTTCATGAAAATACAGGCTTAAAAGCATGTATTCTCTCCGGCAGATTTATATAAGCATTTGTTCAAAACAGATGGAGAAGGAAAGTGGATAAAAAAGTATTAAACATCAAATTGCAGACATCAACATTATACTAATATAAAGAGAACTGCAGAACTTACTAAATCAGTCCTGTGTTGGACTGTTGTGTAAACGGTTTGGATAGAGAAATTTGAAAGGACACTCAGGAATCTCTTTTTGCCACTCAGAAGATGACTCCCATAATAACACTGGAAACTTTGGGCTAGGCACTGAGGTTTTTATCAGACTCAAAAAACCCCCATTCTTCTTTAAGCAAAATTCTAACTGAGGTCCAAACCAAAAATTTTACACTAGAGGCACTCACTGGTCCACAAAAACTGAAGGAATTAAAAGCAATTCCGTTGTTTTTCTGTGTTGTGCTGTTTCAAACAATGCATTGCTAACAGACTAAAACACAAAAGCATTAATTTGCTAAATTATGAAGCAAAGAATGGAGATGAAAGAAGTTGGTCTATTTTTTCTCCTATTCTCAATACCTAGTTATTACAATGCCAGACTTTACCTTAAAACCTTCACTCCATACCATTCATGACTAATATCTGACCTGTGGAGTAATGGAGGAAGACTTTCATTGTCTGTGGATAAGCTGCAAAGAGCAGCACTCGCACCTTAGAGAATCAATTCTCTGCTTATCTACCACTGAAGTTTCTGAGTACCTGTGGAGTACAGCAGTGTGTAGTGTCTTAGAGATGTCAAGACACAGGCTTTATTAACCAGGAGAGACATGAAAAAGTTCAGGGTTAAGGGCACATGACTTTCTAACAGGGAAAAAGTTAAAACTGGGGTAACAGACAAAATAAAACAATACACACTTTCTTCAGTTTAGAGGTTAATTCTATTTTTTAGGCACCTATGTGCTTTTACCTAAGACAATCTAGAAGAAGAGTGTAGATTTAAATTAGACTTTGCATTCACTTACAGTAGGTTTGACTAATGCTATTAAATATCTATTTACTTACAGTACAACAGTAAAATTTCCAGAAAAGCCTAAAAAAGTCAAATTAAATAAGTAAATACCTAATAAATATTTAAACATCTTTAGAACATATATTATTTGTGAGAAGTTCCAGATGGATATTAATACAATTTTCTCAGCAAAGTAACCTTCAGATTGAGAGCACAGTTTATCAAAAGTTTGTGCTGCTAGCTGCTTTGGACAACCCAGATTTCTCCTCTGCCCCATGGATCACTTTTGCCTCTCTGTGGCCCTCTGAGAGACAGAACACCGAACCACGTAAAGGAACACAAAACAAAAACGTAAAACGTAAAAACAAAACAAAACAAAACAAAACAAAAACAAAAACAAACAAACAAACAAAAAACCCCAAACAAACAAAAAAAAACCCTGTTGTTTTGAACCCAGTTCATTTCCTCAGTACAGTTTATTTTATAACTTGACACCAGCTGGAAGGCACAGCCAAAGAAGTTGCTGCAGGACAAGCCTGAGCACTGAGAGAACAGGAACTGCTTAAGCTGCCTGTGCTACCAAAAGAAATGCTTGTCAAGTGACAGATTCGGCACTTTTGCAGCCAACTTTCCAACATGGTCCTTCTCGTCTATCTCAACACTTCAAATAAACAGGAATCTAAAAAGAGGATTGTTTTGATTCTGTTGTATCCTTCTGTATCTTATTACTAACACCTGCTGCAAAAGTTTGAAGAGGTTTTCTGCAGAATAGACTCTAAACAAGGACACAAGTATACCACACTATACACATCTAGACATCTACTATAAACCTGAGCTTAAAACAGGAAACCTAAAAGGCAAATACTCCAATAAAGCAGCAAAAATATCTTTGTCATTGGATTGCTTGCAAATCTCTTACCTGAGCAAGGTCATGTTTTTCTGATAAAATAATTAAGTTTTTTCTCAGCAAGCATACAATGAAACTGTGCTAGAAATGTAGGAAATATTTAAAATTAGGAAAATTAGGAAATATTTTAAAAACCCAAAGAATGATTGGTGTACCTGCTTAGATTCTTTTCTACTTGATGAAAAAAATGATTTATATCAGTTGCAATATTTCTAATAGAAAAAAGCTCTCATTTTTTTGGTTTCTCCCTCCACATGTATCTACATCTTGGACCAAACCCTGATTTTATACTATTTCATATGCAAGGCCTGATCAATTAAATCTTTCAGTTGCTCTGTATGGGCAAAGCACACACCTCTTTCCCATTTCACAAGTGACTGAGCAAACATGTCATCACATAAACTCTGTCACTGAGGAACATTTATTCACTTCTGGGGCTCTAGGTGCATATCTAGTCACACTTCCACGCAACGACAGCAAGAAACCAAGAAATGTATCTTTTTTCTGAGAAGAACCTGGCATGCTGGCTGGGAGGAAAACACTGCTTGCCACCCAGACCTCATCAATGCACATCAGCCTCACAGTCTGCACACAAATGAAGAATCTAGGACAAAGAGGAAATGTCCATGTTCTCAGAGAACACAGCAGACAGTAGGAAATATATGCCAAACAAAAAATAAAGGTGGAAAAAAGCACCCCAAATAAGCCAGTATCTAATTTCTTTATATGTCCTCTTTACAATCCTTTTCTGAATAAGGGGATATTGCTCTGTACTGTTCCCAGTCAGGTCTGCCTGCCAATTACAGCTGGCCTTCTCAGCACATGGCTGATGTGTCCTTCAAGCAACACAAATGAGGATGGCTCTTCCTGAGAGTGAGTACTGATTCCACTTCTTCACAGAAGACAGCAACAGTGAAAATTACTGTAATTTGCCATCAACTTCACTTTTGATTTTCTTGTTTTTTTCCTACTGACATAAATTTTCAATGAGTATATCGCTTCAGACATTACCTTCATATCTATTTCTGTACCATGGATCTGTTGAGCTACTGTTTTGATGATTCCAATGACAATATCCTGCAGACCTTCTCTTTCTGAATAGTAATGCAGAATGAGTCCCTTTCCCTTCTCTGCATCAGTGCATCTAAAGGAAGGGGCTCGCATACCCGGGTAAATAGTAGCAAGGTGGTCATGCAAGGCATCCAGGTTCTGGAAGAAATTAAAAACATGGTTATAAGGCATTCACTTACTATTTATGAAGAAAGTAAGTGCATATTTTGTCCAATCTGAACATCCCCTTTCTCCTACTGCTCATTCTTCTACACATTTGCCTTATTCTCTGTAGAACTGTCATCACAGCAGGCTTTTCAGGTAACCTGAAATGTTCTATCTACCATGGCAACATTTGAACAATGAATGGCATAAAAATTAGGACCATTATAAATTACTCCAGATAGTAAGAAGTTGTGTCTGATTATGCTGTATTTTGAAACATTCAGATTAAAGATCTTCTGTGTGTTTCTCAGTCTGGTATCTCATCCAGTTTAATTCCTTCCAATTCTAGTCTCTATAATTTCCTCTTCAAATATTAATTCAGGAGCCAAATACAAATAAGCATGTCTGAAAAACATAAATCTTTCTCTTTATTATCAATGAAACGCCTAGTTCTGACACTGTAACAATCAAATTTACAGGGCCTGACAAAGTTCAAATTTTAAAGTAAAGATTTAAATGCTTGAAAGACCAAATTCAAATGTATCTTTTCTTTGACAATAATTGAAAAACTCCACAGAACAAACAGAAATATCACAGCTGCTGTAATAATGTATCGGAAAATGTTGTTCAAGAAAGGGAAGAGATCTTTTTTTTTTCCCTGCTACTGTCCCAGACATCTCATGTATTTTATTTTAAATTTTAACCAGACAAATTGTGATCTGGAGAAGAAAGCTAAATTGTAAACTGATAGGAATACTTAATAAGGACATTAAAGAAAACAGTGAGATCAAAATCACACTTTAAACACCACACTAGATTCATCTTTGATTGTGAAGTAATTATCAAGGCTCCAAGTTGTTATTTACTGTACATTTAATACAGAAAGAGCAACCTAGTTTGAAGGATAGAGCTGCAACCCACAATTTTTTATTTATGTTGTAAAATTCATACAATTCTTTACATCTTAAGTCCAGAACATTATTGCATATTTTAAACGTTGTTCTCTCACTGCCCTGCAAGTGACTGCTACCACTAGGCTTTGCATATTGTTTTCTGCCAACATAGGAAGCGAAGTGAAAATATTTTCAATGTGCTGTCTGGGAAATTCTCCACCTTTCATGAGCATCTGTCGATCATCAAATTAGTGGAAGCATACTGAACTTGATTTCACGTGAACTGTGAAGTGCTTGAACAGCTGCCTCTTCTCCTGGAGACCTCCAAACAATATTACACTCTTAGCAATGAATTCCATGGGATGCACTTAACCTGGAATTTCCTCCTTCAGTTTTTTAGCTTGTTTCAATTTTTTTTTTTGTTGCTGTATCAACATTTCCAAATTAGAACACGAAGAGGCAACAATCTAGGTGTCAATTCATTCCAGCTGCTAGTGGGCACTGACAAAAAAACACAATGCTTGAAGGAAATTTCTGTAAGAACTTTGCAGAGTTCAAGACAATGCAATTGGAAGAGACTGTTTTGAAAGACTGTAGATGAGAAAAGAGAAAGAGCAATGACTGGCTCTGAAAGACTGCCCCGCCATGTCCTTAATTGGATGCAGAACTGCAGTTTCAGTACGTGCCTCAGAAACAGCCAGGATATATTCACCTTTTGGAAAAAAACTCTGTAGGGAGATACATGGGAAAAGATGATAATCTTTCAGTTACACAGTCACCAGCTGAAGAATTTCAAACAGGGAACAGCCAATGTCAAGGACAGAAGTTTTGTAAAATGGTTGTTTAAGTATTAATATCTCAGTCCAGCACAAGTGTGACTAACAACTGGCAGTAGACCCATTCTGCAAAACCACTTTGCCACTGTTCTACTCCTTTACTGCTGACTTTGTCAAAGCAGTGTCACAGGTGAAGTCTCTGTGATATGTCCTTCAGTTTTTACCCTCTAATCTTCCAGAGTGGGGGACTTACGGCTCACTGTATTCAAAATCTCACTCTGACACATAGTCAAGGAGTAGACATGTTTTTTTCAGATCATGAGGCTGAAATCACTCCTAGATCTCGACACTGTCACTGTTACTCCTACTTCTATTTTTTGTTGCACTTGATCCACTCTAACTTGATGTTGCAGCTACTGAAAGAAGCAAAGTCTTTTATTGCATGTCCAGCTACCGTGAGCCAGAGGTGAGGTAAGGTGCAGATTATAATAGACTAAGCTCTCTCCCTGAATTTGGCTCCTAGACTGTTCAGATACATGCCAGAGCTTGTGCTGGAACAAAAGAACCAATTCTAGAGCTATGAGAAACAGTAATCAGCTCCATGGGGAAACACAAGGGAATCTCCAAGCAAGAACAAGCAGTCATACTAAATGGGGCTGATCCTGGTCTGTCTAAAAGTGAGACCTGTGGTTGGCATCTGAAATACAAAGATATGCTGTTCAGTGCTGTGTGGTATACAGCACCTGGAAACTTATCTAAAAGAGGAGTTATCCCCTGAATTTTAATCCCTGCGTTAATCCCATGCCAATCACAAAAACCTAAACAGCCATGTAAACAATTCCTTAAATGGGAGAACTAACCACTTTGATTTTCATTCAATAGAAAGTTACTAAACTGAACATAAAAGCACATTTTGGGTTTCTTAGGAGGTACCTCTTTTCACACTGCTTCTGTTTGGCAGAGTGTCTTTCAATATGATTTGCAAATTTTCCATGCTTGTGTCTTTCACATAAAATTTAAATATTTAATTTAGTTGTCCTTTTTCCTCTTTCATGAAGCTTGAAGTACCTGTGTTTCAACTATGAATACACTTAAATTTTCTTGAGATGTCAAAGGAAACGGAACATAAATGTGAGATTTATTTTCATATATTTTAAAAAGCTACAGTTCTCAACTATTTTGTATATATCCTGGACTCAGTATACATTTCAAGAAGCACTTTTTGGAACTCTATGATGTATTTTAAGAATCTGAGAAAAGTTTGGGACATCAAACCCAACCTGCACCTATTTCTGTAACGGGTATATAAAGTAGTTTCCTGACCTAATATGACTGCTGGAAGATGCAAAAGTAGTAAATCACACCTAAGGTTGATTTTCCATTGCAATAAAAAGCTAAAAAGTACACTTCTGGCACAGCTACTAATACAATAATCCTGTTAACATTTAGAGAAGTATATAATAGCCAATGTCATCTGTTAACACTAAAATTCAAACAAAGCAACTTAAAATACTGTCATTATACAAATATAAATGTAAGCTATTTCCACTTTTACAGATGTTTGGTATCTATAACAAACATGTCCAGTCCTTTCATCAGCATATGTGGTAAGGAATGAAAAGAGAAGTATATTATATGGAAAAGGGCATGAGGGAAAGCAAATAGTATCTCTATTTGTGGCCCACAAATGAGTAACCAAAGTGATGATGCAATGGGAAAGCTACACCTTCTTTCTCCTCCCCTACTCTTGCTCAGCCTTAGCCATAACTTCAGTACCTGAGTTAGCTTTGAAGGCTTGATTTGAGAGCAGCCTATGAATGAAGTTATGAAATATAAAGGATGCTACATAGACAGACGGTGGTTTACAGCTCACTCATTATATGCACGTGTTGGAACATACACATACCCTGTCTGCCCAGCAACTACAGTTTGTGGGATTTGTACAAGAAGTCTGGGTTGACTGCATCTAGGATGCTCTACAATCATGCAGGTTTTGGGACAGTGAAACACACAAATAAATATTTAAGTAATCCAGCAAACTATGATTCTTTTTCCCTTAATGCTGGAGAGATTTTAAGGGTACAGATGACAAGAGGCGACAGCATTTTCAGAGAAAATCAATAGTTTTAACAGTCAGCTTTTGGGCAATCTTCAGCTCATGCTTTTAACCTCAATATAGCACACAGTTCTCTCCAAGAGTGATATAGATCACAAATCTTAAATAGAAAGTGCTTCCTGAAGTGAACAATGTTCAGATGACAAGAAAGGGAAGACCATTTTTCTACACTTACAAATAACACTTTTGAAACGACCCTACATTTCATCCATGCTATTAAAGAGTCATTTTCATTTTGTTTTTGTTTATAGTGCACTATCATGCTGTTCTGCAGTATCCCACCCTCAGTTCATGGATGAAGGATAACATATAAGCTGTTATGAGCCCTAGCTCTGTACATAACATACTATTAGAAATATCCAGTATCTATGATTAGTCAGAGATAATAGAAAAAATATAAAACCTGAAGATCACATTTTCTGTTACTATAAATAAGGTAAGCCTTTTCACTTAACACACTCCCCCCACCCCCAGGTTTGCTGCATATGAATACTCCTGTTCCAAATTTCTCTTTGGAATTTCAAATTAAATTTCTGTTGACTAGGCCATAATTCTGTCTGGTATCTGAAACAATTTGGCACAAAATTCTTACCTGCAAAAACTCTCTGACATTTGAGCCCAAGACACGTAGAATTGTATCATAACCAGATTCTTGACAAAACACAAAAAACATCTTCCCAAACATTTGAAGAATTTCCCCAGCATTTAGATCTAGTTAAAACAGGAAAATATGATTCAGCCCAAACACTCTATTTCAAGCACTTGCTTATTTCTTTACTCTTGTATTCATAAACACTACTCAGATGCAGTAGGTCAAGACCAAAGCAAGATTCAGGGTTCACATGGCAAATACTGAGTATCCTATAAATCCTGAGTGTTCTATACTGAGAAATATAGGAATTTCATTAGGATTTACGAATTACCATTATTACTTCACTGCACTGTTTCACACACATATAGCATTTAGATTTTGATACAGAAAAATTAACCACTTACTGAAAATAAACGAAGTTGGTTGTTAGTAGTGCTCGCCTCAGCAGAGTTAATTCCAATTTACAATAGCATGAAACCATATCAGCTGCTCCAATTCAACATTACTACAGTAATCAGTCTTATAGATTCTTGGCTAATTACTGATGCAAAACAATTTCACACCACACTTGGGTCTGCAGATGAAAAAATGCTGATGCGCATAATTCTACCTTTTAAATTTCAGACCAGAGCTGCAACGATAGAAAATGAATGCAACCCAAATCAATGGCTGATATGCAATTAAATGAAATATGTCCATTAAATGAAATATGCGCACAAGCATTTCTGTGACTCAGTACTGTTCTTCAGCAGAGATCAAGGATTCATTCATTCACTCATTCATTCATTCATTCATTCATTCATTCATTCATTCATTCACTCATTCATTCATTCATTCATTCATTCATTCATTCATTCATTCATTCATTCATTCATTCACTGCTCTTGCAGCAGTGGTTGAAACTTGGGTGTATCGGAAGGCAGTTGCAGCAAGATGTTGTTACTTCACGACTGCTTGTTACACTGCCCACACTGTGTGGATGAGGCATATTTCCCCAGTTTAAGACGGAATACTTTGGAAATAATAAAAACAATTTCAAGCAATAAAAGGAGCTGAATTGTCTCAGAGAAATAAGAAATACAACTCTTGCTCCTAAGATATAAAAAAAAATCTCTGACCAATACTCCGTTTTCACTTCCCCTGTGCTAAATCCTGTTCCACTCTACTACACAGACTGGGGGGCAGGAGAGTATTACCTTTTTTGTGACAAATGGGCAAAGAAGACTTAAAAAGAAGGTATCTGTATTACTTACTAAGGACCTTGCTTGCAGCTGCAACGAGGTCATAGGTTTTGGAATCATCGTAAATTATTCTGACCAGAAACTGTCCCTCTTCATCCAGCTGTGCCTCCTTCCTAAAAAGAAAATATTTTTGCTTGAGGGAAAAGCACCATATGGATAAATGTCTTTTAAATAAAATAAGTTTGTAGAGTTATTTAAGACAGAAAATTAGAAATAAATTTGTTCCATATATCAGTCATTAGTATACAATAAAAATATTTCAGACCACAAGTGTTCTCAAAATAATACTTAGCTACAAGAAAATAAACATAATTCTTCAGTACAGAGCCTCAAAAAGAAATTGCTGTAAAGACACAATTTGCATTTTAAAATAAGAGACTATCCAATAATGCAGTCCATAATGGGCTCTTGAAACACTTTTTAAGCTTTTTCACTCTGTCACATTTTAATTACACTTTATTTACAAAAGGCGTGGGATATTTCTAACAACCACTTGCACGTATGTCCAAAGAGGAATTTAAAATACAGATGCAGGTTCCAAACCAAGTATCTTTTTTCAGAATTCTGCACATGCCCAGTAGATAGGAAGAAAAAGGATGCTAGGATTTTGCAAGGCCTTGTTCTCACATTATACATGAATTCTCATGTGTAAAGTCTCACTAGTTAGCTAAAGCACAATAAAAATATACATTTCTTTCATATACTAAAGGAAACAAGTCTCTACCCCAAGTTTAAGACAAGACATATATATGTCCTGTGCACACTTACTACTGCTACTAAGTAAAAAGCCAAAATAAAGTGACTGCTTTGATTTTCAGGTCATTTACTATTCTCTTCAACTTCATCATCAAGTCAGCAGCTTGTCCAAAAATCAGCACCTTTTTTTCTTTTTAGATTTTTTTTGTATTTTTTTACAGAGGAAAACAAGTTGATCCTGCAGACAATGAATGTCCTGTCATGCCTTCCAAACTTTGCATTTGGCACAAGTGAGTTACTAAGGAAGACCCAAAAGTGGCTTCCTCCCTGTTTTACCTCATCTGCACAGCACGGGAGCCAGGCCATGGTGCTGCAGGAGCGGCTGAGTCCCAGCTCTCCTGGGAGGCAGATAGGGAGCACCTCCACGGACAGGCAGACCCCAGTACACTGAAGAGCCAGCTGCCCATGTGGTTTGTCCTTCTGTGCACAGAGCATGCCATGTCTCTTCCCAGTTTCAAGTAAAGCAGTATTCTGCATTTGCTCTTATTTCCCTTGCAAATTTACCTTCAGCAGATGAGGAGATGTGCAGAGAGGCCTGCTGTGTTCACTGATGAAGTCGTGCCCTGTTTGTTGAAGCCCTCATCTAGAAAATGTGCACAGTCTCCTTTCTCAGTATGTTTTCAAAAACAGGCGTTCACCTCCTGTGGTGCTGCCTACAATGAGTCTCTATAGAGACAGTGTGCTTTGCAGAAATAGTGATGAAAGAGGAGACATTTGTGAGTACTCATGCTCTAATTGATGCACTTAGGATGCATTTTGGCTCAGCAAAATTAATATGATCATGGCATCATTAGTATATTTGCAGGTGGAGGGTCACAACTACCTCACTAAAAAGAAATCATCCCCTTTCATCTAAATATACCTCTATGCTGCAGCTCATTTCAGGATGTCAAAAGAAAGGCAAAGAGACAGGAAAGCCTTATAGTGAATTACTGAATCACATCTTACATCACACCAAAAAAAAAAGAAAAGCAGTACACAATGTTGCTCTTCAGAAAAAGACTCTTAGAATTATAAAAAAGGCAGATGATGAGGTAGGTTTTTAAAAAAATCTAAGCACAAGGGTTGCAAATCAAGACATTTACCAACTTGGTAGTAGCATAATTATTTTTCTGATGCATAAACAAAAGAGAACAGTGAGTAAATAATTATTTACTAGCACCATGGTAATGAAGAGCTATTACCAGAGTATGACTGGTAAACTGAGTAAATATAAAGAAATGCTCTTTGAGATACGGCTCAAGCTTACAGAACCAGTATTTCTAACTTCTGAATTTCTCTTGGTCAGAGGAATTATAAAGACCCACAAAAAGTAAAATTCTAAATCTACTGTATAAAATCCTGCATCCCCTTTTACCTCAAACACTTTCTCTCCATTATCATAACATAATCAACCATAAATTAAAACCAAATTCTTTGACTGTAACTTAGGTTTTAATTTCCTAAAGTGGTATCATTGATTTTTCAAATTGACTAATACAAAATAATAATGCCTGCAGAACAATTCAAGCATTTATAGATGTAGAGGAATTATCCATCTATAGAAACAGAAACATTTCCTGAGGTACACAAAGGGGAGAGGTCTGAGAATTAAATACTCTTGTTGATCTTAAAACTGCTAGATGGTAAATGGTACTGCTGAGAAGGACTGATTCCAATCTAATATGGCAGTATTCTGTTGACCTAAGTGAAATGACCTGTCATTTAATCCTCCAGTTTGTAATCATCAATCTTTGATAATATGTTCGCTTAATGGATATCTGGAACCCATTATTTTCTTTTTCCTCTTCTTCTTCCTTTAATCTTGCTCCTCACATTCTTCCCACTGTCCAAAAATTACATAACATTGGTTTTATATTTCAAAAATATATTATTTATTAATAACTAAAGTATGGTAACTGTTAGTTGAAATAAACATTTTTACACTCACTCTAAGTATGATGAACTGAAAACAAGCTAAGCAATTTTCCTAAACGAATGTGACAAAGCTATACGGGAGGTGCAACTGAATATCCCTCATAATTCCACATAAAAGAAACATCATTCTCTACCCAATGACATGAAAAATATTATAATAACCTTAATTAAGCAGGGTCTTAAGCAGGAGGAGAGGTGGAATTGTTAGTGGGAAATGATTTCTTGAAAAGTAAGATCAGTCAGGGAGACAAGCAGGTAAAGTTTACATTTCCTAAAAACAACTGAAACACATATGAGAAAAGAAAACCATCTTGATTCTTTGACTCTCACACCATGGTATGTAACTACAAGTCAACTACAGTTTGGAGGGATGTTCGCAAAGGATGAACAAACTTTCCCACATCTATGATACACGCTGCGCTTTCTTTTAGTCTCTCTGCTCTGAGCCAAACCACAAAGGATAATACACACATCTGGAAAAGCAATGAACATCCTCAAAAATACTGCATACTTGCACAGTCCAGTAGACACAGCTTTTCTATGTGAGAATTTTCCCTATGAAAAATTGACCCAGTTTGATGACGTTGGTATTTCTTTCAAAACTTGTACTTCTTTCCAACTACATTGACTGGAACTTTTCCTGTTTACTTCTCTGTGCCAAGCCATGCTTCTTTTTTTCTTACTTTATTTGTCTTTAATTTACTTTGTCAAAGTTTTTCTTCGATATCTGCAATTTCTCTGAGCCACCACTTTTTAAAATCACCACTGGTTATTTCAGCCTATTCCATTTAATTATTTTAGCTATTTTTTTTCTAGTTTACTCTAGATCCTTTGGATCACTCGGCAGCCATCTTCTCTGTAGTCTTACTGATGTATCTCCCATTAAAAATATTTTTAAGTTGAGCAACATTTTCTAGAAAATTAGTCAAAGTAAATATTTACTACTGCAGGAGATTACACTTTCCAGTTAAAATCACGCAGGCAAAAATTTCTTTGCTTGCTCTACAAATACGCAAAAATACCATGCCAGTTGCTAATCTAAGCCTGTGTCGAAAGATAAACTGCTTTTTTAAGATTCATGCTTGAAAATTATTAAATTTCAGAACTTTCTTCTTCCTTTCCAAGTAAATTCCTTCTCTACATCTCTAAGATCTGTTGTGCTGGTACATTCCAGCACAATTTAGATAGGCATTGAGCTGAAATAAAATTCAGTTAGATATCTGTTTTTCTGTATTATGTTTCTGGTAGATTAATTTCCCTGTCTGCTCCATCAACCTGTTCACATAAGTTGCTCTGCATACAGACAACATGTAGCCAGAGTGATTGTAGACAGGCTTCTGAAGCCCTTCTACTTCCCTCAGTAATCTAACAGCAGTGAGAGCTTCCAAAAGTCTTTCTCTCCGAAATACCAGTCTTAAGACTATATGTAATGGGAAAATGCTGCCGCGAGTTTATCCAAAATGGCCAGTGCAAAGTGAAAGCAATCCTATTTTTTCAGAGGCACTGGTCCTTCAGCAATTCTACAAAATAGCAGGGCCTCTAGTGAACTTGTCTGAGAGAGCAATCAACAGCTATGAGCACCAGAGAGGCAGACCATGACAGACCTCCAGCAGCCTAGGAAACAGAGCAGTGTCATTCAGGTGAATACCTAAAATGGTTTCCTCACAGCTGAAGTTTTCCTGCCTAATGACCTGACCCTACCTGATTTTTCAAAGCTGCCTGCACTCACACTAAGGAAATGGTTTTATAACAAGGGCAATAGGAAGAAATATATGATAGTGTCGTGAAAACTGTTATAATTAATGCTAAGAGTGAGGCTGTTTTGTCAGCTTTGCAGAGCTGCTGTGGACAGCAGTGTATCAACCGTAATTCCTTACATTTGTACTTGGCTGACCTCATTTCAGAGAAAACTTCATAATCCATATGTGCTGGTTTGTATTAATTTATTCTTTCGGTAAGAAAGGAAAGGAACCAGTTATGGAAATAATTCCCTGTAAGGACCTTGGCAGCTTCCTTTAGACCTTTAAACAATCAGTGGCTGATTTTTAATACTGACACATTGTTACACCAATGAAAAAGTTAGATGCACCTTTGTGAACACACATGTGAAGACGAAGAAAGCCAGGAATCTCTCTTTCCCTTCTGACCTCAGTACAGGTAACAGGCTGGCCAGGCCCCTCCAGGCAGTCGGGCCAGGCTGGGTGGGGTGGGCTCTGCCGCAGGGCCAGTATCCTTCTTGGGAAGCCTGCTAGGCTCCATCCTAAAGGGCCAGGCCCTGCCTCTGCAAAGCAAAGGCATCCATGCTAAACAAGCAGATGTTGAAGTAACTGTGATTTGATGAGAAGTCTGAACAGCAAGCAAGAGAGAAGAGCAATGAAGACCCTTTGCCCCCAGGGAAGAAGAAGATGATCTCTGTCCCCAGAGATGAAGATTATCTCAGAGTTAGATGAAGAGAACCTTTGCTTCTGAACTGCTCAAATCCTTAAAAAGGTATACCTTATTGGCCAAAAAGTGAGCCCTCGAAAACAGTTGTGGGGAAAGCCCACAAAGTCGAGGGAAGGGACTTTTACACAGTGATCAGATTTCCATTCTCCTGGGCGGCTGATTCACTGTGACATTGAAGCCAGGAGAGAACTGTTTTCTTGTGGAGAAGTCTCCACAGACTGAGGAGAGAGACTCCTCTCCCTAAGTAAATTGGAGAAAGACTATATTAGAGATGGTAAACTGACTGATTTGTTTTTGTGTGTTGTCAGTGTGAAAGAAAAGAGAGTGTAGAAGGGAAGAGAAGTCTTATTCTGATTCTTATTATTCTTTTAGTTTCTGTCAATTAAGTTTTCTTTATACCCTTTAAAGTTTGAGCCTGCTTTGCTTTTTCTCCTAATCCTATCTCACAGCAGGAAATGAGTAAATAATTCTAGTGGGTGCACTGGCGATTTGGCCAGCACTAAACCCACCATATAAACCGGTGTGTTGGCTGGGAAATCTCAAATTGGCGAACGAAAACCACTATGCAAAATTGGTGTTTCTGCCCCGTTTCAAACTGAAACCACCACACCATAGCTTTACAAAAAAACTGTGGCATTTCCCTTGAAATGTTTTGCTGCAATCTTAAGTTACAGTTTTCGACCAGATAAAATTATGGGAGGAAATTAGCACAGTTGTAATGTTTTCTGCAGACTGTGGTGCTTGATCACAAAGACGCTAACAGCAATAACACATTGGTAGCTTTCTTAAGAACTTGACTGGAAATGAGCCAAAAGCAATAAGCTCTGGCAAATTCCCAAACCCTGCTTAATTCTTTAGTGAAGAAGCAGTACTACAGTAGCAAACTTTTAACTTTTATATGGCTGTTCTTTCAAAATAACTTTCAAGTCAAATAGAACAGAATTTACAATTAATGTCTCATTTATATTTACAGGGACAAAATAAGCATGGGTTTTGCTCCCCTGTAAATTTATGTTCAAAACGCTAAAACATCCCAGGATTTTAATGGTCTTGCCCAAACTGACTCCTGTCACACGAGATGTGATATTTCATGGTTCCAAACTTACATCCTATGACATGTCTGTCCTAACTTCTAGAGTCTGGCAGCCCTTTTTATTTACTCTGAACTAATTTTGAATGATTATACAGAGCTATTTCAATTGTGGGAAATCAAGATTCCAGCATTGACTTTTCTAAAATGCTTTTGTTTTCCTCCAGAATGTTTCTATTATCCAGGTTAATGTGAGGCAGTTTACTTGGGCAAGAAAAGAACCTTAATGACTGTACCATGGAAAATAACAGCTATACAGAGGATATTTCTCACATAAAGATTTGGCCTTGAAATCAGTAGAAAAATTCCTATTGAATAGATGAAAGCAGGATCAAGTCTTAAAACAGCCTTTCCTCCATCACTCATGCTAACACACCCCAAACTGCTGTTGATTTAGCAGCACAGAACAGAATTACAGGTGATACATGTGTACAATAGTCCCTTCGAAAATCTTTCCCATTGTGCAGTTAGTTTAGTAAACACACTACTAATGTTAAAAGGTAATGTTAATAATTTGCAGAAATGGCTGGAATGCTATGTGTGGAAAAGCATTCCAAGAAAAACTATTATTGAAATCAGAATGGATCCTGCACTTCAGACTGTTAAATGATAGGATGCACACATTTTTATTTCTCATAGAGGTTTAATGTAGAAAGGACGTCTTCTGCCATCTTTGGAGATTTTACAGACAACACAGCTGGACAAGATGTCACACCAGGCTGGTCTTACTTATATAGCCCATTCTGCACAAGTTGAGTTTTAACACAGTTCTGCAGTCAGAATGTAGTATTTAAAGTGAATTTGCATAAATCATAATCAAGAAGATTGCCCCTGACAAAACCTTTTTTCCTGTAAAGTCGTACTTGCTATCCTCCCTCTGTAGCCAGTCAAAAAGCTGAAATCTTAAGAAATTCTTACAGAAAAAGAACCCTTCCCAATTGCATGCAGCAAAAATTGAGAAAAAATATGGCAGAAGACTGCATGGAACAATCACTTTGCATCCTGAAGATGCATAGGCTTCTCTGTGATATAAAGTTATTACTTAGAAGCTGCTGGTGTCACTTTAAGAGATCATGCAGTGTCCCAAAAGCACAAGTGGATCTCTTCCTACCAAAAGTCAGTCCAAAGTGTGCACACCGGGTGTGTCACCTTGAACACACCAAAAAGAGCAGCTAGTTCCAAGACTACTCCAGGACTTCTTCCATGATATATATTGTTTCTGTTGGGACTTTTGCCACCATTGTGCTTCAGTATTCTTGGTACACCAAGGATGGAAAAAGTGCTCGTTAAATTGAAGAGATCAGTCAAAACAATCTTAATGACAAAATAACTCTACTGCACTTAGAAACACAGCATGGTTCTGATCTCACTGATAGGAGCAAGTCAAGTTTAATTCTCTTCCAAGAATAGCACTCTTAAACAGGATTACATGGGTCAGAACTAAAGATGGTATCTGTGAACCCTGAATCACTGTATTTGCATCTCATTTACATTAAAATGGCAAACTCATTGCTCATATTACTTCACAGATCGTTGTTTTTTTCAAAATGATTTCCATCTTTTTTTCCATGTATTTTACAAAGATGCTTTACTAAAAGTTATTAAAAATATTGAGCCACTATTCCAAAAAGGATAAAAAGAAAATAGACTTGTACATGTTTTGGATGGTCCAAAGATATTTTAAAATACCAGGCTGGGAAGAACATAAATGATATTAAGTTACAAGATTAAATAAAAATGGGAATCTGTCCAGGAAAATTATGTTCTGAGTAAAGTAAATAGGTGTATTTATAGACTAAGCAGTTCTGAGCTATTTCCCAGTTTTACAGGCTGGATACAGGAGTGTTTAATGTAGGTTTTCAAAACAAGATAATACTAGAAGATACAGTTAACAAAAGTACAAGTTCCTTGCTGCTACTACAAATACTAAAACTATTATTAAAAATATAAAGCTAGTATTATTTTGCTTCCTTTTACGTAAGTGGAATAAAGAGAATGGTATTTACAAAATACTATTTCATGCATTTTATTAATAAGAGAGAATGATGTGTTTATAACACCTGTTATCCTGGCACGTCAAAAAGCACTTAATGTTGGGAAAACTGCAAAGTACCGTAGAGATACTGCAAGAACATTCACACCAAGTTTCATAACATGCCAGTATTTCCTTTTAATCAACCCTTCCCCAGAGGAATTAAAGAATTTGGCATCCACTTAGTTTAACTCCTGACCTTCAAGCAGGTCCTTCCGCTGCGAGGAACTGGAAGAGCATAAGTATAGTGTCCTGACCCTATGAAGCTTGTAAATATTAACCTCCCTACCCATGAAGACTCATCTATTCAGCATCACTTTAAAAAAATTGTAAAATACTGAACTATATAGAACTTCAGAATAGTATGAAATAAGGACTTAAAAACATAAACAAAAATAAATTATGCTTTCTGGATAAAAACTCATTAACCTTAAAAGGGGTATGGATTAAAAAGAAATCATCTATTGTAATTTCACCACTAATGGCTTTCCAAAGTGTCTTTCTCATATCTACTTGTAGGCAATCTCTACTTTTTCCAAAATTGTGGAGATTGGTTGAACAGAGCACTGCCTTCAGCACTGGGTAAACCCACATGGTGCTGAAAGAGGCAGCGAAACCTCCATTTTCTTGCTTTTTAACAGATCACTGCAATTATTTAAAATTGAGAATTACATGATCCAAAATAAAAATGGATTCGCTATCTAAACTCTAGTGAATAGTCAGGTTTTTTCACCAGTGTTCATTGTGACAAGACAGTTAAAATACTTAGCACAGTATGTCTGTAACACTTTTGAGCATGAAAGAATCAGTAAGTTCAAGCAAATTGTAAAGCAAGCATTCTTTACACTAATTAGTTGTGGGCCGGGAAAGGGAAATACTGAGCAAACTCCCAGCAGTTCAACAAAGAAGGAAAGAAGATTCACATGGGACTGACTGCCACTACTGCAGTACATAGGTATGTGTGTCCACGTGGTAAATTCCATAACTCACCTGTTCACCACCCAGATTTCTACAGTTCCTGGGGGAAGAAGAACAGAAGAAAGGAACGTGAAAGCCAGCATTTTGATGGGAAAAATCCCAAAGGCATTAATAGGATAAAATAAAATTGAAGTCTGAGACACACTGAAACCTACACTTAGAAATTTACAAGAAGGTTGGCACCAAGGTTCTCCTGCAAATCAACCCCTTGATAAGAAATACCAAAGATAACTGGAAGGCTTTTCACTTGCTTCCACTACAGATGATTATTAACTAAAGTGCCCCACCTCACATTTTGTACAGATATTTGATTCTTATTTCCTGTTGAGATGGCAGTTTTATTGTCCAGGCCACATGGTGATTATGTAGATGTAATATGCACATATATATAGGCATGTACATCAATATCTATTTGCATATGTACCTACATAAACAAATAGATTTTCTCCAAAAAACTTTACATTCTAAGCTGATGATTATCCAACTTCTCTCCTACCAGAAGTGCTGCTGTTATCACTGTAAACAGATTGTTACAGACTATGGTACTGTTCTACATGCTTTTTAAAGGGCTGTCCTATATATAGAAACTACGGTCAGCTGAAAACATGAAAAACACTTTCCAGAACAATTACAAAGAAATAAAACATGTCTCATAAAGAGTCATAAGCATCTGGTGAATTTTTTTTTTTTTGTCGTTTACTGAAAACAGGAAAGATGGATTCAGGTCCACTCAACATTAGAGCAGTTTGCTCCAAGCAACATTTCCCTGTCTGTTCCTGAGCCTATGTGACACACCCAGCCACACCCATGAGCCCACAGAACCTGTTCCTTTTCCTCCAGGTTTCCAGTTCCTTCAGTACTGAGGCTAGATCCTACTCCACTAATGCACAACTATTTCGTGTTTTATTTTATCCCGTTCCTCAATATATAACCTCATGCTTGACTTAGAGCAGTTTTCAAATCCAGTTCTGAAGAGAGAATTGTTCCTTTCTAATAGTCTTCCTGTGGAATCGATCTACACTAATTGCATGCAGAAGCATTAATTAGCTCTCAAACAATCTCATGAGGCCAGTTATACCATTTCCATTTAAAACAGGCAAGAACACAACAGATCAAAAGGTTTCATTCATTTAGGATGCCCAGTACGTGACGAGTGCTTCCGGTTTTTTAAGATACTAAGCACTTTTATGCTCAAAACACAACTTTCATGGATTTTACAGCCTACCAGCATCAGACCTACAAATTATCTAAATGCCGACAAATCTTAAGAGCTTACTATTGCAACTTAATCTTTCACTAGAGCTGTTATCCATATTTTCCTACATAAGTGAAAAGGCAAACTAAACTATAGTAGGAGCTATTACTAAATCTAAATACTGTGCTAAGCAATAGCAGTAGGCCAAAACCTTGATTCTCACAGGATTTGTCAACAAATATAAGTTGTGTTTTGATATATTAGTAAAAAGAAAAAAACACAAAGTGACATTCTGAACTCAGCATACAGACACAGTAAGCCAAGCTGGGGCCGTCATTCTGCAGCTAAAAAAGTTCTTCTTATTTGCTTTGTTAAGTAGCATAAAAAAGGACAATTTTTGCTATGCAAGAAATTCCCAGGAAACAATGCAATCCAAGTCCGTCTCCTGTAAAAAAAAAATTATTAAATATTTTCTTAAAGGCATTTAATATTTATTTTATGTTATTTATAGTATTTACTATTTTAGAATGTAACTGCAAATATAATTAATCAGAATAGCACATCCTATCAATGAGTTCCTAGTTATTTAAATGCTGGTGAAATCAGTGGAGTACGAATTTTAGATATATAAATGAATAAAAGCATCTACCTTTCCTGACTTAAGTAGGCAACCTACAACACTACTAATAAATTTAACTGCTAGGAATGCCTCTGAAAATTTACCCAATAATATGTATTCTTAAATCACCGACATTTCATCGCAAAAGCCACACCAAGTCACTACTGTCTGACCTATGCTAACCTTCAGCAATAGGATGTAGAAGTTTCTGTCTGTTTAGTTCAGTTTTCATTTTCAGGCCCTGCAGTTTCTTTCACTTCTTCAAATGGTAAAATCTTCTACCACTTCAGCTGAACCCAGCTTGAAACTGAGCAGAGCTTTCCACTTTCCATTTCCACATTCCACCAGGACTATGTCTCAATCCTCAGTGTTTCACCATTTTAACCACAACAGGACACTTACAGATAAAAAAGCTTTTGCCTGGAGCCTTAGTAGGTGATAATCTGTGAAGCCTGGGCAACAAAAGTTTCCTTCCTCCTAAGACAAGCAATTAACTTTTGCTCTTCTGCAGTGTGCACTTCCAGACCACTGGTCCCTGTAAAGTTTGTGCTGGCCAGAAGGCTCCTCAGACCTAGAGTCTTGGCATTTAAGAGTGTGGACGGCACATGCCATCCCAACCCCTCCAAAAGACAAAGCACGGCAAAAGCAAGAGAAGATGCCTTAATTCCTACATTAAGCACTGAGCACCAGGGATGTAAGGCTATTACTTGATTTATATAGCCCATGCTAAGGTACAGACAGCAGAGGGGCAAAAAAAGCCTACTTTTCTACTGTGCAAGTTTGAACACTTCTCCAGAATCAACTAAAAAGTGTTTTCACCTCTAGGTAGCTGCTTTTCGCAAACACTGAGTTTCAACTTCCATTCTAGTCTTTCCACACTAGATGTTTTTTGTGGGGACTTCTACCGTAAAAACAGAAAGCAAATGAAGACTGTGGCTGACTGGCTGTGCCATTTCCTTTCCCAAGTCCAGATATTTCATATGCCTTTGTGGGAAAAATATTAATTTACTAGACAGGCCTGTGATGAAGTATTTTAATGCATTTATTTATTAGATTTTTGAGTTCTCATTCATTTTCTTGGCAGTATGTTTGAAAGTGTCACAGTTTGAGCATCTAACCTGGCCTCAATTCATATTTAGGAGCCCGTGGGAAAATCCTGTATTCATTTAATCAAACACAGAGGAATAGTGTTGGGAAACACAGGAAAAAACACTGTACATATTCCCTGCTGACAACATTGCTCTAGCTCCCACATACTGACCTAGAGCTGTTTCAAGAAGACATCCCTGTCAATGCCTGCTACACAATTAAATCCTTAGAACCGCCGAATGGAGGGATCAGAATTTCATATATATTGGCAATTCATAAGTGATATCTGTTGCAGAAGAGCTCAGATTTTATGATAGAGGCCTCTTTTAAAAATGTACTATCACACAACATAAAAATATGCCCACCATAGAAACATACTAGGGAATACAATTTCTTAAGCCCGGGGAATTTTTATTTATTTTGATAATATGAGTAATCTCTCTGCATTGTTTTGGACAGGTACATGGACAGTAATTCCACTTGCACTACTGACAATCATGTGCACACACTACCCAGCAGTACAAATTTGGCCTTAAACAGACATGAGCACAGAATTGCATGTATGTGGGAATGGCCAGGCCTGATAACTTTCAGTTTATATTGGCTGCAGAGGACTTGAAGATCTCTAATGCCAAACGAATCTTGAGAACCACCCCTGAGAACCAGCCATTACAATTGTGGCCACAAAATCTAAACCAGCCCTCTGGATGTAACAAATACAAACTAAAGGATTCAGAAGAGGTTTTCTCTTAAATATGGAAGGAACAAATGAAAACCGTTTTCTCAGCATACGTGTGGTTAACACTTCTATGTTAACTGTTTATTTAGTAACTCTTTGCAGAGCTAGTAAAGCACTGATCAAAGCAGTCTGTCTCTATTGCACTGCAGGTCCTAAGTCTCCCCTTCCAAGGACTGAAATAGTGAATGACAATGAGCAGTGTATGTGCAGCTTACAACTGTCAGTAAGCAAAATAAAAGACTATCGTGAGTAATGTTCACTTTCCACCAGGAAAAATCTGCTACTGCAGAATTCAGCAACTACAGAAGGACTTTCCCCTCTCACTCCCTCTTGCTCATCCAGCTTCGCTAAATCCCTCTAATGATTCTAGGGGTTCATCACAAAGACCCTGTACACTAGTTCAAATTCTCAATTCTGCAAGTGGCAGTCAGAGAAAACCCTAAGGAGAAGCAAATTTTTGAGACTTTGCTGTTGAGAAAATGAGTAAAGGCTCCATAAATCAAGATTACCTTTCATTACTTATATGCCAGCTTTCTTAGTCTTATTTTAAATTCAGCCTACTAGGGATCCAGAATGCTGGTTCAGAAACAGAAGGCTTTGAACCATTTTGCATGTCGAGCATTTTAATTCTAGCTCTTTAGGAAGGGCAAGCCCTATATCAAAGTATATACTGTAATTTTCCATGAACTTAGTGCATTATTATATGATGTGTACAAGAAGTCTGTTGTTTAGTTATGCTTTTTTTTCAAGTGGATGAAAATAACCTGGAGGTTAACTTCCCAAGAATTCCACTCTGTGCCATTAAAAAACAGTATGTATCTTTTTCTGATAGATCATGGTTTTACAATAATGCTGAAAAATGAATAAAATAACAGACCTGGAGACTTGAAATCATTGTTCTAAGTCAGCTAACAGTGAGGGCACTGAAAACACCACTCTTGTAAGAGCATCAAATTCAACTATATGTGTACCCAAATTCTCTATGTAAGAACGTCATTCAAAACCACTTTTGACTGAACAAGCCACAAAAGAGTTTCCATGTTTCATATGGAGAATACTATTTCAATTCAGTATTTAACTTCTTTAAATGCACTTTTTTTGAAGAATGACCAGATTTCATTACTTCAGTTTATTTAGTCCCATGTTTCCTTTTCCCTTCTATCAGTATTAAGCACAAATTCACCCGCTGGCATTTGAGAATCACTCAGCAGTCACAACCCACCACTCTACAATGCTGATTCACATTTTCTGTGGTGACTTCCAAGAGAACAAAATAGCAGTATGTGATCAGCTCAACATTGAAAAAAACGAAAACCAAAAAAGCTTTGGTAAGAAATTTTGTACTGGCCTACCAAAAGGCCTCTTTACTTCATGAAAATCATGAAGCAAATTCAACCTCATTAACAGTGCAAAGTTCTTCTTGGTTTTGTTGACTTCAGTAATTATTTCTTCAGTCATCAGTGATTCAACTGATTCAATTCAGCATGCCACAACACTGTTCCGTACTTTCTTGCTGTTTCCTAAATGATTAACAGTTCTAACAAGAAAGCCTCTGCAAGATGTTTGTACTTGCTTATAAAAGATAAAACATCCAAGATTTTCCCCAACATCACTTGGCTGCCAGTCGACACTACCATTCCCTAAACCAGTATCATTATAATGTGTTCCAGTGAGGGTTGGTTTACTGGTTTCTAAACTCTAGGATACACAACTGAGAAATCCTGCTGAATAAAACCCCATGGTGACCAATTTCGCATAAGAAGCTATGGCAGCTGTTGCAAATACACTGGCTCCTTCTTGGAGATCACACTCCAATCTTCTGCTGGGTGACGTCGTGCTAGTTTCCTTCCAGAGAGCCATCTTCTTGTGAGCTAACAGCAGAGCCTACCTGCTGGGCTGCTACAAGACATAAATGTTTTCCATTTGAAAAGCAGAAACAGGACGTACCAGCTTCCTGAATTTTCACAGCCGACCTTAGAAAGTATTTTGGGTATTTCTATTAAATGTCTCCAAAGTGTTTTATGAGTAATATTCCTCATAGGCTTTAGAATTATGGCTGTGTTCTGACAGTCTGCAGCATGGTCTTACACTAGAAGATGAAACTTTGTATCTTCTCTGATAGATTGATCTTAAATACAAATATATATTCAGTGGGTAATCTGGACAAAAAGTGGCCCATGATACTTAAAGGCATGTTGGTAAGGGATGCCATGCCAAGAAAGAGTGAACATCATATTTTATACATTTTTTTATTTATTTAATTTTAATGGAAAATGATGGATGTGTTGCTGTTTTTTCATCTCTTAATTTACATATGTCATTAAAATAAATCAAAACATAAGAATTCAAAATAAATCACCGTGTTTAGAAATGGTTAGTATGTAAGGAAAATAAATCCCTCACTTATAGCACGAAACTCTGTGGCGTACACTAAAGGTTCATCTGTGGTATGCACAGAACTGTATTTGCAAACAGTAATTTACAGAGTACCTGTCAAGGGATCAATAGAACAATGAATGCCTATTGAACCACAACCATGGACTCACCCTTTAGTGATTTTAGAGACTCAGCTAGACAAAAGTCATAGCTGACCCCTGACTTAATGCCAGTAACAATCCAGGTTGGAACAGAAACTGAACTAGATGACTTCCAGAGGCCCCTTTCAGAGAACATTTCTATGATTCTCTGATTTCATGGTACTGTGCAAGGTTATCACATTCTAACAAATGATTTTATTAAAAAAGTATGCCATAGTAACAAAAATCTCACAATCAAAACTGGCCTTTGACTCCAAAAATTGTATTAAGACAACAGCAATATATTATAAAACCAACTTCAACACTGACATTAAAATTGGCCCAAAATAAATGCAATATCTTGATCCCTTATCAAGAGATCATTTCTTCTGACCACATGTTACCTAAAGCCCACTGAAGTAGGCCTACAACTCTGTAAGCTTTCACGTCCTTTTAAAAATTTTTGTTGTAGTTTTGCCCAGTGAGTTATACTACTATTTTTAAGGTAAACAGAATCTTGTTTGCACACTCATTTAAAACTTTCAGTGCAATCTCACAACTGATCAAAAGTTTAAAGCGAAGGCAGTCAGCTCCTCAGAAAAATGTTATACCACCAGAAAAGCAAGGATTGGCCACAAGAAATCAAGATCAAGAAATGAAGCCAAAAACCATTCTTCTACTTACATTCATATGTATTTCTCTATAATAATCAGTGACTTTTTTTGATTTCAAGCTGAGGACTTTACCAAAATCGGACAGTATTTTTAGACAGCGTTTAATAAACACTGTATCTTAATTCCATCAAGGATGCAAAGGGATGCAACTGTTGCACGGTTCACCTGGTGGCCTCATGCAAGGACATTACTTCCACCACATACTCCATATAACCGAGGGAATCAATGCCATTCCCGCTGCGGCTCCTGGAGACCGGGGAAGGTGGAACAAGGCGGATCTTGGAGGTGTTAAGGGAGGCCGCGAGCGGGACGAGGTGCTGCAGGATCCGCGCTGGTCTTGTCACGACTGGGAGCCGCGTCCTGGGCGCGTCTGCCTGCCCGCAGAGCTGGGGGGTACCCCTGCTGGTGCCGCTGCCAGGCCCTGCCGCCTCGCAGACCCGCCCGGCACCCGGCAGACGGCAAACGAGGCGCCAGTACCCGGTACCCGGCCGGCCCCGGCTCCTGGCCCTGCGCGCCCCGGCGGACAGGCGCGCACACAGACACGCATATACACACGGATACATAGACGGACGCACACAAAAGCACGCACAGACACTTACTTGATGTCCTCCCAGACGGCGGGGCCGTAGTTGCGGATGACGAGCAGCTCCAGGGCGTGATTGACGAAGCCGTACTGCGGGGCAGGACGAGGCGGTGGCACACGGTCAGGCATCGGGCGTTAGGGGAGCCCCTTCCCACGCCCCGCAGCATCCCACCCNATGGGCCCGTCTGCCTCACCACCTCCCCCGACCGCCGCGAGTGGCACCCGCCGGCAGCCAATGGCGCGCGCGGCCTCTGCGTTCTCCTCCATTCAGAGGTGGAGGCGGGGCTGCGGGAGGCCGAGGGCCGCGCGGGGCTTGAGGGGCGGGCGCTACCCGTGTCCGGCGCAGCTCCGGGATTGATCCCGGCGCCTGGCACCTTCCTGCTCGTACCTATCCTGGGCGTAGTGCCTGGGTGGGTACCTGTAGGGCAACGCGTGCTTGCCCTGGAGTCAGTTCTCTGTGTAGCGGTTGCTTTCGCAGGAATGCTTCAGTTGTTTCTTGTATCGCTTAGCTTTTTGAAGAAAAATGTCTCCAAAAAAGGGAAGAATCTGAGCGACAAAGTCATCGCAGACATTTCTGCTCCTGTACGTTCATTTCTCAAAGGCTAGTGAAGCTAAAAGCATAATAACGAGTGCTTTCAGTGATGGGGTTTTTTTGTGTGGTTGAGTCCTTCTCAGGTGTCAGTGTGAATAAATACTGCTGTATCATTAACCTACTGAATATGGATTCTTAGAGGGTTCTTTAAGTAAGGTATGACGCTTACAACAGGTTATGTATATGCAGGAAATTTAAAAAAGATAATACAGCACCATATAGTTTAAATCCCATTGTACGATCGAAAGACCTGGCCCCAATATACGAAATAAAAGTTCTAGGGAGACCACTGATTTTTTAAAACTTGGTTAAGAAAAATCAAAACATATTAAAAATATAATTAGTTTTAATCTAGGAAGATAAGAGGATGAGTACCTAATGGTATACTGGTGTAGTAGCTTTTGGGCAGAAACCTTGCTACATAAAGCTATAAACACTAGTCAGACCAGATGGATTCTAAATGTAGGTAAAATTACAGAAGTTCAGACCTTAGTAAAATACTGCAAAATAAGTTTAACATTTGAAGTTCACATAGTTCTTGAAAAAAATATGAAGCATTGATGTTGGAAATTCCATGTAAATAAGTTATGAAATGAAGGCATGTAAAATCTTTTGAAATTTCAACTACTGCCTGGTGAACTTTTGAATTAAGAGCTTTTAAAAATTCTAGTAAGTGAGGACACAAATGGATAGGCATTAGAAAATTGGCAAAATCATCTCAGCAGACATTCCAAGAGCAGCAGAGGCAAACCCTATTTTTAGGTCATGTAGGCATAGTCATCAATTCTACTTAACACAGTCCAAATCTACTGGGAAAACCAATTTTAGGTTTTTTAAAAGAATGACCAGGAACAAAAGCTTCAGTATAACCAGTAAAAATCATACAAGTAATATGCTAATTTTGAAGGGAAGAAGGCAAGTATTTAGATAAATTAACCAAAATACTCCAAACTACTGGTTTAATATCTTTGTGTAGAAAACCAAAAAAAACCTGAAGAGATGCAAATCTCTAAAAGTCTCTTCCATTTTCAGGAAACTGACAACAGAGATAATGTAATAAATCATACTATTGGAACCAGATCAAAGGCTGTGCTTTCCTGTAGATAAAGAGGGATTGTCACCAATTAACTAAGATTTGAACATGTCAGGTTACTATCTACTTTTTACTTTTTGGTAGGAAATAAATTTTGGGAAAATGGGAAAACGTATCCTAACCTACAAATGTTGTAGTTACATCCTTGTGTGCCTACTGCTGGAAGTGAAAAGACAACACCTGGACTTTTGCCCTCCAGTGTAGTTAGTCTTCTCCTTCAAGCACATATAAAACTATTTTGAGGATACAAATGTCAAGGAATTCCTGGCAGCCCATCCCAGGCAGCAAACAAGTTGACTGTTGAGAATAGGTGTAAAAAATATTTCTCATTCTTCACAGGTTTCAAGGGAATCCACTTTGTACATGGGTAAGCCGTCATGCTCATGAAGTATTAGAAAGATTATATGCAATTATTTTTGGTCATGACTTTCAGAAGGTAGATTATCTGGTGATTTTGTGTACCTGAGTGACACTTTTTCGAAAGTTCTGATATCTACAAGGGCCAAAATTGCATTAGGTAAATATGAAATTACCTTTTTTCTGATTTGGTTCAGCCTTGGTAGGTTGCATTTGCAGGCTGCTCTTGTGATTAACCCATTAATAATACAAATGGAAGTTCTAGTCAAGGTGAGATTTGTGAAATGTGAAGAGCAAACAGCATGGTCAGAGTAAAGGCAAGCAGTGATTGATTTAGTTTTCTAAAACAGGGGTCTCATTTTAAAATCTCGAAAGATGCTGAATTAAAGAATTCAACCAAGTGATTTGTTGAGAAGGACAAGCCTCCATTCCAGATACCTGCTCAATCAAGACTGTCTGGAAGTCTTAGGCAAGAAGATTTGCTTTCATCTGAAGGAAAGGCTTGAAGTCAATAAGACAAAAGTCAAATGTCAAACTAAGCTGTTAATACTGAGCTGTGCTTCCAAGGCCCAACTATGTCAGTATCAGAACTGTTAGGCCACATGCATTATGCACATCACACAAACATTTGGACTGTATCTGATGCACTTCCATAAAACCTGCAGCTGATTCCACTATAGCACACAATCCCATTTGGGGACCCTCATGCATTAGGTACATGTTATACATCTTTTAACATGTTTTTTCCTGATTTGGGATGCTGACTTCCTCTGGCAATTCTTGGTTAGATTCATAAAAGCAAAAAGTAGCATAGGATCCTTTTATGCTGCGTGAAAGGGCAGTTGCTGAGACAGTAACTGGCAAAACCGCTAGCTGGCCAAGAACATCTGCATTCAGCTCAATACTGTTTGTGTTAATGCACAAGCACTAGTTGCATTTTTTTACTTTGGACTTTGCTTTTACAGTTCATTTTGTTACTGAAGTCCTGAATAAAAGTACTTTCTTATATGGTATTGCTGGATTCCACTTACTCGAGTTACTTTACTGACATGGACTAAACTATAGGTATTTTCTAGTTAAGGTCTGAGACCTGACATTTGGAATTGTCAAAATACTTCTCAGGTGCAGAAACACCCTCTTAAGTTTGCTTCAGCAAGATTCATTGTTTCTACCATACCACTATACAGTGTTCTCCTATCCCATTGCATTAATTTTTCAGTCCTGGTATTGACAAGCTATGATGAACCAGCCCTCAATATTTCCATGCTGTTCTGTAATGCAGTAACATGTACATTTGAGAAACTGAGAGCTCTATTGCATCCTCCTGTTAGAGGAATGTAATCTTAGCCATGCAGAGCAATCTAATCATATGTACAAATTTTCCCCAACATGATCTGCAATCAGCGGAAACACTCCTGTTCATCTTCATGTGCTTGTAGTCCAAAGCCCCTTGGAATGCCTTTGTCCTAAATACTTCTTTGGCAGGTTTTGTTTGGACTGAAAAATCAGAAGAGTGGAAATCTTTCTGTATCTGAATCCACCCCTTTTCACATCCACAGGATGCTACTGGATGTATTCTCATAGTTATTTCCCACTACGTGCTGCTGTGTGTGCACGATATGTATTTGCTGTAGTGGTACAAAAATTTGTAGTTTTGTACTGCTCAAAAAATGAGAAGCAATTTTAGCACAGATCTTTAAAGGCCATCTTATAATGAGGCTGCAAAGCAATGTGCTCATTTACATTTATATTAGGAAACCACTGGCTTGACTTTGCTTTCAGCATCAAAAGTCTGCTGAAGCAGATGAGGCACAATTTTATAAGGTTGTTTACTTCGTTTCAGATTCTTTCACAGTTTATTACTTCTTTGACTGGTTTTCCAGTTTCATGTTCCACCCTAACTGCATTATTTAACATTTAGATCCTACTGCTTTTGCTCTGGAGAGTATGTAACTTCAAACTGTTGCATCTGGATGTAGCAAAGGTTCCAGAATCATTGATTATCTTTCTTCTTTCATTTGTGTTTCAGTATCAGAGCAATGCTCAGTAACCTAAGACAGTGGCTTTTACTCTCCCTTCATGTTCTGCATAAAAGGACTGCCAGTGAACATTCCCCAACAGGATTGGAAACTTTAAAATAAAAAATAAAAAACCAAACAAACCTTATATCTGATTATTTTCTTCCTATGCAGTTGTGAGCAGCTGCACCATCAGAGGTGGTTTTAGAAAAAGACTGTTGCGGCACACACCTTGCAGACTTTAGAGGCAGAAAAGCAAGTTCTAGCTCTCATTTCAGAAAGTTGAATTTGGTTCCTGCCAAGCTGACTTATGATAAACTGGAGCAGAGCTTTGAAAGCAGCTCTATGTACACTCTATGGCAAGCAGCCACAAAAGTCATTGCCGTTGCNATCACCCCGGCGGGAAGCTACCTCACGTAAACATCACCCATCTCTCCCCGAAACAAAGGGCCGTGGTCCGGCTTCCCGCTTCCCAAGTGGATTCAGCCCCTTCCCTCCCACCGCGGGCCCAGTACCCGACAGAGCGGATGCGCCCCGGTCCCAGGCAGGGCGGGCAACCCGGCGCAGCTCANCTGATTATTTTCTTCCTATGCAGTTGTGAGCAGCTGCACCATCAGAGGTGGTTTTAGAAAAAGACTGTTGCGGCACACACCTTGCAGACTTTAGAGGCAGAAAAGCAAGTTCTAGCTCTCATTTCAGAAAGTTGAATTTGGTTCCTGCCAAGCTGACTTATGATAAACTGGAGCAGAGCTTTGAAAGCAGCTCTATGTACACTCTATGGCAAGCAGCCACAAAAGTCATTGCCGTTGCAGGAAGCAAATCTCCTACCACTTTTTCAGAACAATGGGCAGGCATAAAAAAAATGTTAGCAGCTGGAGTGGCCTCTAGGTTGTAGGATGGGTGGGGTTTGGAAAAGGGTCCCCTTGCCAAGATTCAAGAGCAATTCCCTTAATTCTGGTGGCCTTTAGTTGGAAATACTGATTTTGCCCCCTGTACTATTAATTGCAGCTGTTTCTGGAAAGATTGCAAAAGGAAATTATGTGAGAAATAAACTGGGTTCGGGGGAAGGTCTGAATTCTGCCTTCACAAGTTTTCCCAGGAAGAAGTAGATCTGTCCCAGGGGCTCCATTAATCTGTGCGCTTCACTGTTCTGTCAGTTTCTGTGACTCCCTTTGCTCTGGTTTTGCACAGTTCAGAGAGAAAGAAGGCATCAGTTCCACAGTAATTGCACTTCCTCTGACATCAGCAATGCAAATTTTTTCCAGCATCCCCCTGAAATCTTATCAGGTCATGCCTGAATGAAATAAAATTAGTTGAATTCTTTTGGTATAGCTTTTACTTTAGCTATGTCAATGTTAAGATTCAAAGGACCCACTTCTTATTTCAAGGGCCATTTACACTTCTTTGGCAAAGAAACTTCAGTGATAAAAATATATCTTCCATCACATACTCTAAGTGTGAAAAGGAATCAGCCACACAGAATCTTCATGAACTAAGAAAATAAAATTTCACACGTAACAAAACTATTTCTGTACACAATACTAAGGTATTTTTATATTTATATAAATAGCATTGCATAGTCTCTGAAAATTTCCACAACATCATAGACTATACTACAGAAGAGATTAACTTAAAAACAACTCTTCTATTTTCTTCCAAAATGTCCCAGCATTGCATCAGTTAAATTGCCTTCCTTCTGTTTATGGCAACAATTTGCTTATTAGCTTTCTGATTCCTTTTTTTCAATTTAAGTGAAATGATGAGTTAAAAGGTGAAAGGAATATTTTAGATCTAAGTGAAAATATGAATTAAAATATTTGTCCTTTATTAAATATATATTTATTCAGCAAAAGAATTTAAACAGAGGAACAGCTTCAGTGAGACCTAAATTCTTAAATTATGTTTAAAGCTAAATGGACTTACAGGGGTTTTTGTAGAATAGGTCGAACACAAGTACATTTTAAAGCACTTCCATGAATCATTGTCGTAAATATGTGCCTAAGTCCTATTTACTTCACTAAGACTCAAGCCTGTTGCTTTCTGTGTACACTAAAGCACCTTATCAGAATTCTTCCTGGAAGGTTGTCACCGTTAGGGAAGGTATCAAGAACTGCCATGAGTAACATCCTATCTAATGACAGATTTATATGGCATTTGGCTTTGAGAATGACCATCACCCAGTCCAGCAATAGTTGTCTTCTAGGGACAAAAGAAAATTCCCTCCTAAATGTACTTCCCATTTGGTAGATTTGCCCATTCGGTAGATCTGAGAAAGAAAATCCTTTTTATTTAAAAGCCTATTTATTTCTTAACAGGGATGGATAGAGTCATACTGACCTCAATAATTTCTGGTTTAATAACATAAGCCTACTGAACTGTGAGGAGTCAAATACTCTCCCATTTTTATATCCAGGGCTACCCACCCGGGACTGCTAGTAACCTCTGGGTACTTCTTTCAAGAGAATTGTCTGACCAATGTAATATTGGAAAGATCAGTCTCCAAGATTTGGACAGTTCTTGTTTCCTTGAAACACTGCAGTCTAAAGTGTTACAAATAAATGTGCTTGTATATATGTGTATATATGTGTGTGTATATATATATCTGGTGTGTGCAAGACAGATGTGTATTTTTAAAATACACAGACTTTCTGGTTCCATTTTTGTGCCACAGAACAATTTCTAAGCATCTCTGATGGACACAGGAGACCCCAAGAAGGATTTAATGGTTCAAATTTTGCTCCTTACAGAAATCTGAATTGAAATATGGCTTTAAGATGTTCTTAATTCTAGTATCTTCTAAGATCTTTTCTCAAGATTCTGATGGTACATGTTTGAGTTTCTACCAGAAACTAGTAGGATAGAATAGTTTATTGAGCTTCAGAATGTACCATTGAGCTTCAGAATGTAAGATCAGAAAACGAACAAAATAGCATCTTAGTCTAATGTAATTACTCCCGGTAAATACTAAGAGAGCAAAATGTGATTTAGTAGCAAGTGGTTTGAAGAGACTTTTATGGCTTGATATGCCAAACCCCAGGAGGTGAAGAGGCTAGAATAATAACTAATAATACCTGGTACTACTGGGAGTAGTAGTAAGTGTATAAGCTGTGCAGTTCTCCAGCCTGCAGTTGGAATCAAACTGTATAGCACAGAGGAATTTCTGGGCAGATGGATCTGCTAGTTAGAGAGGCGGAATCCTAAATTCAGAACTCTTAATTAACTCTATTCTGCCAGTTCCAGAGGCAAAGCCTTTGAATTCTCCACTCATATTCCATCAGCCACAACAGAAAGTTTGTACTGCGGTAGTATTATCTTTGTAAATATGTTCATGTGCTTAAAAGCATCTCTGTTCACCTGAAAATTCCCCTGGAAACTTTAGAAAGAGCATGCAATAGGCATTTCCATAGCACATCACATCCACATTGCATCCTTGAACAAGAGCTTTAAACTGGTGTGCTTCCATTTCATACAGTCTGACTGGAATTTCATTTCTAAGCAAACATTTCAAAGCATATTTTATTACACTTCTGTTAAAACATTTCAAATTTAAATGACAACAAAAAGAAAACATTTATTGCTGTAATACATAGTAACAAGTGGATATTACTATTTTTAAGTACTTTTAAAACCTTATGAACTAAAATCATTTGATGATTACAGAGATGTTAGTATGTGATTATACAGTGTTTTAATCTATATTCATTTTATATATAAAATAAAGTTCATGAAACAGTAAGCAGCAACTCTGCTATGCATGTGTTTAGCTACAATTAGCAGCCTGATCCAGAAAATGCTGAGTACCTTCATACTTTGACCAGTCAGTGTGAGAAGATGGTCAGCAGCCTTCTAGGATGGGGCCCAAACGATGGACTGGAAGGAGTATGTGATGGCAATGACAATATTTTAATGGACATTTTCTTATGAAATCTCTAAGAAAAAACATTTTCATAGTCATTGATAAACACCAGCTCACAACACTGCATATGGCTGCATCACTTGCACATTACATTTCCTGACAAACTGCATATACAATACATCTAGTATTCTCAATATAGAGAGAACTGTAGCACTTACAAATTACCATAGGGAAAATACAGTTTATAGTAGCATTTCCAACAGTGACATTGCAACATTACTTTTGCGACTATGTTCCTTATGCAAATGAAAAATAAAAAGTAGTCAGTGACATACTTCCTGAAATTTTAATACTGGCTTTCAGGTGTTAACAATCTAAAGTGCTTTCAGGCTTCATACAGTTTTAAAAATTTTCAATTTATTAAAAAAAAAAAATCCAAATATATATAAATTTATTCTATACATTTGTGAATGTACAATTTAGTCTATTCCTGTTTCCTCACCAAAAAAATTGGCATTGCCATGTCCCAAATCTCTCTTTTGAAACCAGGTCTGTGAGTTTGTTCCTTGAATATAAGCATCCAGAAAATAGCAAATTCCAGGGATATCACTCGGAAAATTTGGGGGAAGCTCCTCTCTTGAGCGTGGTGTGAACACAAAACCTGGATATTCCTTTAACAACCTAGAACAAAAATGAATCATCTTGATTAAAAATCAATCAGTCACTAATAAGTGCAGATATTCAATAATTCTTCATGTATGGCAGGGAGAATCCTATTTAATTTTTATAGCTATTTACTGGAAATATAAAAAATAATGTTTACTCGGTAACCTTGATAACCTATTAACTTGTGCATCAGTGCAAGTAACAGTATTACCACTATGTCTTGTCAATGTTTGCTGTAATTATTCTTGTATATGTTTGTTGTAAATATTTTCAAAAATTATTTAGTGCTGAAAGCTAGCTCACATCCACGCATTCAAAGAATGGAATATTGTGAACCTCATTAATTAAACTATTCAGATCCTCTTACTAATTCTAATATTATTTGCTTTTTCACAGACTGAAACAGAGACTGCTAATCTGTAGGGATAAATGTTGATAACTTGTACTGAAGCTTTCAAACAATTACTGCAATATACAGGAGTTATGCAAGCTGCCATACTGTTATCAATGTGTTTTTAGAATTGGTGAATTAATCAAAATTTTAAAAACACCAAACAAAAAGGAGGTTAACACCTTGTTCACTCAGAAAAAAAAAAGAAACTCCACAATGACAACAGTTTACCCATTAATCAAACTGCCTATTTTCTAGGGGTATGATTCAAAATGATTTTCCATATGAGTGGAATGAAAAAACAATCACTGTTGGCCAGCACTGCTTATGTTGACATACATAAGCACCGGTGATGCTAATGCTCTCTCTGTGTTTTCAGAGTGCATTATCAAAAGGGTTACTTTCTCTGGGCTTTAATACCTGTGCTACTTTTTCTAAATCACCTATCCAAGATCATCTAGAGCTTGGCACCCTCTATGTCACATAACACATGGTGCAAGGGATGTCAGGAAGGATCCTGTGCCAAATTCTCTATCTGATGCTGGATGCAGAACCTTGCCACAAGGCATTATCAGATATGTGGCAGTGGGTACAAGCTGAGTAGGAACAACAGACTACAATCTAGGCTATAGTGAGGGTAGCAGAGCTTCTTTAAAAGGTAAAAAATAATTTATGATTTTGTTTATTTTAACCAGCCAAAAAAACAACAGGAAGATAATAGACTACTACAGTAACTACTGCAGGTGGACATTTTACATACTGCACTGTACCTGTAGGTTGTTGGGCTGACATTTATTTTTCTCGGTATACTGCAAGATTCAAACTTATTGGCAAGGGTTACATTATTTCCAAAAAGGCAATAACGAGGCATTTTAACCCCAACAACTCCAGCAAAGATGGATCCAGAATGAAGGCCAATACGCATCTTTAAACAAAAGAAAGAAAACAGCATTATTACGTAAAATAGAATTGGTAAAGTCAATTTTATAAATTATTCTTCATTAAAATAAAAAAAAAAAAAAAAGAAAGACTGAACTACTAAAATAAACGGGGTTAGCAGAGTCTCCTTAAAATATCTGTACTCTGGTCATTACTGCTCATGGAGAGGGAACTAGCTGAAGTTTATCTTGCACTGCATTTTTAGTCAGTAATCTACCATATCAAAATATTACTGTGAACTGCTGTGAACTTAGCTCATAGTCAGATTTTTGACTCTTACTTAGCTGCTGCTTTCAATGATTCTTTTTGGTGGGGTTTTCTTTTGAATTGTGTTCTTTCTTTCTTGTGGATTATATGTGTGTAGAGGTGTTTTCTTTAGAACAGCATTCTGACTAAATAATGGCATGATGTCAGAAAGCTTGTATGTCTACTCTGTGTACTACTTTTTACATATCAAGACAGTATCATACCATTATGAAGAAGCTGCAGTTTCTAACTTTGACCGTAAAAGCAGAAAAACCTGCAACAAAACCAAAATCCACCCACATAGTAAAGATGGCTGAAATACATTCATCGAAATGTAAGTCTGATTCAAAGTATGCCATTTGTGGTCACACCTTTTTTTCTTGGTATGTAAAAATGTTTGATATGTAAAATGGCAGTAGATTGTGTGACAAATTTATTGCTTTGCACAATAGCCAATGTTTTCATGAAGCATTTAATTAAAATAGATGCATGCCTCCATTAAAAATAGATAGTTTTCTTCTAAGAAGTTTCTGTTAGGTACTTACACAATACAACTTTTTTCTCTTTATTTTAAAATATTTTTTAAAATGTAGTAGTAGTGTTTGCATGTAAATTATAAACTTGCTATAATATTGCCAGGGTGTTTCCAGATTTTTTAAGTGTAACTTAATTTGATACTGCAAAATACAAAAATAACAACATTTATTTATAATATAATACTGCTGTTCTCTGATAAACATGAAGCATATAATCCTCTTAATAACCATTTTCTTTGTCTTGGAATACAAGTATTCCTTAGTCTAAAATTTAAAAAGGAAAAAAAGCATTAAGCTTTCTGGAGGAACAAATGAACAGATAAATGTTACAAATTAGCAAATTAAAGACATAATGAACTGAAGCACCTCTATTAAAAATACCAGGATGCCACTCCAGGCCATTTGAACTACATTGAAGGTCCACATAATTTTTCATGCACACAGGCCTTTCTTTTTCTTTCTTAGTAAGAGATCCTATATGAAATTATATAGGATATATATACAGGATAATCCTATATGAAACATGTGTAAGTTCTCACTGAAAGGGAGCCATAAATATAATTACCACTGAATTTAACAGTTGCTTTGACAGCATTAACACCATTATCTTATGGTGGTTCAGTATCTGACTGTGAAACAAGAACAGCAATGGAATCCTTTAAAGATCTGTGGATTTCTACAATCAGAACGTCTTGGGGCATTCATATTCATAGCTTCTGCGTCAAAAGACTTGGAAGTCTAATTTGGAAAGAGGATTAGTCATTTCCTTAGAAAAGAGAATACTCCATGCAACTGACAGTTTTATTGCTACTGAGACAAGAACTGCAGCGTGCCAGATTGTACCTATTGACTTCATTGCATTTGTCTTTTGGGTTGATTTTCCGATCTCTATTTCACCTTTACCACTCCACAAAACTCTCATCCATATATCTAAAGAGGTCAGCTTCTCCAGCCACAGTCACTTGATTCCCCAAATTCTCTGAGTTAATGCAATGATGTGAAATTTCCTTGAGACAAAATCCCAGAAAGCAACAAAACAAACAAAAAAGCTCACTTTAAGCAAATAAAATATAATAAAATATATGACCTTGATAGGCTCTCCATGGGGAGACACCACCTCGTCTGACAGTTCCATCATCTTCAGGGCCATCAGTGCTATTTGAACAGCATGTGTTTCACTTTCTTTGTGTAAGCCTCCAGCAACACAGTAGGCATCTCCAATTGTCTCAACCTGAAACAGGCATATTTGTTTCTTACTCTTAGACTGTTTGATAAATATAAAAGAACAGCCTACCTTCAGTAAGAATTATAGCTACATACAATTCTTGACCAAGTCTTAGTTTTCCTGCAAAATTATTTACTACTAGACAAATCCTGTAGTATCATGCAAAAGAAAAAACTGCCCAACTTTTATTTATTGCTGGGCATAATTCTAAAATACTTTTCCTTTTTCATTTATTGTCAGGCACCCCTGGCTACATTAAACACCTGTCTACTCCAGAGTCACAGGACTATAACTGAAATTAATTTTTAAAATTAACTCTTAAGTTTTGATGGGTTTCTTTCTTGGCTGAATGAACAACTGTTTATGTTGACTTTTTCTTGTGTGTATTTTGTGATTTATTTTGTCTTTCATCTGAAAATGGTTTATGGCAAAATTATTTTTGGACCTCTATTATCTTCTGTCCCACTTAAGTCTTAATTTCCTTTCCTTCCCCAGAATCCCACAGAAAAGCAATTAATTGTGTACCTTGTAGACATCTAGCTCTCCACATTGGTAATCAAAGCGAGTATAAAGCTCATTAAGCATAGTGATAACCTGCATAGGTGAGCATTGGGAACAGATGGCAGTGAATCCAACAATGTCAGAAAAAAGTATTGTGACATTATTAAATTTCTTGGCTTGTACAACTTGTCCCTGCCACAGCTGCTGAGCAACCTCTCCAGGAAAAATTGAAAACAGAAGGTCTACAGTCTTCTTCTTCTCTTCTTCAAGTGCTTGATGGGCCTGCTCAAGGGTTGCTTTTAGCTTTCCTAATCTCTTCTTCAGCCCATCCTGCGCTCTGGCCTGCTCTCCTATCAGAACAACATCTCTTAAAGCATTGTGAATGGGAATATCAGAGAGGTATAATCCACGTCCTGTAAAATCTTCTAGTCTGTCCACACAGGGAGATCCCAAGAATAGAATGGCACTGGATTCAAAAATATAGATCATTTGGCCTTTAAGATCCATTACCTGAAACAGTTAAAGAAAAAAGAATTAATGCAAAACATGCATGGCAATGGTCTAGAAGCAAGAAGTTTTACAGAAAATACATTTTGCTAAAATGAAAGAAAATCAAGACCAGTCCGTATTCCTTACATTTTCATTTAGTTGCTTAGAGAAAACATAGGGTGCTGAATCACAGAGCCATCAAGTAAGTTAATTTTTCTTCAGTCCTCTGGTACAAGAGGACTTGTACTCCCCAGCTTAAGGATTAACATCTAATTATGTTCGAGTATCAGTTTATCTTACGGAGAAAAAACAAAAACAATGATTTTGTGCATTTTCAGCAATTGATAAAATGTGTTATTACAGTGACCTCTGAATTTCTAATAACCAGTTCATGCACTACATTCTCCATAAGATAAAGCGAGAAAATCTTCTTCAGTTTTATCATAGGATGTTCAGTACTCACTGCAATTTAAAATTAAAGGCAGAAATGGCAGGAATATCCAATTTTAATAGTCTAAAGAAGAAAAATATTTTGTGTGAAGTGTTTTTATGTCCCTTCTGTAGTCAGTTGTGTAATGTTAAAGGTCCTGCAGAGCTTAGCTTAACACAGCTTTGAAAGACTACTTTTTTAATAAAATCTGTTCCTTACTAATAGACAATTGCATATACAACTACATGCAAAATCAAAGCTGATTCTACTACCCCTTGTAATCATTCTAGTGCAGAAATGGATCTGAGATGAAGTAGCTACAGCTTTTAATAGTAGCTACATTAGTAACTGGGTAAAACTTTTTTACTGTTCTTCATTTATGTTTTTGGAGTATTGAGTCTGAACTGGTAATTCATCCCACAGTGCCTAAGGTGTGTATTAGCTGGAATTCAGCTGGGACCAGGAACCAATGAAAACAGTCATTGAATATTCAATGTTTTTACTGTCCCAGGTCATTTGTCACAGACCCACCTTCAGCAAAGATAGCTGTAATCCCATCAGCTGA
This sequence comes from Rhabdornis inornatus, assembly GCA_013397075.1. Classification (NCBI taxonomy): domain Eukaryota; kingdom Metazoa; phylum Chordata; class Aves; order Passeriformes; family Rhabdornithidae; genus Rhabdornis; species Rhabdornis inornatus. The sequence goes on along the minus strand of VWZS01011033.1, from coordinate 184,395 downwards.
AACTAAGTGGAACCTTTGGTGATTGCATCTGATAAAAACATAAGATTATCAAAGATACCAAAACATCAAAGGCTGAATGATCACAGAAAACATCTGTTTATTTTCCCCAAACCTAGATCTGTTCCCAAATTACTCAGGGGCACTTTATTACAGCTTTTCCTGCCACTGTCTTTGGGCTGAAGATGCCCTTATTCTCAGCAGCATGGCATATCACTGCCTTTATCTCAGTATTTCAAATTATTAAAATTAGCAGTCAGATTTTACTTGTGTTTACTTGTGTTACAGAGTTTTGACTGAACATCGGCTTCAGAATCTGAATTACATTTGACTACCCTAATTAAATCGTTATTATACAGTTGTATCAGATATTCAGATGCAGAAAATGCAAAATGCACCATGTTTTGTGGCTATTTTAACTCCATCTGAAGAAAACAAATTCCTCGTAGAAGTAATAGTGATAGAAAGTCTCTTACCATGGACGGTTTCATATCAGTATTATCCCATCTTCTAACTCGTACAGTAAACTGCATATTTAACATTGTCATTATTCCACTAAAAGTGCAGCTTACTTTGGGGGTAAGAATTTCAAAATACTCTTCAAAACTGGGCTTAGCTTGAAATTCTCTCCTTGTCAAAAGTCTTCTTATCCCATTTCCAATTTGAAGAACTGACATATCCTTGTCAAACATAAAATGAAATGGGAAAGTCTTACAGAACACAGAGGCAGGAATCACAAGTGAGGACTGTGGTTTACATGGAGATAAGGAAGGTTTTGCACTTTTGACTTGTATAGAATACAGTAAATAAGGCTGATTAGCAAACTCAGTGCAGTCATTATGGAAACAAGGAGGCATGAGCATCACTTCCACCTCAGTTTCATACAAAATATGAGCTGCTGCTTTAATGATACCAGGTAGAATAAGACTTGTGATTTTCTTAGGAAAGAAATAATAAACATTTAAGAAGTCCTGATCTTTCTCCAGGCATAATATGGAGGCATCTTCAAGTCTGTCCTTTTTTCCTGCTTCTTGGCTGTGGCCACTCTGCTTCAGCAGAGTAGTGAAACTATTCAAGAAGTCCTTAAGGGTGCCTCCAATAACCCCTAATATGTGTTCATCCTCTTCATAGCATATTTTGAATAGCTCTTCACCAAGAGATTCCCGTAGAGACTCCACGGGAACACCTGCACAGAACCACATTTTAGTCAGAACTGCATTCATCATCCTGAATCACAAGCTAACCTTCACATGTTTTTCAACCTAGGCCAAAACAAACTATTAGTATCTTTCCCTGATGCAGCATTGACAGCTGAGGGCACTCTCATTTAGGAGTCCTGGAAACAAGGCCTGGAAATGGGAAGATAATTGGTTGTAGTTTAGAAAAATCCAAGATTCAGTGTTCTTTGTAGAGATGTAGACAAAATGNATATTATATATATAGATATAGATATATAAAAAAATACTGTTTATTTTTATATATATAATTAAACAAGTTTACATTACCTGCTGCATTAGCATGATCACTAATTATTTTTTCAAAATCTTCTCTATCACCCGTTTTTCTGCAAAGACCACAAAAATATAAATAAACCCCCTAAATTATCAAGGTAAATGTGGTAAAAATAGTAAATACAGAAGTTGCCTATCTTGTCTTTAAAGTGTATAGACCCAGTTCTGCTGATCAATTAGGAAGTTTTTAATTAATTCAAAATGGGGTCTTGGTAGGCTCTTAGATTATCCCATGCATTTCTGGTAAAGGAAAGTTTTGGTGGTCTGAGCTCAAATTATCGATTTCGGTCAAATGCTATGGCCTGTCATTGTTAACAGTCCTGGTTTTTTGTTTGGTTTGTGTTTTTTTCTTGAAGCCAAAACTACATTTCCCAACATATTGTATAATATAATTGGAATTTATATTCAAGCATTTTTTGGGATTACAC
>VWZS01011033.1:43315-182107 GCA_013397075.1 Rhabdornis inornatus | reverse complement strand
GATCTTTCTCCAGGCATAATATGGAGGCATCTTCAAGTCTGTCCTTTTTTCCTGCTTCTTGGCTGTGGCCACTCTGCTTCAGCAGAGTAGTGAAACTATTCAAGAAGTCCTTAAGGGTGCCTCCAATAACCCCTAATATGTGTTCATCCTCTTCATAGCATATTTTGAATAGCTCTTCACCAAGAGATTCCCGTAGAGACTCCACGGGAACACCTGCACAGAACCACATTTTAGTCAGAACTGCATTCATCATCCTGAATCACAAGCTAACCTTCACATGTTTTTCAACCTAGGCCAAAACAAACTATTAGTATCTTTCCCTGATGCAGCATTGACAGCTGAGGGCACTCTCATTTAGGAGTCCTGGAAACAAGGCCTGGAAATGGGAAGATAATTGGTTGTAGTTTAGAAAAATCCAAGATTCAGTGTTCTTTGTAGAGATGTAGACAAAATGGATGCATATTTTGGCACAAGATTTAACTCAACTCCCTTAGATTGACACAAAGCAGTAAAATAAGAAGCTTAACATAATAATAAAATAGGATCTGTAGATATAAGTGCTATGTGTAATTCAGTACATTAAATGACCTTGGGAATATTCTGGAACACTGAGGCCAATTGGCACTGAATGGTTCACATCTTTGCTAGTAAATTTTTTTTTCCCAGATAGCTCCATGCAAACTGACCGTTGAGAATGTTCCATTTCCCCAAGTGTTACTGGGAATCCTTTGAAAAAGTATTGTCTCTCAGAGACCAACTGTGTGCCTGGACCAGTTTAACAGTTTAAGTGTACCGAAGACCACATTTCAGTTCCAGGAAATGTTAATTTACTATCACAGATGTAGCCAGAGTTACATATCACAAATTATAAGAGTTCTCTTCTGACATACAACAGTCTTCAGACTATGAAGTAACATATTAGTAACANTTTTTGTTTGGTTTGTGTTTTTTTCTTGAAGCCAAAACTACATTTCCCAACATATTGTATAATATAATTGGAATTTATATTCAAGCATTTTTTGGGATTACACTGCATGTAATTCAAAAGAGGTGAGAATGTATTTCTGCTTTGAGAGGAAATACAAGTAACAGTTTGTTAACTTCAAAATTACTTTTTCATTCGTAGTAATGCAGATATTTGACACAAAACTGCAGCCCTCTGAGTTCTCTGAGGACAATATATGTCAAACTGAATGTTTAACTCAAAGTTATGAGAACAACACATAGCTTAGATTAACCTTCATATAAGCAATAAACTCCTGATACATGCCTTCTGAATTTATTCACTTGGAAGATCATAGGTATATTTATATGCAAAAGCAATACAGACATTTGGATTTGTTTTACATTTACATTATTGCCTCCTTCAGAATATCACAGTAATTTTCTCTTTTCAACTAAGACTCCAGGGAAGCAACACATAATTAAAGAATGGGAAAACATTCATGGCAATAAGCCAGTCAGCAATTGCAAAGCACATCTGATCCGCTATCTTTGGTTCAGTCAATGTATATGAAGTGCTTTAAAAATATCAAGTATAACTTAAAATATACACTGCAATTATCTATTCTTATCATGGTGAGCAACAGTGTACTTTCCAACTTGATTATTTTTCTTCACTTCAGAATGCAGATTTAAACTGATGGGCTTATTGGGCTTATATTTTCAGATGCATTCAATAATCTGAATCCTCAGGGTATCATGAGATGCTAATAAATTCTTACTCCCTACAAGGCCCAAATGATTAATATTGGATTAGTACTAAGAAGTGCTGAAAATTGAGCTGAGTTCCTCAAAAACAGAAACCAGAAGCCAAGGGAGCTCAGGAAAACATTCAAGTCAGTATCTGTAGTGTATGAGTGTTCACTGTATCAGAAACCAAATTCTTTTGTATAATACTAATTGCATTTAAAACTCTTTCCTTGGGATCTTATATCCATATACAACCATATCTATTGTTCCATCTATGCCAAGCACTCTCTGAGCTCCTCCAAAATCCTTGCATGTTTCCCTGTACAATTTGCCCATTAAGTCAACTTTGTGAGTGATGTAAACATTTAATGAATATTTGCTAATATAAACTAAACTGAATATATACTAAACCATTACTAGCTTATATTACATGAAATGTTACACACCAATTTGACAAGATATCTGAATATAAATTCCAGAAGTCTTGATTTGCAGTCACCACCCCATGCTTCTTGGCTGTGGCCACTCTGCTTATAAAAATAAGCAGAAAAATATTTTTGCAGCGAAGTCAGTTACAAACCCATTACACTTACATACCTGGATTCTTTTATTCTGTGCTTTGCAAGTGTTCTCTGCAGGGCAAGATTTAGCCTTTCAAACTGGGGAAAAAAATAAGGATGTCATATGTATCTATGTCATTGCTGAAAATTTAATAATGAGATAACATTTCTATGCACAGAATTACTTTACCATCCTTGGGACTAACAACTTTTTTCAAGACAGTATTGTTCTTAGAAACAGCATGTCACTTCTGTGGTTATGGGGTTTACTTTATGTTCATCTCTTCAGCTCCAGTACCACTATAATTAAGCCCCTCAGTTCATGTGCACCAGCAGTTGTGTATTTTAAATAGAGTGATGCTCTTTACCTCTAAGTTTTCAGGTCGCAATAAAGACAGCACTGCTAAGAAATAATTATAACTAACACAGCCTTCTATTATTACAAATCCCACTCCCCAAAAAACCACCAAGTACCATGAATACAAAATTAAAGAAAAATAATAATTTTCACTGTGTATGCCACAACCCCAAACATCCTACAGATGAAAATCTAGTCACTGTAGACAGCCTTTATAAAAGGATTCTCTAATAAAAGACACTTTAGAGCATAATGAATATTTGCCTTAAAATACTTCAATCCCATGATTCTATATCCCCTCTGCAGTTCCTAATTGGAGCATATGGAACATCTTCCAAATATGCATATTTCAAATTGTTCTCATTCCCTGAAAAAACTAGCAGCTTGTACTGCATCTTTTACTTTTTGTAATACCATGAGGAAAGTTTGCACAATCAAAGAAAATATAATGTGAAAGAAAGGCAGTATCTTCTGGAAATGTTTTCCAAGGAAAAATCTAAAGTGAATTAGATACATATATACATATCTATGTATATACCATATACTATATACCATGTAAATGGACACAACATAAATTACATCTGTGTAGAAACTGATACAGTAAGTGGAATGCCATCCAATCCATTACTTATAAACAAGCAATGTTTTTCATATTTCTAAAGAAAGAAGCAAATTAAACAACATGCACTACATTGTATCTCAAATTTAATCAAAAAGCTGTCCAGATGCACTTTGTCCTGGACTTTCACGAATAGCTCGCTCTTTCCATAAGAAGTTCACAACTCAGTAGGGCCCATGACGCCACCCTGTTTTGGAGATTCCAGCTGGAAGGATGATGATGTCACTCAACAACATTTTAGTTAGTGAAGTTTTTCATTGCTTAAACTAAATGTCACTCAACATTTAGTTTAAGAAATGAAAAATATGCTTCTAAACAATCAAAGCCCTTTTACGGAAAAACAGGATTAGGAAGATGCTTAGGGCTTAACCCCAAATCAGCATTGACAACAGACTTGGACACAGTTCTAATGAATATGACTTGAATAATTGTAAATAGTAACAATGATAACCTTGAATTTCAGTGGTTCCTAGGGTACATGGTCAGAGTATCTTCACTTTGCCAAGCTTTGCCCCAGCTGATGAACTAGCCTATCATAATTATGTAGTAGGCAACTGCATACATTTATATCACTCTTTAAAGAGAAAAAAAAATACTAGTTATTAAAAATCCTACCAACAACTATATACTAGAAAAGCAATACAGCAATCATGACACCCTGGAAATGGTACTTCGCCAGTTTAATTTTGGGTTACAAGTCTTTTCCTTTACGAATTTAGAGATCAGTTTAAAGGTTTAAAGGGATGCATTCCGTCTGTATAAATGCAGCAGAAGTAAAAAGGAGTTTTTCAAAATTTAATTATCTAGAGGTTTAGTGAATGGGTAATAGACAAAGAGCTATATAACCAGATCTGCAAATAGATTCAACAAAACTCCAGCTCTTTAAGTAAGGTATACTGAATGTCCGAGTAATGGAATTTTAATTAAATGAGTGTACAGAACTGTCCATCTATTTATAGTTCCGATATATCAGTCAGTTCCTTCAAACTTCCCACTGAATTTGAGACAAGGCTGAGAGTTGGATGGTATGGAGCAGCATTTTTCATGTTCTTTTTACAGAGATAAACTAAGTATTCATCTCCATTCAAGCAAGGCTGCACTGGGCCTGTTTTCAGTTAAGTTGAGCAGAGACATAAGAATATCTTTGGTAAACACAAACAGTAATGGTTTTAAAAACAGTATGACAGGAGGTTAGTATCACAGCAGATGGAAACATCTATTTTAAGCTTTTTATGATAATGACTAATGTACTTAGCAGTTTGGATTCAGTTAGGTGAACTGATGAGATGACCACATAATTTACGTAATTAGGTAACAAGGCAAAATTTCTATTACTATATCTCTATGTAAAAAAATTGTACAAAAATAGATGGATTTTAATAGAAAAATTAGAAGATCAGTGGAAGGTTGAAATACAAGGCAAAAAATAAGGGAAATACAGTGGAAGGAATGGTGTGTACAACACAAATTGTGGCCAAATTATATCCAGAAGGAATGGAAGTGGATTTAAAACATGGAGAACTACATAAGAACACAAACTTTTAAGTCAAAGCAACTTTCTAAAGGCTTACATCTAAACACAGGCATAGAATGATTTTTTAACATTTATAGTTAAATGCTATTAAAGTTTTATTATTATTTAATATCTGTTTACCTCAGGAAAGATTAGTTTGCAGATGCTTTCAGTTAGTGTGTGCAGGTACACTCTACTTCTGCTCGTTTTCCTTTGTGGAAGGTTTCCTTGACCATCTTTTTCATGGACTTCTTTGCAGATGGGCAAAGCTGCTCTAGGGCTGTTTTCTGTGCAGTCCTTGTCATGTTCCTCAGTAATGTGACCTTGAGTCAGTAATGAAAAAGGACATTCTCCTGTGATCTTCAAGTCTTTCAGTTTTGTACAGAACATACTGTACGAAGTCTCTCTCTTGAGTTTAGGAGTACTTAGCTCTGCGTTTAATAGTTCTCTTCTGTTTACTAACAAGAGCAGAAAATGCCAAAATAATAAGTTGATAAGGCAACCACTGTAGAAGGTTATTGGTAGCTATAAATCACCACAGGAAAAAATCTGTGCCCCTACAAAACAATAAAGAAAAAAAGAATTACAAATATTTATTTTCTCTTTTAAATTCCCATGATATGCCAGTTTTATGTTAAGTACATTAAAATAATGGCTTTTTGAGGGCTTAGCTCAGGAAAGCACTTACTCCCATCTCATTTTAAGCATGTAATACCTACTGACTTCAGTGCTTCAGGTCCCTCAAGTTGTGTGCATGGCTACATTTTGTATGAGTTGGGACTCAAGTGATTAAGGCAGAGGACTTGTCTTACCTGACAAATATTTGGTCACATAGATGGATGAGGTTTCTGAAGCAGTGGAATTCCAATGAGGAAACCTTTTTGATTCTTTGTAAGTAATTATTAAAAACTATCTTATATGGGACAATGAAACAGATTAGTTATGAATACTTATATCTAAATTTACTCGATGTCCAAGGTATCCTTTATGTAATAGAGAAACATATGACTTAAGTTAGTGTATGTACTTCTTAAACAGTAAACCATCCAAGACCAAAGGTTAGAGTCTCTTGTAAAAACAACTGACTAGTGACAACACACATCTTGGGAATTTGACCACACAACTGAAGTTGCTTGGAAACACTAAGGGATTTTTATGCTTTTGAAGGTGGTATTTTTCAAACAACACGTTAAAAAAAAGGCTGCACTTTTAATTTTAATAATGGTTCCATTTGTTACAGGGCCAAAGCCCAGCTAAAACTTAATCTGACTACTGCTGTAAAACACAAAAATGTTCTAACAAATACATCAGCAACAACAGGAGGGCTAAGGAGAATCTCCTTCATTTACTGGATGCAGGAGGAAACATCAAGGACGAGGAAAACACTGAGGTACTTGGTGCCTTCTTTGCCTCAGTCTTTAATAGTGAGAACCGTTGCTCTCAGGATACCAAGACCCTGTGGTGGAATACAGAGACAGAGAGCAGAATGATGCTCCTATAAACCAGGAGAAAATGGTCAGTGATCAGCTATACGACTTAAGATACAAAAGTCCATGGGGCCAGATGGGATCTACCCAAGGGTCTAAAGGGAACTGGCAGAAGAGCTCACCAAATCATCTTCCATTATTTACCAGCAGTCTTGTCTAATTGGGGCAGTCCCAGCTGACATGAGGTTAGTTAAGATAACGTCCATCCGCAAGAAGTCAGAGGGAGGATATGACCTGACAGCCTGCCTTCGATCAGCCAGAGAACGTCATGGAGCAGATCATCCTGAGTGCCATCACACAACACATGCAGGACAACCAAGGGATCAGGCATAGCCAGCATGGGTTTAGGAAAGGCAGGTCCTGCCTGACAAGTTTCATCTCTTTCTATGACAAGGTGACCTGCTTAGTGGATGAAGGAAAAATAAAAAGCCTGCCCAGACTCAAATAAAGCCTTTGACACCATTTCCTACAACATTCTGGAGAAACTGGCTGCTCACGGCTTTCAGAAGCATACCCTTTGCCAAGCAAAGAACTGACTGGATGCCCAAGCCCAGAGAGTGTTGATGAATGGAGTTATACCCAGTTGGCAGCCTGTACTAGTGGGGTTCCCCAGGGCTCGGTACTGGAGCCACATCTGGTTAATATTTTTATCAATAACCTGAACAAGGGGATTGAGTGCACCCTCAGTCAGTTTGCAGGGAGCACAAAGCTGGGTGGGAATGTTGATCTGCTGCAGAGGGACCTGGACAGGATGAATCTATGTACTGAGTCCAATCGTATGAGGTTCAACAAGACCAAATGATTGTTCCTGCCCTTGGGGCACAACAGCCCCATGCAGTGCTACAGGCAGAGGGAGAATGACTGGAAAATTGCCTGTCAGTAAAGGACCAGATGCTGGGGGTGCTGGTCAACAGCAGCTAAACATGAGCTAGTGTGTGCCCACATGGCCAAGAAGGCCAATGGCATCCTGGCCTGGATCAGCAATAGTGTGGCCAGTAGGACCAGGGCAGGGATTATCTCTCTGTACTGAGCTCTAGTGAGATTACACCTTGAACCCTATGTCCAGTTCTGGGCCCCTCACTACAAGAAGGGCATTGAGGCGCTGGAGCATGTCCAGAGAAGGGCAACGGAGCTGGTGAAGGGTCTGGGGTATAAGTTTTATGAGGAGCGGCTGGGGAAGCTAGGTATGTTTATCCTGAAGAAAAGGAGGCTCAGCTAAGACCTTACTGCTTCTAAATTGAGGCTGTAGCAAGGTGAGGGTCTTCTCTCAGGCAACAAGTGTCAAAATGAGAAGAACCAGCCTCCAGTTTAACAAGGGAGGTTTTGACTGGATATTAAGAAACATTTCTTCAAATAAAGGGTGCTCAAAAATTGGAACAGGCTGCCCAGGGAAGCAGTAGAATCCTCATCCTTGGAGGTATTTAAAAGATGTGCAGATGTGGCACTTAGGGACATGGTTTAGTGAAGATGATTTATTTCAGTTAGACTGAAAAAGGCTCTTTCTTTCGTTTTCTATTGACTGTATCTCAGTGAATCAGAGCCTCTCATCCTCATATAATACTTTTTTTAAAAAACCCTCGAGAGCTTCTGACGACTCTGGAAGCAGCTAGGTATTACATTTTTCTCTCTGGAGATACAACAACTACTTCTCTCAAAGGCACTACAGCTTTAATAAGCCCGGCACTACACCATTTATTTCTGCCCCTGAGATCCTCTAAGGGCATTTGGGGTCACACAGCAACTGTAGCAAGGTTAAAAATAACTAATTCCCTGATACAGGTTATCAGCTGCTGCTTTTGAAACAGCTGTAATGAATGGCACAACAGATGAGTGCTGCAGACCCAGCACAAATGGCATGGAATAGGCAAGAGCTACTTTGATTGGACCTGCTGCTGAAAAAATATTTTGCAGAAAAGCCCCTTTTAAAGTGTGTTGTAATACTGATGGTGTCTGGCCAGGTTCTAGGGGACATCTATCCAAATTAACGTCTTCTTTTAAGAATCGATAAACACAATGCTAAGAACAAGATGCTGAAGAATGTTTACATAACATTTTATATTTCTGATTTGAGTTTTTACACAGAAACTCATTTGTTTCTGCTGCACAGACATCAGCAATGCTTCATTTTTTATTGCTGAATAACAATGGGTAGCAAATAAGGCAATGAAAAATTTAAAGCAAGAACCGCACTCCAAATAAATAATATACATAATACTTTATACTGAAAGCATTGTTTAGATAGATAGATATTTTTATCCAGAAGCCATTACATACCTGATATTACTACACTAAGAAAGAAAAGCAGGAAAGAACCATATTTTATGCAGTTGGACTGATCTATGTACTGAAGTTAAACACACATATATATACACTCACAATAGTCAAAGCTAAAAAAAAATTATGGCTCTGATGGATCTTACATATATGCTCACATGCTTTGCTGAATTTGGGCCTTAAATTCTGAGATAATTTTGAATTTATAAAATAACTACTAAATTTTTAAAAGTATATCAGCACTTTGAAAGGAAAAAAAGCCTCTGAAATGTATTTTTGTAAGAAAATGTAGAATTTAACATTTTAAACATCTCCCAGGGAATGCAACACAGTAAATGTATATGCTGCTATTTAAACACGCTTAAGAAAAAGTTTCTCAGTGAAGAATGTAAGAGGGACTTTAATGGCTAAACTAGATAGCAACAAATATTTACTGCATTTACACTAACCTAAGAACAAAGCAAGTGAATGATCTTCATCAATTACCAATGGTTTCGATAAGTTTTCAATTTCTTTGGTTGCTTGTGTCCTGCTGATTAAATTATTTCTCCATTTTTAGAAAACAATTATCTGGAAGTACTTGGGGTTCACTTCCATGCTAGCATATTGTATTTTAACTAAATCACATTTATTGTGATAGAAAAAATATCCAGGCAGGTAGAATGAGTTCTGTAAAGGAAGTGATGCCATTGTTTTATGCCTGAAAAATCTCCAGAAGCTGCCAAGTGGGAAGAAGAGGTCCCAGAAGATGGTCATGGGACAAGACGTTTTCAGGGGCAAAATGGGCACTAATGTGAAGATCCCTGAATTGACAAAACTCCTGGATAGGCAGCCACTGTGTCTGCAGCTTCTTTTCGGGATGCTACCCTTCGTGCTGCAAGACACCTACATTCATCCTCTTCCTGCCCTGATGGGGACTGGAATCTTTGCCCTTGATTTGAACACGATCAGATGTTGGGCTCTGATCTGTTGCTATTTATGAACACATCATTACTGATTTGCAAGAAAGTGGATATCCATGATGTTTCTAGCAATAATACTGTTGTACAAAACCAGTATCAGACCTTAGAAGTCCCAATAATGAAGACACAGTTCCTAAAGAAAGTTTTCTGAAGAACCATTTTCTAAGCATCCTGAAGTTTTTGTTTTTCCAGAAACAAACTGTATGGTTCTTTGATAACAGAGATCCCAGTTGAAAATTATAAATTTAATAGGTATAACAATTTTCAAGCTGTGGTCAGTTCCAAACTCTCCCTGACCTCTGCAATGATAAAACCCCCTAAAAATCACATCTTTAAGTAAAGAAAGTGGAAAACCTAATTCCATGACACTTCAGAGGATTCAAATACTGAAAAATCCTCTATGCATAGACTAGTTCTTTTTTTATTAAAACATCAATTTTGCATCTGGTATCCTAAGTGCATTTTGCACTTAATTTAAGTAATGTTCAGAAAAAAAGTCTATTGTATTACATGAAAATTTGTCTCACTCATATGGTAATTAGACAGTGGTGTTAAAGGTCTGACAGGAAAAAGATAACGAATCCTCAGTGTAGATAATACAGAAGGAATTTCAGCAGTATAATGGAGTTAAAAAGGTACGAGAAAGATGATACCACACATTCCAGGTTAAGTCAAACATCTGCAGATGTGTTTCAGGAATGAGGAACACCAGCCTCCCCCTGTTTCCCATGTCATTAGACATCTTCTGACCATAACAAAAAAAAATTAACATGAAATAAGTTTCTGGTTTTGATTTCTCTTCAAACATGGTTTGAGAGAGCTCATCCCAGGGGAGCAGCAGTGTCTAATGTGAATTCTCCATCTCTGCCATAATTAATTGACGTTGTAGTTACCTTGGGAAACAAACTGAAAATTAAAATTAAATAATCTGCTGTGAGATCAAACTACAAGCGACCAATTTATTTGGTGTCTGACTGAGTACAACATGGCACTGTGCCACTCAGAAAAATGAAGATTAACTTAACAGAATAACTTAACAGCGCTCAAAATGCTCCATACAAACATTTCATTCTAAGTTTACATCTATACTTGTCTCACAGTCAAAATGCATTCCTGTATGTTTATTTTTACTATCTGCTTCTAAATATTTCCTTCATTACAGTATTTATTGACATTGTCATGCAATACAGATCAATGAATCAATCACACAGTAAAACCCCTAATATTAACACAGCCATTTATAAAAATTTAGCAATACCACTTGTCAACAGTAGCTAAAGGTAGTTTATAATCTTAATTTATGGACATGGCACAAAAACCAAAAGCAACATTAAATTCTTTTCTCTTACGACAAGCAGAGTCCTTCACTCAGAGTAAAACGGAATATGGTATGATGGTATGTAATTTTTTTATTTTAAATTGTACATATCTCTTTTTTAGGTGAACTGCTGCATATTGACCACTAATTTTTAAAAAATTAGTTTGTTTTGCAGCAGTCAAAAGATATCATTGACTGATCTAACTTTCTCTAGTACAAGAGTGATTGCAGCACACGCACAAGTGGTGTGGAAAACTTTGCCTCCACAGAAGCAGCTGTTAACTCCTGCCTTTATGTAACAAAGGGGTTTGCTATTCCCACTCAGCTCTAATCTCTGGAGTTCAGAAGTCATTGCCTTTTGCCCCTTGCCAAACAGTGCCTCTGAAGAGAGCAAGGCAGGAACTGTTCTTTTTATGCACAGGCAAAACACAACCAGCTTCTAGTAAGACATGTTAGGACCCAGCACCCACCCTATCAGTAGCAACTCATTTCTGTTTCAGCTGCTGTGCCTATCAGCTGACAAACAAAGCTAAAATAACTAAATCTTATAATTTTGTCTTAGTAATATGAAGTACAATATCTGCATATTATTTTTTCTACTTCAGGTGCTGTGGGTAGCAACAAAATCAAAGCTCTGGTGATTGGTCCATTTCCAAGATCTTAAGGAGTTTTCTAAAATACTAAGAGAACACACCTCAAGTCCACATCAATATATAAGCTTATATGTCAAGAAGTCAAAGCAAGTACTTATTAGTCTTATTAAAGCCCATACAAGTAAGTAAACCTTTCATTGCTTGCTTCATTGTTAGTTTAAACATATCCTGGGTAAATACACCTTCAAAGCATTGACTTGTTTGGATATTGCAAAGCCAAGGAGTTGAGGTCTAGAAACCCCTTAATATACATGACCATTCAATCCTAAATCATTACCATCTTATGTAGACACTGGCTTTATTTAATTTACAAAGTAGTACTTTTCTTTCCTGAAAGATTGTAGGCTTTTTCACAGTAGATATTTCTGCTACCTGAGGAAAGGCAATAACTGATTAAAAGGTTGTTACCCTCTCTACAGATCAGGGTAAGACATGATCTGGAACAGTGGACTTCACAATAATTTACTGGTGCCCAAGAAATTATTAGAAACAGCAATCTCAAGTTCTACTCCAGCTCACAAAAGAAATATGCTTTGCCAGGCATTATCTTTTCTGCTTGTTGACCCAAAATTTCCACCCTCCTTTCTTTCAAGTCAATCCTGGTTCTTATCTGTCTTTACCCCAGAGCCCTTTAAGACTAGTCTTTTAACCACTTTTTCTCCAAAGCAGTAAAATTGCCATTGTGTGATGTGGAAGCCCAGTTCCAGTGTTCTCACCCTCTGACTATGATTCTCACCCTCTGACTATGACTGCTTAGGGCAAGCTAAAAATCTAGACCGTGCTTACACGAAATTTTTCTTCCCACATAATGCCGAATTTCCTCACATTTCTACCATTTTTTTTTCCTGTATAAATTGTTCTAAGAAGCAGAGAAACACAATCAAGTGTTTCATCTGTGCTCCAAATTGAATAGATTGTGATTTGCAAAATTAGACAGCTACCAAGCCAGAAGATAAAGAAAATAATTACCTTTGTTTTCTGAGAAAAAAAACAAATTATCTACTTTTCTATCTTGCAATCTATTTTGAAAACGAGTTTCACAGAATACACGTCAACTTCAAAACTACTAATATGTCATATTTTATGGTAATGAGACAGACATTTCTGCTGCTTTAAAATATTAGCATTTGTGTAAACCAAACACTGTATCTTAATATTGAAACTAATGTTCTTCAAGACAGGGCAAAACCCTCATTTTAAAATATCGCTGAATTTCTTACACTGGTTTTGTGACTGACTAATTTCCCTGTAATGGTCTGAAGCAAGCCCTTGGATCCAAATATACCCCTGGGAGAAGCCCAGACTCCAGATGTGAAAGCTATATTGCAGCCACATCTCTGGTTTCAATTAAAAGCACAGGGGGAACCTTAATTACTACATCCACATTTTGGCATGTAGCTAAAGGAAAGACCAATTCCCAAATGCTGCTGATAATACACATATATGCCATTTTAAGTATCACATTAAGTATTTTTGTAGGGTAAATATTTTCATATGCTACAACCAAATAACAGGGAGGCATGCTGAGAAGACAGCGTGGGAAAAATATTCTCTTCCTGTGAGTCAAAACCTCTGTGAAAACCCTCCCCAGCAAGCCCAGCAGGCAGGCTCACAGCACCTGATCCTCTGCTCCCTCCATCACACACTCAGGATGAAATGGCAGCCCTCGACTGCGGCACATCTGCACTCCCTCACCCCCTGGCCCACAGCATGGCTGGACTCTCAGCTGAGTAACTCCCAATGGAGATATCCCCCCAAGAGCCACAGCCTCCTTACACTGCAGGAGCACTGGAGCTGCACTGCGCACAGCCATTTTTACTGAGGCAGAAAGAAAGATACCTCAACAAAAACTGGAAACCTGCCGTATATAACCATGACACATTATTCAAGTTTTGGGGTTGCATTTTTTTTTTTTGAGAAATCCTGATACTGAACTGACATAACTCATGAGACTTCAAGTGATCCGAGTGCCCAGATGAAGAAGCGTTTGAAGGAGAGGAGCTGTTGCAGTGAGGGCAAGCAATCTAAAGCATCTGGAAATTATTCTCACACTTTAAAGGAATATATTTTTAAATATAGCATAATCTCCATTTGCAGTCACTGAAAGTGCAATACTTTCATAAAACTTGCAACAGAAAAGCTAAGAAAAATAAATTTATGTCTTCTTTTCAAGAATTAAAACTCATCCTGAGGACATGCAGTGGTCATGACAGTCAGCAGGAGTTAAATGTAAAGATCAAAGCCATAGCAAATTTAATTAGAATCCACAAAAGGAACACAAAGTCATTGTTAATTGTTAATTATTAATCAGTGCTTACTGATTCCTTCCAAATACCTTCTTAGAGCTCAATCTCTCAAATTTAGCAATGCATAGCACAACCCTAATTTAACTTGACCTTTAAAATATGACTTTTATTTATTTCATAAATCGAAAATGCTTTTAAGAAGCAAATAAACTAAAAATAATAGTAATTATTTTGTGATAAAAGTGAAATCTAGTAACCTTTTATCCCATACCATTAGTAAAATCTTTAGCTAGTATTCATTACTTAGCCAGCATTGCTGCATCTCTTCTTTAATAAATGAAACAACAAACTGTTTAACAACTCCAAATTTCTAAAGCATGAAGTAACTTCCGGTTTGAGCACCATGGTCTGGATTAACTGTGAAGCAGCTTTCAGAGATGATAAAAAATTTCCCCTACTTCTTGAAAGACACTTATCCTGCTGAGATTCCTACCTGCACATATTCTTGCTGAAGTTGATGTAACTGTTTACACAACTGACACACAGGTTTGCATAAATATTATTTTCACAAATATACTGGAGCATGGTAGAGCAATCTAAAACATTGATTCTACTGTCTAATGACAGTGCATATAGTTAAATATCCGCTTTGTGTTCACAGCTTTAAATTATAATGACCAGCAGGCTTTATAAATAAAAGTATTAAAAGTATTATAAATAAAAGTACTAAAAGTTTCCATGAATTCCACAGATCTTAGAGAAGTGTCTGAAAATTAGGTCTGTACAAAGGAAAGTGTTTCATTAGCAGATTTCAGTTGCAGAGTTTTCTGACTGGGTATTTGCCACCTGTCACTTCTGTTCATAATGTCTACAAAAACATTTTCACACTGAAAATCACTGACAACTACCTTTTATATTTATTCATAGCTAAGCATTCATGTCAACTCCTGTTGAAGACAATAGCAGGTTTCTGGATATAGCAGGAATAGGATTAAACCTAAAAGGTCTGTCACTGCTGTCATTGAAATACTGATTTGCATGTTTTCTTGTTTTTGAACCAAAATATGACCTTGGTTTTTTAACATTGGGTTTTTGCAGCTAAGTGTGCAGATGCAATAATTACAGAACTGAGGTCATTTGAGATTACAGAAAGGTTAAAAACTATGCATGGGAAGGTGATAACAGGAACAACTAATTGGCAAAAAATGGGTTTGTCCTGCAGCATTGAGGTCATGTCCTTGCACTTTTTCATGAAAATCATATCAATTGAAGATATGTTTTTCGTGAAAAAGTGCAAGGATATGACCTCAATGCTGCAGGAGTGTTTTCACAGCCATCATACAGATACTGATTCTGCTTTGGGTAGGTCCCTGAAAAAAAAGCAGCTGTGAAGAAGCAGAGAAATCAGCAAATTTCCCAATTACTCTCTTCCATGGTATTTGCAGAGCAGGACCAAGAGGCACCTTCCTTTTTGATTAAATGCCTACCAATGGTTTCTGCTACAAAACATGCTTAAAATAACTGGAATTGCTGATTTAGCACATGTGCACTGTAAATTAGCACCTTCCTTTTTTATTTCACTGATTGGCCTGTCATTTTGCACACAATGGTACAGGCACATATAGTTATTCATAGCCTCTTTCAAAATCTGCTCTTCTAAAAAAAATTTGAGTACACAAAAGCAGTGCATTACCTTTGCACATTACCTTCAAAAACATTATCAGCACATCCAGAGAGACTGAATGCTCTAGGAATACATTGCAATACCACTTTGAATATCTTGTCTAGGTGCTTTCTAATACTCTTCTGCAAAACACAGCAGAAATGCATTTAATGCTGAGAAAGCTAGGTAAATGTGAATTTATATTGTCTTTAAAAACACAGGCTTCTTTTTCACTAAAATGATGAAGCTATGTAAAGATGAGAGCTTTTGTGAAATATTGAGCTTGCACATGTGGTATTAAGAGAAATTAATCTTGTTAATCACAACAAATAAGCACTTAATGACTAACATTTGCCTGTTGTTAAGTGTATACCACGTGTGTAACAAAACTAAAGATTAAATAAATCCAGAAGCAGATTTTGGCTTCCTGTTGAATGTTCAATCTATGATGCTTGTTATTGTCTCCAGTGCAATTGCTGAAGCTATCACAGCTACTGATCTTTCAAATCCTTCCGTTCCATTTATTCAACTTTTCTTTTAAACATGTGAAAGAAATCAAATTGCACATAGTGTTTTTCAGATTACTTTTGCACAGGAAAAGTCAGCACATGCAAATGAGAGCAGCAGGGAGAAGGAATGCAAAATTAACTCAGAGATAACTGCCACGTTCACCCCATATTCTGTAAAAACTTCCCCTTGGCCCTGGTGGCAGTTTGAGGCAAAAACTTCTCAAGTCATTAAAATGTAGCTTCTTGTTTCAATAATGCAGTGAAAATCAGATTACCATTGATGTATTGATCATAATGCCAAAGAAAATAAATTATTTATAATGCTACACTTCCAAACCCTCACTAGTGATAAATAAAAAAAGATACATCCTTATAGCTAAAAACACATCAAATAGTAGAACCCTTGGTCACTGCTGCTCCTCCAGTTAGAACAGATACATTTAGAAAGATTTAGCATATTTCAAGCCATGCATTATCCAGATTCAAGTACATTAGCTGTTGAATTGCAGCCTCTTGTAACGATATCAAAGTTGAATATTCAAATAGAACAAAAATAGTATCATCCAACTTTTTGAAACTCTGTTTCAGTTTTGGCTAGAGTGCTGGTTACAGACTGGCACACAAATAGATGCTTAGTTTGCAATGCTTGCAAATTCCACTGAAATTCACCAATTTCTGTGGCAGGTGTTTCAGATGAAGAGAGATTAAACAGATTAAGAGATACTGAAGAATGGAAATCCAAGAAAAGGTTAACAAAGAACAGTACAGAAACTTTGATCAGATGTATCAATCACTAGCCTCTAATCAAGGTACAAATTCAGGGTTTAATTATTAAGGCAAATTATATGTATTTTAACCATAATTCTTCTGCTGTTTTTCTGTGATTTTTTTGTGCAAGGTCCTTGGGTCTTTCTCTCATGGGGTAAATATAGATATTGTGTATCATATGAACCACAGGGTAATCTTCCTGGAGTTATTCTAGGCAGGGAACCTAGAACCACACACATTTCTTCACTTCACAACCTGTATAACTGCACTGCCTGCAACGATGTTAACATCACAGTATTCTTACTGAAGTCGGAAAGATCAGAGTTTGTCTCCACTTCTAAGATTGCAGTTTTTCTACTTTTTTTATTTATTTATTTTGCAGTATGTCCTGTCCTTTATTATGTGAAAGATAAAACAAAGGGAGATACAGATAGAATAAAGGATCAAGGAGGAAAGAACTGAAGAAAACCTACAGAAGAACATGAGGATTAAAAAATGCATAAGAAATTAGGAAAACACAGGCACAATAGAGTAAAACTACTTGGAATGGACAGTTCTCTTATTGATAAAGTGCTTTCTCTCTATTACAAATCCATGGATGTTTGGTAGGTTCTTATGCAAGAATATTTTCTGTAATCTGTCAGTATAGCCTATATAACATGTTGACATGCTAATTTCATTGAGCTTTCCAGCAGTATTTTAGATTTTAGGAAACATTTTTTGTTTGTTGTTTCTGTGTTTCAACCAACTCTCCTGGTTATATATTATTCTGTGTTGCACAATTAAGGAAGGGTACGTGTTTATTACCTTGATTTGGCCATCAAGATTCAATTTCTAGTTTCACTGGGTTGCTGCAGTAGCATCTGTTGGGGGCCTGGGAATGACATACCTTGTTTTGCAGCATTGTTTAATGAGGCTGGCCTGTATTAACAAAAAAGTAAAAACTTCATATGTTATTCTCTAGCATTTTGTTTTAAACAGCATTGATTTGTAACATAAAGTCCATTGTTACTGATTTAAGGTTTCATTTAATAATTTACATTTTTTTTAAAGATATTTCACTTGTGTTTTATAAGGAACCTCTTTTCTCTCTCCATCAGGCCTTCTGAAATACCAGTTAGTGCTATACATGTATCTGAGATCCCAGGATGGAAATATTACTTACCTGGCTTCCTTCAAGGCCCTGACCTGCATTCCACTGAGGCAGCATGGAAATGCACTGGTGTCAGCAATCACCAATAATCACAAGCAGACCTTCCTCCCACTGCCACCACAGAAGGTAAGGAACTG
This sequence comes from Rhabdornis inornatus, assembly GCA_013397075.1. NCBI lineage: Eukaryota > Metazoa > Chordata > Aves > Passeriformes > Rhabdornithidae > Rhabdornis > Rhabdornis inornatus. The sequence goes on along the minus strand of VWZS01011033.1, from coordinate 164,195 downwards.
TACAGGCATACAGTTCTTAGTTCACGGTATAGCAATTTATGATTCAGTGCTGGGAGGCTTTGGGCTTCAGTCCTCAGGCAAAATGAGCATACAACATAGCTGAGCATCTTGGTCTGGAGGAGCTCCCGAACAGCAGCAACAGCCATAGAAAAGTAGCAACAGAGTCATCTCATTTACTTTGTTGAGAATCCAAACTAAAATCAAATGTTATTGATAAACATCTTTGTCTTAAAACTTCAGCTATTCAGAAACCTAAGGCTCACTTTAAGTGTAGGGGCTGTACCATACCCAAGGTCCTTCAAGTACAATTTCCTACCAAAATATTAATTAATAACCATTCTGTATGTGCTGTTTTTTAAATCTGTAAAATGGAAATCCTCCACTCAACACCTGTTTTCTTTCATTATATTAAGGAACTACATTCATTTCAAAAATGGAGCCATATAAGAGGATGTCTCCAACTTGCTGTGCAGCTCCAGGCAGCAAAGAACACAGTTCAGCTGTTTCAGAGGTGAAAGAGCAGAGCAACTGGCCAGCAAAGTGTGGCAGAAAACCTAAAAATGAACCAAAATCAAATTCTGGCCATAGCGAGTGCTTATGCACTCAGAGGGGTACTTCAAATAGGTTTGGAATGTTACTCTATTATTATCTTGAAGAGATACACTCCTTTGACTGGGCAGTTAAAATTATTGTTCACTGGACTCTTGAAAAAATAATTCATGTAACAAATAATAAGTTCCATCTCTGTACTTGTTTACGTGCACAGAAAGAGGATGCTACACAGCCAGTCCCCCATTTTCTGAGGGAGTAAAGGCTGAGAAGCCATGTGAATAGTTGAGGCAGAGGGAGGGAATGAGACGCACAAGTTCCTGAAGGATGTAAACCAGAGACCTAAGTTTAAGGATAAAGAAAGGTAGTGTCTCTTTCACAAGGTATTTCCTGCCAAGATGAAGACTACATTTTTTAAGCATTTTGGCTTTCTAAAGTATTTTGAAGCACCACAAATCTTGCAGAGTGCACTCTCAACAGGTAAAAATAACACAGGGAGGAAAGAAAGTCTGCTGCACTGTGTATAGTCTTCCCATATATGGGGTCAGAAATAATTGATGTTTCTGCTTACACTTTAGGTGATGTGGAAAATACGAAACATTTATTTCAAATACTCGTACCTGACAAGCTTTAACAAGACACAAGCATTAACTTTACAAGTATCTTGTGACAATGGAGAAGTTAAGTTCTTACAGTATCACAAATATCTTTGCAGCATATTCATGTTGTAAACCTTCGCTCTGGGTTTTCAACTCTATTTATAACAGGCAGAAAAATCTCAAAATGCCCATACTATGGTAAACTGACATTAGGATTGCATTCCTAAGTAATGCAGCTTCTTTGCTAAAAGACAGAGTGCCAAACCTAAGTTTAAAGATCGGAATGCATTTATGAATATTTTACTAAAGATTATGAGTGTTTTCCATTACTGTAGTGTAACAGCTGGGAAAGAAAACACTGAGTATTTGTTATATAAACCCATATAACTGCCTTTTTTGGCATATTTATTCCAGCATTAAATAGATCAGCCATTTATGATACAGTAACTTACAACAATGGCAATAAAATCTGTTTTTTTTAACACATTAACCCGATTACATGCTTTTCTGCCACTACTACTCTCTTATTTTAGTTTATCACCTTATTTTTCCATATACCAATTTACTACTAACAAAATTCTGCCCACAACACAGGCAGGGATAGACGTTCTGTTTTAGTTTTTGCTATGGGTAAATCATAACCCTGCATCCTATGAGTAGTCCTTGATCTTTACTGCTTCAAAGCCTATTTGAAAAGATATTTTTTCCTTTTAATTCCCCTCTATCGTTTGACCCTATTTTTGCTTAGGACTTCCTATTACTTAGAACTGCAAATAATTTTCAAAGAGAAACTCAAAGGAAAATATCGTGAAACCACATTTCATATATTAAGCAACCATTAAAGCCAGTTTTCACTGGCATTTCTGAGTGCCAGTCTCTAATCTGCTACGAGAATAGTCAGTGACATGATGCTCACCTCTATTTCATGCATGCTATAGCTGCACACTTCAAACTGTGACTAGCCATGCCTCTGTTGGTTTTAAAATTTACTATTGTTATGGTCAATTACTTTTTCCACATACAGCTGACAATCATGCTGCCTCTCCCACAGATCTGGAGCACGTGACATACAGGGCTAAGTGTGAACCTGATCAAAGCTGATACTAATTTTCAGATCAGCAGCAGATTTTCAGAGTCATGCTACAAATGTGGTCTCTGCCTTGTGAGCACATCAAAAGGTTTTGCAAACTGTGCCTAACTTGAGATGAAGACTGGCCTCCTCTGTTATTTCATTGCCACCATACAATTAAATGTTTTTGTCTGCAAAGGGAAATATTTAATTATGTTCTTACATTCACTAAGGTCTCACTATTTAGTCAGCAAGATCACAACATGCAAAAATTCTTACAGAACTTTTGTTTATACTTAAATATTGGTATTCAACCTTCTGTGACTTCATCCTTGAGCAGGTTGCTTAGCAGAGAAATAGTGGCACTGATACCCTGCATTCTGCTCTTTCTCTCCCTGTTGCTGTTGGTAGGCCTATTACTTGCTTATTTTAACCCACAAGGCTCCAATTAAGAGCAGGGCCACACAGAAATACACAGCAAAAGATGATGTCTACCTGAAGGGTTTGCCCTTTGAATGGCTAAGACAGAAAAACGGGATATGAAAGGAGCATAACAATGCCTCCTTTATAAGTGGGGAAATAAGCTATGCTGGAGATCACAAAAGAAAGACTGCAGGCAAGCTAAGAAGTGAATCCAGATGTCTTAGCACAAGTTTAGAGATTGCACAAGTTTGTTGGGCAGTATAGCAGATCTGAGTGATTTAGAAAAGTCATGTTTGACCTTATAAAAATCGGCAGCCAGATTTTAAAAGCAACAATGGGATGAAAACACTTTACACAGTAAAATTCTAATAGATTTTGCAGATAGGATTCATAAAAAGGTGCAGGTGCTAAACATACAATCAAAACAAGGAAGGTATCCTCACACTAAATCTTCATGGCTAATGCACAGCAGGTTTAATGTCATTCTGTTATTTCCAAAGGCTTCATAATTCCTTAAAGGAAATACATTTCCCCTTGGCTGGTTTTTAGTATCATGCAACTTGTTAGGGAACCTTTAACTAAGCATTTAATTCAATCTATAATTAATTGTTATTAAATAATTAATTATTTCTGTCACAATTTCCTGAAGTTTTTGAGAAAAAAAAAAATCAGTTCCCCATTGACCAAAAGCCTTGCTAAGTTACTTAAGCCACAAAACTCTCTCCCTTCATACTATTCTTCCCATGGAGAAATTCTAAAACCTTCCTCTAAATATGCCTTGTGAGCTCTATGGGCTAATGGCTCTATTTTCACTAGAATTTTAAAAATTTATCAGTCCGCCAAAGATTTTTCTCATTGTGAAGGCAAACAGTTTTGCACTTTCAGCTTGCCAGTGCAAAGAGACAAGAGACAACTGTGAAGATAATTTTGGCAAAAACAACAAAAAAGGAAATTTAAAGTTAGATTGATACATGCTTTCTCTGAAGACATGGAAATTTTGCCATTTTTAGCAGTTCTATTTAAAACAGGAACTGCAATGAGCATTTTAGGCTCCTGGATACCTGCAGTCAGGGCTAGGGAGAAACATAGCTATTCATGTAAGCAGGTACCCCTCCCTATTAACCAGAAGGCAGCACCTGAGTATAATGTCTTGTGTTTTCAAATCATACAAATTATTATGAGCAAACATAAAATCCCAAATTTTCCCAATAACAAACTAGAAATATTTCTGAGGTGTCCCTCTGTTGTATTCAGGCTTTTACTAATGCTCTTTTGTGTGTGAAGAGTTTCTGTATTTGCCAAGAAGGGTAATCAGCTTTCCCTGAACAATTTTCGTCAGTCTGCATCAAGTGCCAAGTGAAATGCAAGGTTAAAATGAAATTAAACACACATTTACCTTAGTCAGCATTAGAAAGTCAGTCATTGTTGTACAACACACTTCTGTCTAATACACTATTGAGAAACTTGTTTCTATGCTATTATTCATTAAAAGTAGATAGTTTAGCAGCAACTACTGTATGTGGCATCACAGAAACCATAAGTTTTACTGTACTCTCTGGAAATAGTGATATTCTAAAGTTACACCAGCAGGATTCCCACAAAATACATTTTACCCAAAAGCATGACGTATTTTTGTTCTGAATAACTCAGAACTGGGCTGAGGAACAGATTCACTTCATAAACTTATGTTTCTTTCCATTTCCATTTGTGGAGGGGAAAATAATAACAGAATTTTAGCATGCTGCCTTCTAACAAGAAATTTAAACTTTATTCACAGGGAGTCAATTGGATGACTTGCATGGGATATTCCCTGCAGCTCTCTAACACAAATAGCTGTCCAAGAGTTAGATTCCACGATGCTTGATAGCATCTTTCTTAGCGGTTCTGGCCTCTTCCAAAATGATACACGTCTTGTTTCTAGATTACAGCCACACAATTAAAGCTCTCTTCCTGAGCCACTGCATGACTGACCTATTTTCTATGTGGACTTAGCTGAAACAATCAATGGGCATAGCCATGCGTGAAGTGCAAGGCATAGCCAAACCATCCCAAGGGAAGGTTCCAGACAGCTCTGTGCCCTACAGCCCTCCACAGGAGTGTAAGTCTCCAGGTGTTTCTGCCCTTCCCTTAGGGCAGAGAAAAAGTGGCCTTGTCACACAAGCAGGGACAGCACAGCATTCTGTTCACAGGTAGATGCATATGCATAGGAAGTATAGACAGGGGCTCTCATGAAAGAAATACCCTCTCAGAAGTAACACCTAAGGTCACAGCTTAGTTATCATCTGGGCTTAGTGTACTCCCTTGTAAGGAATTACACTCCTGGGGCTGACTTGCACGAGGGGGTTCGTTTGAATGCTTCTGCTAGCAGCGCACCATTCTCTTGGAACAGCTACTTCGAGTGTGAATAGTGAATAGGCAATAAGAAAATCAATTCACAAATCGACTTTAAGTAATACAAAGGAACTAATTTAAAGAGCCAGAGCAGCAAAATAAAAAATAATGTGTACCATAATACTGCCAAATTCAAGTAGCTGGGAGAGTGCTTAAAAGTAGCAGTGAAGGTTTGTGGAAGGGGGCATTTGAATCAAATGAGAATGTCAGTTAAAATACAATTAAATCTGAAAGCAGTAATATTCTTAGCAAGGGCATCTATTCCACTTAACAAAACTATCATATAATAGGAAACATGAACGAGAAACAAGTGGAAGTGAATATCACAAAATACCACACTCTGATAGGGTGGGATTCTCCTTAAGACTGAAGGCTTGTGGAGGCCCTGAAGCTCATAGAGGTGCTTGGGGTCTGATTCAATGAACAGGACGTGGTGAGGCCTCTCTGTGGTGAAGTAAAATTAACCCATAGGGATGGTACTTGCTCTCGCTTAGGTCATGAAGAAGCACAAAAACTGAGAGCAGTGAAACGTGCACTCCTACAAAAAGGGAGTAGATGTCAGCTTGCTCTAAACACCACATCTACAAAAACAAATATCCTGTGTGGTGAGCCATTTCCCAGCACTGACCTAGAACTGCCATCACCCGAGCAGGACAACCAAAAAAACAGAAGAACAGCATATTACCAAATGAGCTGCAGTCAGTACCTATGGCACAAGTAAGAGACTGAATTATAGGTAATAACATGGTTTTTTCAATTGTCTCAAAGCATGTGAATCTATAAACAAAAACCTCACCAAAATTCTGCTATTTCTAGCAAATTTTGCTACCTTTATTAGAAGAAAATAATTTGTTGTTTACACCATAGCTAGAAGCCCCAGTCAATTTAAGCACATACTTAAATCCTACTGAAATTTTAAAGTTAAATAGACATTAACATTCTGCCCTGAGCAGTGTGGCTTTGTTAAACAAAAACCAATGCCCCTGAACTTAAAAATACAATATGCTTAATGATAAACTTGAATCTCAACTTGTCATACAACTATTCATGCAAGACAGGCTGAATATACATCATACATACGGCCATACAACATACAAACATCATAGAGCCATATCTCAAATGGTGAAAACATGCTAAAAAGAATATTCAAAGTAATGTCAAATAAGAAATCTGGCCCTAATTTAATTTCAAATGCTAAAAATCTTAATTGAAATGGCAAACATCTACATAAATGCAGTACATTTTAAAAGACACGTAGACAATAAAGGTCTTTAAAAAGTACGTAGTACAAAATGTGCAAGGAATCCCAAAAAGAAACTCTAATGGCAGCCCTCCAATGGCTGAAATTTCATTTGCTAATAAAATGTGCAATCTGAAACGTAGTAATTTCAAATAACATTATAACAAAATACTTTAAATCATGTCCTGTAAAAAACTATTTCCAATAATTTTTTTTAAAATAAGATTTCTTTTTGCCTGCACAGAACTTTTCTTAAATGATTAAGCTTTTATAAAGAAAATTAAAACCTGTTGCTGGTCTACAAAGTAGACAGAAAATACAGTCAGGACCTCCTTACACACATTTCCTTGCCAATAATTTAGAATGTAGCATATGCTTGCTTAGATTTGCTGAGGTGCTTGATTTTTAGTTTCTGGAGATTTTTTTAAATTACAATAGGATTTACAGTATTTTTTGTTAACAACTCTTTCCAGTTAAAAGGAAAATAGCTGCGTTTGCTACAAACTCTATCTTGGCTTCTTGGATTACTTGAGTCTTGTTTCTTTTTAGAACTTTAAACAGATGGTATTCATATTCATAATAGCACTGATATTTTATCTTTCATGGTATGACATAACCAGGTTTTGACTGCTACTGATATTTGGCATATTAGATTTTTTTATCAATTCTTACTTATGTTTTGATTTCAGTATGGGATCTGTTTTGAAACAGACTGTCATAGAAGGCTAAGAACAGATTTCTCTTTAAAGAAAGTATTAATCCCAAAAAGACAAATATACTTGAGTACCTACCTTTATGGACCCTGACTTCTCATTTTAGTGTTTCATCAAAAACTTGATTAATTTAAGTGAGTACTCAGCAAGTGAACCAATGGAAGAAAGGACAGTGAGACCTCAGTGAGACATTTTATTAATGCCAAAAATGGTAAAAAAAAACCACCGTAGAAGTAAATTCCTTACCTTCTCCTCCAATGTCTGCCTCATGATCTTGCATTGTCATGACTCAATATAGTTGCAAGCTACGTATTTCCACAAAAAAAAGAAGTACAACCAGGAAATCTCAATATGTGCTTTCCTTCTCCTGCCTGCTTTGGATCCGCACGATCTCAGCAAATGCCTTTTTCTATTTTTTTTTTTTTTGAGAATGGGAGCACAAAGTTTGTATATCACTGCTACAGTACTCCTCATTCTTCCTTACATTCACCTGGTTCATTTAAGGTTCTTCCTACTAGCAAAGCGAAGAGAACAGTCATCAGAATGTATGGCCATATGCAGCATCCCAGAGCAACACAATCAAAGCAAGAAACTTCCCTACAATTCTCTTCCCTACAAAGAGAACATTTGTAACAGATCTGCACATATCCTCTGGATGCGTGAATTGCTTATCTTCTCTGATTAATTATGTAAAATAGTCTGTTACAGGAATCTCTTCCCAGTACAGGCTGTCACCACCTTTTGTTCCCGACTCTAGAAAGCTAGTAGACCCATTTATATGATTTAAAGTGTGTGTTTCCTTATGACTGCTTTTTGTAGTTTGGAAACAAATCATCTTAATTCTAACTACAAGAAAAAGAAGTGGCTCCACTGGGAGTTTTGTCTTAGGAAAAATTCTAAGATTAGACTACTTACCAATAAGCAAAACACTTTGTTCTATTCATACAAATATAATTAAACTCTTACACTTGCTATGAAAAACTCCTCTGTTACACCTTCCTGTAGTCTCAGACTTAATAATGGAAAATCTGAGTGAATAAAATTTTTGGTTCTCCTACTAGTATTCCAAATTGCAGATGTCTGCCCATCTCTCTTTATATCAACCTGCAGCAGTGTAACCTGTAGTCCACTGGAAGTGAAAAGCCCAAATATAGCACTATAGACACACTGCATCCTTGCTCATGACTTTTTCCCGGTTAAGTCATCCTTGGAATTTAGAAAGCCATCTTACTACATCCACAGATGTAGTGACCAGCTCTGAAAATAGAGCCATTTTAGAAGCAGCACTAGATCAAGCTTGAGACAGGACATAAGATGCACAAAAGATGTATAAAAGCACTCCTTTATATATGAGAGGAAAACTTTTCAAACGTCTCATGTTTATAGATAGCAACAATTTTATAAAGAGAATACTAAACGTAGGCTAGTAATAGTCACTGAGCTTTACCACAGAAACAAACCTATTCACTTAGAAAAGGGATTACAAGCCTAAAGTCTTGAAAAAATGGAAAGAAGAGGGGAAAAATGACTTTAAAACTGCTAATAATCATGAATGCAACACAATTTGGGGGTTCATTTATTCTTTCTAGGAAGAAGAAATAATTGGAATAGCAGATACAGAGATGAAGTTATTGTTTGAGAATCAAGTATGCGATGAAATATCAGGTTTGTGCCTAATTCTTGAGGTGGAATGATATAAATTGCTCTGAAAACTGAATAAGAAACCTTACCTAAGCATAACGCAGCAACACCAGCCTGAATGGGTTTCATTAGCGTGACGAGCATCAGCAGCTCGCGAATTCTTAGAAAGCCTCGAAAGGCACAAAGGCCGCCGGAGTAACCCTCGTGGCTGGAGCCCCCAGAAGGCTCGCCCAAGCGCTTCCAGCGCCGAATCGATGCCTGTTTCGCTCACGCCCATATCTGGTTGGGGGCACGGCGCACACGGGGCTCGGGGCGCTGAGGGGAGACGGCTTCCCGCGCCCTCCCGCCCGCTCCCGGGGCTCAGCATCGATCACCGCCCGGCCGGACAGAGCCCCGGCCCCTGCCGCGCCCCGAGGTCACAGCCGGGCGCCCCGTCCCAGCGCTGTCCAGGGTGCCCGCCGCCCCTCTCCATGCCCTGGGCGCCGCTTGCTCGCCCTCTCCCTGCTTCCGTCACTCACCATGACGCTGGGTGCCCTCGGCCGCAGCCCCGCCGAGCGGCTATGGGCAAACGCCGCTACAGCTCCCCGGCGCCGCCAAGGTGTATTTGGGGAGCGGGCGCGGCGCGGCGGCGGCGGGGCCCGGCGGGAGGGGCCTCCCCGCGGGCCCAATCAGGGCGGCAGCGGGGCGGGGGCGGTGGCCGGGGGCGGTGCGATGGTCCAGCCGAGCCGGGCCGGGCCGGGCCGGGCCGAGGCGTGCCCGTCCCGCCGAGCGCTGCCGGTGTGAGGGAGGCGACCCGTATGTGGGGATCGCCGGAGGCGCGGAGCGCCGGGGTCTCCGGGCGGGGTACGGGCTCCCCGCTACCCCTGCCCCGCCAGTGCCCCCCTCGCCTTGCGGCCCCCACGGGTTTAGGTTTCGAGAAATGTCAGTCTGCGCAGTCGGGAGCTTCTGTCTGCGGCTTCCGCGCGAGTAGGAACTTGTGTCATGGGGGGGCAAGGCGCTGTGGTTACTGACGTCTTTTCCACACCACTATCCTTCCACATACCCTTCTGTTTGTAAACGTGTGCTGCCATATTGGTTTTACTCGCATTTTCTCTACCACGGCTTCTATTGTTGCTGTTGATATTCCGTGCAATATGTGATATATATCTTTTTTACTGTAGCCTTGGAGTGCTACTATTTAAGCTAATACCTAAGCAATGAAAGAAGGGAAACGCCTTTCCAGATAAGCACAGAAAAAAAGAATCGTTTACACAACATCAGCATATCAGATGGCCAACTTCAATTTAGAACACAAATTCATATACCACTCCTTATAGAGTTGCCCCGGTCTGAAATCGTGCTCTTAATTCTTGCATGACACCAGAATGATAAGTTAACAAATTTTAAATCATTACCAAAGCATTTTCATGGTATTTTCACTGGATGAAACCAATGGATAGTTTTTGGAAGCCCAGGATGATAAATAATATTGTCGGGATTGGACAATTAACAGTGACTTAGTTCACGGTAGGAACAGTTGCCTTGTCAAATCACATGGAAGCAAATAGAAAATTTCACCTGGAGAAACAGCTGTTGTAAGCTGAATGATGACTTTGGAGGAGCAGCATACCTACACAGCAAGAGAAGAGGAGTATTATTTCTTGTGGCTCACTGACTGTTGTACCTTAATAAGCTTGTGTGGAAGCAAGTGTCAAAATCAACCAAAACAAAAGCAGCACATCTCCAAGTGGTTTTGAACAGGCCAACTTTGCGCAAGAGAGGGTATCAAACTTAAGGTGTGAATGTTTTGTTGCCTCCCTGACTGTCAGAACTGAAAGATGATTTGATAAATGTCTGCTTCACAGCATGCTTCCCTGCTTGCCGTGTTAAAAGAAGAGAAATTTGTCAGTTAAAGAAGTGATTAATTGCCAGTTAGTCAACTGAAAATAACCTGCCAAAGCCCAATTTGTTGCCAGTTCTGTAGTTGTTGACAAACAGTATGAAAATTAATTGAGTGATAAATAACATAGGAATTGTGTACCTCATAAAATTACTGCATTATTGGATAATTCATTGAGGCAGTATTTTGCCTTCAAAACCAAAAACTAGTCTCAAGGCAAGGTGTGGCCCTGCTAATGTTTGCCCTCATTTGCAAACTACCCTAACTCTCACTTTTCAATCTCACTTTTCTTGCCTCAGGGAACCAGACGTTTCTGGAAAAAAAAATAGAAACAGCTTCTGAGCAACTGATGTAAGTGAATTCCATTATCAGGTTTCTGTACCAAAAGGAGTAAGAGCTTCTGTTGCACAGAGAATTCCTATTCCAGGATGTGCTGTGCAGATTAGAGATGATGATCACTGCAGTGTAAACCTGCTGTGACCAGGGTGACAAATGAACGCTGGACAAGAATGGTGAATTTGGAAATTTGATGAGAAACATCAGCACACAAATGTCTCCCATAGTTCTTGGAAAGCCACTATTGATCCCTGTCACAACAATTGTTATGTGTATACTAGTAATGACTTGCAAACTTGCACCAAATAAAAACAAAGAACATACTTATGAATAGGAGCTTTGCAATATTTGAAAGAGGAAAATAGTATTTCAAGTTATGTTAACTAAAGTATTAATACAAGGCAGTATTCACTTTAGTCGTTGAAAAGTTAGTTCTGCAAACAAAATTAGATTAGATAAATTCCGTCCATAAGATCTATAAGATCCTACAAATACCAAAAAAGATATGATGTTTTAAGGAACACTTATGTCACACTTATAAACGGCAACATTTTCTTAATTTTCTTCTATGAAATAAAGTTCATTTTTTTGACCAATAAGATGGAAATATTGTATTATATGTAATGGTGCTAAGATATATGTATAATCAAATATAAGGGCATCATAATTCAGAGCATAATTAACACTCCTAAGCTGCCATTTACTGGCATCTGCTGTATTTAATTCAAGTTCTCAAATCAGATGGCTTCAAAGAAGTACCTCTCAAATGTATCATCTCCCCCATGGCAACTGAAATTTCTGAAAATACAGAAAGCTGCAGCCCAGAGCTCTGATGCTGAGCAGCTGATGGCTCAGCTTGGATGGCTTCTGGCACCAGCACTGTGGGGCTGGAGAGGCTGGCAGATAACAGAATGGCAGAAAGAATAAGGTTGGAAGTTACCCCTGGGCTTGAGCTAATCCAACCCTGCTGCTCACAGCAGAGTCAACTAGAACACATTGTTCAGCATGGTGTCCAGCCAAATTTCTAGTGTCTTTAAGGGTGAAGACTCCACAACATCTTTAATCATCACATTGCAGTGTTTGAGAACTTTCACAGCAAAAATAAAAGTTATTTCCCTATATTTAAAAGGAATTTCCTGTATTTCAGTTTGTGAAATACACATCCTCCTGTCTTTACACAGGATGCTACTGGGAAGAGTCCAGCTCCCTATTCTTTTCTCTTCCATTAGATATTTGTACATGTGGATAAGATCTCTGGGAGCCTCCTCTTCTTTAGTCTGAACAATCACAACTGTCTCTTTCTCTTATTGTACATCAGATGCTGCTGTCGCTTAACCATTTTAGCAGCCCTTTGCTGCACTTGCTGCAGTAAGTCCATGTCTCTCCCTCATACTGGGGAGCCCAGGCTTAGACCCAGAAATTCAGATATGCTTCACCACTACTGAGTAGAGGGGAAGCATTACCTCCCTCCACCTGCTGACTGTGCTCTCCCTAATTCAGACCATATAATGTTTATGGCAGCCTAAAATAATCCTATTTGCATGTATCACTAACACTAGAAATAGCACTCCTGCAAATGTGCAATGCTCCAGGTAGAAGTCCGCTTGGCTGTAATACTCATTTATGTTTATTATTGAACTCAGAGGTGACTTGGCTGTGCTGTGCATCCTTTTACAAGGCATGAACAAACTTAATTCTTGCCTTAACTGTAATGTTTGGCTTTGTAGCTTTGATTTTTTTCTTTTTATTTAATTTTTTTTTTGCATTATGCTTCTTGTTTGTAATTGTAATTTCTACCCCACTGTGTAATGATGCATTTTCAGGACTGCCCTGAAATGGCATATGTTGGAGTCTCCCATGAGAAACGCATTACCTTTCCACTCCAGTGCAGAGGAGGTGCACACAACATATAAAGGTGACTTAATCCATGGCACTAGTAATCAAATCGGGNTATACATATATATGTATATATACTGTGGAAGACATACTACCACTGCTGTGTCTAAAGGCATCTTACCAAATTACATCAAATTCAGAAGAGGTTTCAGTGATATATCCACATCTAACTCAATATGTCCCTTTCTGGACAATGTTAAATCCTCTCAGTTAGAAATCACTCTTACTTAAGGCTCATAAATTCCTTCTTTAGGAACGTGTCTCATGCTATTTGAAAATATATCAAAAGGGTACCAATGTTAGATGTTTTACCTTAAGTCTTTTTCACTGAAAGACTCCCTTTTCAAATAGTACCTGTCATTTTCTCACAGTTAATCAGCCATAATCAGTTAGATCTGACTATCAGAATTGATGTCTATATTTTCAACAAAGAAAGATTTGCACAGTTTCAAGTCTGCATTGAAGAAGGGTTTTTTCAATGAATTAATAAAAGCACAGGTTCCCTCTTCTTTCATGGACTTCATACACCTGCAAGCAAGCTGTTTGGGAACACAAGCTTTCTGAGGATCAGAACTATTTTTGTTTCTGTTGCGAGTTTTCTTGGTAAGCTGCTGTTTCCTGGAGGGCAGATTATATTTACTATGTGTGCTCTAACATTATGTCTGTATCTTGTGTACAGAAATACAATTTTGTGAAGTTCTCACAGTAAATTACCATGGAGATTCACAGGGATGTTACAAAAGTTGTAACAGCAGTGACAGATAAATAGGATTCTTGGTTTTTCTTCTCATTGGAAGATAGAGACAGTCAGACTTCCTGTGGAAACATCTTCCAGCTGGATTTGCTTTCTTGACCAACATTTTTATTTTTTGTTGAAAGATGGGTGTAATGCTTGTTTGTACTGATCAAGTATTAATACCTCTTTTTATGCAAGGAAGCAGTGATATTTGGCCAGATGATAAAAATTATTTCACTTCTGAAGTCATATTTGGGAAACTATCAACTTTAAATACAAGTTCCATCTTGGGTAATTGAAAAATCTTTGCATCCTGGTCTAATTTAAATTGTTACGGCATCCTTCCTGTCCCGAGTGAGTTGTTATGAAATCTTTGTCCTGTGTTGTACTAAACATTGGCTTATGATGTGTGATCCTGAATAACTTCTCAGTTCCCTACTGCAGGTGTGTGGCCTGGCAACACCCTGACTTTGTCGTGGATGAGCTCTGCAAATGGATTCTTTCCCACTGTGGCTTGATTTCCATTAAAGGAAGCCTAGGCAGGCGGGCTGGCAGCAGGAAAGCAGCTCAAGAAGGGAGCATGAAGCTCGGGGAATTAGGAGTGCATGTATGCTGCAACATGTTTTAGCCTTTTTCACATTTTATGATCACATTAGCGAATTGATTCCTGTAGGCAGAAGAATTCAAATCTAGCAAAAGTTTTGGTATTTCTTCATAAATAAGCTCAGTTTTGGGAAATGTTTGACTTATATATTGTAGTCTGCTGCTGTGGACTTTCTCTGCTACTTTTTCTTCACAGTCTCTGAATATGAGCTTAATTCAGCCATTAAAATGATATGAGAAGAAAAAAACCTGTGCACAAATTGGAAATCACATTTGAGGCATTCAAACTACCTGCTGTTTTAGCAATATTGAAAATAAGATCAAGTATAATTCTTGTGCATAAAAGTAGTTCTCATTCAATATTTCAGTCTCTGATAGTCTAAATTAGGTAAAGTTTTGTAATTATGTAATTATAAAAATTGCTCATTTGCTTTTTGTTAAGAAGGTTCTGTTTGCATTAACTATGATGGATTCCAGTCATTTTTTACTCGTTTGGATACTGTGAGAGGACAAATATATACTAACATCCTACTTCCTATACTTGTACTCTCTCAATTTTCTATAGAAATAATTGCTCATGAAAATATTCTTTAACAAGTTCATGAAGCTTCTCTTTTAGATACTAGTTTGCAAACATCTAGATCTACCCTTGATTTTGTGGGGAACTATTGTGAGTAGTTAAAGGGACACTATTCTGGAAATCCTATTCTGTCAAAAGAAAATGGAATACAGTAGTGAGTTGTCATCACTGGAAAAGCAAGAACATCATTTGCAAATAAAATTGGTTTGACCTCTGCTTTGCAAATGTTGGTTTGTATAGATAAATATTTCTCTTTTATTCTATTTACTTACCATGGCAAATGCTTACTGACGTTACTGTAGGCATGGGTTTCTATTTTTAAGTTTTTATTCCTTAATCATTTTAGTTTGCAACTTCTTAGCATGGTTCGCATAGAGTTAAAATACAATGGGCTACTTACAGAGCAAAGGTATTACCACCATCAGAATCTGGCTCTCAGCAGTTGCTACTGAATTCTGGAAATTTTGAATAGCCTCATCATATTGCTAAGAACTGACTGGAGTTGGCTTTCTAATTCGTCATTAACAAGCCTGCAACCCCTCCCCTCCCACCACCCTATTAAACTGTGTTGTTTGATATTAGTACTTATTTGTACTAGTATAATAGTAAATAAGTACTAAGCCACAGTGACCTCATTAATCTCAAGTTGTTTCGTCAGACAAATCATGACTAGATAATGAAAACCTAGCTCATAGGTTCACAGGGCAAATTTACAGGAAGAAAAAAATAATTCAGTCTTTTTCATGTTGGGACTTTGTTTTGTTTTTTTGGTTTGATTTGGTTTTGTGTTTTTGTTTGTTTGTGGGCTTTTTAGGAAAAAAAAATAGAAAAATACCAAAGAAGGAACCTCTTTCTTACTGGACTTACAGGGCAATACACATGCAGCCAGTTCTGTTTTCTTCTCTGGGATCACTCAAACAAGTGGAAACTACGCTCAAGGAAGTTCCTCTATTTTTTTCATTCCTCTTACCTGTNTATATATACATATATATGTATATATACTGTGGAAGACATACTACCACTGCTGTGTCTAAAGGCATCTTACCAAATTACATCAAATTCAGAAGAGGTTTCAGTGATATATCCACATCTAACTCAATATGTCCCTTTCTGGACAATGTTAAATCCTCTCAGTTAGAAATCACTCTTACTTAAGGCTCATAAATTCCTTCTTTAGGAACGTGTCTCATGCTATTTGAAAATATATCAAAAGGGTACCAATGTTAGATGTTTTACCTTAAGTCTTTTTCACTGAAAGACTCCCTTTTCAAATAGTACCTGTCATTTTCTCACAGTTAATCAGCCATAATCAGTTAGATCTGACTATCAGAATTGATGTCTATATTTTCAACAAAGAAAGATTTGCACAGTTTCAAGTCTGCATTGAAGAAGGGTTTTTTCAATGAATTAATAAAAGCACAGGTTCCCTCTTCTTTCATGGACTTCATACACCTGCAAGCAAGCTGTTTGGGAACACAAGCTTTCTGAGGATCAGAACTATTTTTGTTTCTGTTGCGAGTTTTCTTGGTAAGCTGCTGTTTCCTGGAGGGCAGATTATATTTACTATGTGTGCTCTAACATTATGTCTGTATCTTGTGTACAGAAATACAATTTTGTGAAGTTCTCACAGTAAATTACCATGGAGATTCACAGGGATGTTACAAAAGTTGTAACAGCAGTGACAGATAAATAGGATTCTTGGTTTTTCTTCTCATTGGAAGATAGAGACAGTCAGACTTCCTGTGGAAACATCTTCCAGCTGGATTTGCTTTCTTGACCAACATTTTTATTTTTTGTTGAAAGATGGGTGTAATGCTTGTTTGTACTGATCAAGTATTAATACCTCTTTTTATGCAAGGAAGCAGTGATATTTGGCCAGATGATAAAAATTATTTCACTTCTGAAGTCATATTTGGGAAACTATCAACTTTAAATACAAGTTCCATCTTGGGTAATTGAAAAATCTTTGCATCCTGGTCTAATTTAAATTGTTACGGCATCCTTCCTGTCCCGAGTGAGTTGTTATGAAATCTTTGTCCTGTGTTGTACTAAACATTGGCTTATGATGTGTGATCCTGAATAACTTCTCAGTTCCCTACTGCAGGTGTGTGGCCTGGCAACACCCTGACTTTGTCGTGGATGAGCTCTGCAAATGGATTCTTTCCCACTGTGGCTTGATTTCCATTAAAGGAAGCCTAGGCAGGCGGGCTGGCAGCAGGAAAGCAGCTCAAGAAGGGAGCATGAAGCTCGGGGAATTAGGAGTGCATGTATGCTGCAACATGTTTTAGCCTTTTTCACATTTTATGATCACATTAGCGAATTGATTCCTGTAGGCAGAAGAATTCAAATCTAGCAAAAGTTTTGGTATTTCTTCATAAATAAGCTCAGTTTTGGGAAATGTTTGACTTATATATTGTAGTCTGCTGCTGTGGACTTTCTCTGCTACTTTTTCTTCACAGTCTCTGAATATGAGCTTAATTCAGCCATTAAAATGATATGAGAAGAAAAAAACCTGTGCACAAATTGGAAATCACATTTGAGGCATTCAAACTACCTGCTGTTTTAGCAATATTGAAAATAAGATCAAGTATAATTCTTGTGCATAAAAGTAGTTCTCATTCAATATTTCAGTCTCTGATAGTCTAAATTAGGTAAAGTTTTGTAATTATGTAATTATAAAAATTGCTCATTTGCTTTTTGTTAAGAAGGTTCTGTTTGCATTAACTATGATGGATTCCAGTCATTTTTTACTCGTTTGGATACTGTGAGAGGACAAATATATACTAACATCCTACTTCCTATACTTGTACTCTCTCAATTTTCTATAGAAATAATTGCTCATGAAAATATTCTTTAACAAGTTCATGAAGCTTCTCTTTTAGATACTAGTTTGCAAACATCTAGATCTACCCTTGATTTTGTGGGGAACTATTGTGAGTAGTTAAAGGGACACTATTCTGGAAATCCTATTCTGTCAAAAGAAAATGGAATACAGTAGTGAGTTGTCATCACTGGAAAAGCAAGAACATCATTTGCAAATAAAATTGGTTTGACCTCTGCTTTGCAAATGTTGGTTTGTATAGATAAATATTTCTCTTTTATTCTATTTACTTACCATGGCAAATGCTTACTGACGTTACTGTAGGCATGGGTTTCTATTTTTAAGTTTTTATTCCTTAATCATTTTAGTTTGCAACTTCTTAGCATGGTTCGCATAGAGTTAAAATACAATGGGCTACTTACAGAGCAAAGGTATTACCACCATCAGAATCTGGCTCTCAGCAGTTGCTACTGAATTCTGGAAATTTTGAATAGCCTCATCATATTGCTAAGAACTGACTGGAGTTGGCTTTCTAATTCGTCATTAACAAGCCTGCAACCCCTCCCCTCCCACCACCCTATTAAACTGTGTTGTTTGATATTAGTACTTATTTGTACTAGTATAATAGTAAATAAGTACTAAGCCACAGTGACCTCATTAATCTCAAGTTGTTTCGTCAGACAAATCATGACTAGATAATGAAAACCTAGCTCATAGGTTCACAGGGCAAATTTACAGGAAGAAAAAAATAATTCAGTCTTTTTCATGTTGGGACTTTGTTTTGTTTTTTTGGTTTGATTTGGTTTTGTGTTTTTGTTTGTTTGTGGGCTTTTTAGGAAAAAAAAATAGAAAAATACCAAAGAAGGAACCTCTTTCTTACTGGACTTACAGGGCAATACACATGCAGCCAGTTCTGTTTTCTTCTCTGGGATCACTCAAACAAGTGGAAACTACGCTCAAGGAAGTTCCTCTATTTTTTTCATTCCTCTTACCTGTCAGATCTTTCTTGATTTTCCTTTTTTCCTTGTTACTCACCCCCCATTCCTTTTTTTTTTTTTTCCCCCCAGCAATAGTGAAGGCTACTCTCAGCTTTCCTCTTCTTTTATTGCTTCTTAATTTCCTTCTGCCTTCCCTGGTAAGGAATAAAACATTTATTGAGTGGAGATAGAAATGGACTGGCTTACAGAGAACTGACAAAGGAACTACCCCTCCTGCCTCTCTCCATGGCAGAAGTAGAGCACTTAGGAAATAAGACCAAGAAGGAGGACCAATAACCTTTGTGAAGCCCAGTGCATTGTGTCAGCTGAGCACAGATGGTAAGAACAATCACATACTAACTGGCTCAAAACTGACTATAGATGAAAGTGTATTATCACCTGAATTTGACATATTAAGCATACTTAGCATTGATTTCCTAAAAAATAAAATGTTGATTTCTCACTGCCTCCCTCCCAAATATATGGGTGTCTTTTCCTCATCCTAAAACTTCCTAGAGTAATATTTTTCCACATCTTGGCAGAAACCTTCTATTTTATGTTAAATGTGAACATTTGTCATTATCCCTTCACCTCTCGCTTGTAATCCTAACAAAGAATTAGTTCCTTGCAGAGTGTATTGTCCTATAATGAGCCTGACACTCCTTTTGTTCTGTAGACCTTTCCCTGGAATAAGTCTATGAGTAGATTCTTTGTATTAAATCAGTAAAAAGTAGCATGCTCTTAGTTTTGAGTAACTGAATGTGATAATAAGACAACAAAAGAATGAAATCTGAAATCAGCTTAATACAATGACTAGAAACAGATTAAGAAAAAGATAAAATAAGACAATTTCTGAAAAGCCAGCAAAAAAGCAACCTGGCAAAAGATAATAATATATGTAAGAATAAAAAAAAATGTGAATTTAACAAAAAAGCAGCACCACTGAGTGATTTTATTCTTTTGCCCCCGAATTTCCAAGTCCGCACATATTAGCTGTTCTATGAAAATTTCCACTTTTAGATTACACCAAATTGCCACTGCTCTTGCTGCAAGATAGGCATTAGTAAATATGTACCTGCACTGCCTAGGCTTGTTCTGTCCTAACTAATACTCATAAAGTTGATGTGGAGAAACAAAAAAAAGTTTCTAAAGTGTTTTTTTTTTTGATTTTGCTATTTGTATAATAGGTAATTTATTTAAAAGGTCTTGAAAGTTAGAGCACTGTGATAGAGAAGTTTTGCACAGCTGGATCATGCATCCTTAAAACTGAAGTAAAAATTTACTTCAGCCAGCAAAGGCATTCTTTCTCAAACAATAAACATCATATGCACCTGTTAGCCTCATCACTTCCCCTAGGACTTGGTCGGTATCACTAGGTGTAATATGATTTTCTTGAGGTAGCTGCTTAGGTGGAAAAATATTATAAACCAAAG
Source organism: Rhabdornis inornatus (assembly GCA_013397075.1). NCBI lineage: Eukaryota > Metazoa > Chordata > Aves > Passeriformes > Rhabdornithidae > Rhabdornis > Rhabdornis inornatus. Next base: position 144,309 of record VWZS01011033.1, on the reverse strand, counting down.
ACTAACGTACATTTTAATATGTATTATTTTCAAATTACGTGCTTAACACTAGCAAACAAAAATCCACAAAGCACATACATGGGTTTGCCATGAAAAAAGATGCATGGTAGCTTAACTAGTATCATTTGTAGGTGGTATGTTAAAGATCGTCTCTTTATAAAAGCTTTTCTAACCTCAGAAGTGTATTCTATTATTCTTCCTGATTAAGAAAAGCACAAATACATCCCAGAAAAGCTGGACACCCCGGCTAGCTCCAGGTGGGTCTGCGCCACGAGTGGCCCTTCCCAGATATCTCCGGGAGAATCCGGGTAAGGGTGTGTAGCGCCAGCTACTAGACAACAGCTGGTCCGGTGGAGGACAAAGAGCCAGAGGGAGACCTCCTGGTAGATCCAGGGAAGGGTTTATTGGAGAGGCACAGATTACAGAGCCCGACCCAGCGAGAAGACCCACCAAAAGGCAGGAAAAAAGGGTGTGCAGCAACTTAAATAGGGGTGCCTCCCATTGGGAGGGTACAATGCAGGGACCAATAGCAGCAACCGGAGGGGGCGTACAATAGCAACCAATCAGGCAGAACTGGGGCGGAGAGAATACAATATAACCAATCGAGTACAAGGGATGGGACAAATGACAGGGAACATTCGGGAAAAAGAGGAGGAGCCAGGGAGGATTGACACAGTCTTGGCAGGGGACTGGGGAGACGGACAGGGACCTTTCTGGAGAGTGGGCTGGGTGCAGGGTTGACAGACAGGGGCAAAGGCGGGAGGGGAACAAACCATTACAACCGAAAACCAGGGGGAACAACTGAGGGATAAACCATTACAAAACGCAGAACAACACAACTTTAACAATAAAACAACAAACCACAACAACGCCCCACAAAAGAAATGATCAAACACCAAGGGAAAAACAAAAAGATAAAGATTATTTTATGGTCCTGGTCTGTCTGTTCTGGTCTCTTTCAGTTTGATTTTTCAGTCAAAAGACTAAAATAGACCTTGTTAATAAGCTTTTCCAACATGCATCCAAATAAGGAAGAATTTTCAGTACCAGGGAGAAAAGATTCAAAAGATTGCTTACCTGCCCTTCTTTCTAAAAAAAATTGCTTAATTTAGTAAGCTTTAGAATGAAACATAACTTAACAGGTTCTGGAGGTGATGGTACATCTGTTTGAATAGCTGCAGCAACATGACCTTGTCAGTGATTTAATTTTTAATTTTTCTGGTTTTAATATGTAATTGAATTGCAAATTGAATTAAGCCATAAATGTTTAATTGTATTGAAATCTAAAAATGCCTGTGTATTGAATGCTACTAGTCAAAATAATAAAAAAAAATTCTGGACTTTCAAAAAGGGATTGTTCTGATAAAATAAAAATTTGCTTATTTTGGTATACAGAATGGCCACGCCTTATGTTCAGGTCTGAAATGTTTGGACCTGGTTGTGTTGCAAAAAAGATTTTTGTGTTACAGGTTTAGATTGTATACTGAAATAGCTGAAACCAAAGATGTTCTAAAGTAGTTTGAGAATTTTTATCCACTTCTTTTTTACCCAGGTATTCTATGCTTTATTTATACTCCTTGGTGGCATTTTTAAGTTCTTTGTAACTACCCTGTGAATTTTTCTAGTTAGCATCTGATTGAATTAGGCAACCCCACAAGCCAGCCAACTTGTGTGTCATGAAAACATGTCTACAATCAGATTATCATTTAAATAGTATATTCCCAATAGTTACCTACACTCAGGAAAAAGCCTGACAAAATCTGCTCTTCCTGTTTGTATAGGATACACCAAGCTCTTGTTCCTTTACTCACATGTACAGATAGACAATCCAGTTTCTGGACAAGTCCATAATGGATGGATTATTTATAACAGCTTCTAAATGTTCATGGGTAAAAAAATTATCTACTTGCTGCATTCATGAATGAGCTGAAAGTGTGAACATTTACCATAATCATCCTTTTTTCCTAGCAGCCACAGCTTTAGAATTGTCAAAACCGAAATGTTGTTGCACTTCTTCCTTTCTTTTAATCTTAATGTTGTCAAAGAGCTGACAATAACAAAAAGATCTCAAGGTTAGACAACTCATATGCATAGGAATTCTAAGCAGGGGTCAACTTCCCTCCATCTGCTTTAATTCTCTTTCCGTTTTATGAATCACCTTCATGCATAAACTGCTGCTGTCCCACAGGTGGTTTTGTCATTTATGATGCAAAAGAACCTCTTCTTAATAAGCCTCTTCTTAATATCAGAAAAATAGGTGCTGGTCCTATTGTAGAAATACATGGGAGACTTCTGAAATAGGTTACTCTAGAGTAGGCTGTGGCATGCAGTTGTGTACCAGCCTTTCTTTGAGGGGCTTTTTTTGAGGGTCTTTTTGTTGTAAAAGCAACACCTGAAATTACTCATTGGCTTCAGGGGGAATCTCAAAGCACCCCAATGGACCTTCCTGCCCTGGGTGCAAGCATGGCACTGACTTACTCATTCTCAGTAACAGCGAGGATTCCTCCCAGGTCTGTTCACAAACATGGAGTTTAATGTAGCATTTCAAGAGTTTGTTAGTGAAGGAAGTCAACACAAGTGTCTTTCACCAAGCCAGACTACTGCAAAGCTCTTTATTGAAGCTTCTGTGGGGTTAGAAGAGCTAATTGTTGTAGCCATCAAATGTATTATCTCTTAGTATGCCATGCATTAATAAAAGAACTTTGAATTTCAAATAGTTATTATATTAAATCAACAAGAAATTTATTTTAAAGAGCATGATAAATTTTCTGAAATTATTCATATTGCCTTTTTACAGGCAATTAATCTTTCCCATATTGCAGGCTGAAAGAAAAACGATCAAATCACAAACCACTGAAAGTTTAGCAGTAACTATTGTTTATAGCGCATGTGCCTGCTGATTTCTGAAATTTGAAAACTTTGGGTCTTACCTATAGAGAATACTAGGTTTTATGGAAAATACTGGTTACCTAATGTGTGAGTCATAGCTTAGGTTTCTGTTAAGTAACAGAAATTTTTATCCAGTAGAATCTTTATTATCACTGATATACCAGAACAAAAAAAAATATAACTGTCGGAGCTTTGGCTGAATTTAAAAGGACATAGATTTACTAGAAGCCAAAAAAGTAGAAATTAAACAGAACTGACAGAAAATTGGAAGTTTGAAAAGGAAAGAGAAGAAATAATTCTGATTATTTTTAGTTCTGCTCTTTGATCTCCTCTATTGAGTGTCAAATATCACCAGCAGAAAAATTATGTATAAAATTTCACAGAAAGAAGAAAGCAGACATATGTTAAATATAGATACAATGTTAAACGGAATTTATTGTAATTTTTTGCTTCCTGCTGTAGTTTAACACATAGACATAATTTGAAATGTCTGCTTAATAGAGTTTTATGGTCACTGAACTTCTTACATATTAGAAAAGCTCCATCTCTAACCTCCTGAGGGAATGGCACATAGGCAACTACTTTTTAAACATGATTAGGGCAATACACTCAATTCTGTCATGAAAGTTTAGGAAATGTAGTTGTGTATTTGGGACAAATCCTGCTTTTTTTACAATTCATCAGATTGATCATCTGATTGTGACTGCCTCATCCCTGGCTGCCCTGTTTCCCTCCTGCCCTCCCTTACCTTAGACCTCTCAAGGCTTCTACCCACCAGAGGAACTTCCTCCTCCTCCAATCCACATCTTCACAGACATCTCTCTTCTCATCTGAGTGAGACTAATGTTCTTCTTCCTTGTTTCCTCTAAAGAAGTAGGATACAATGTGACAACAGTATCATGTGTCGCAATATCATGCAGCACATTGTGTCTCAGGTTCCAAGTAAAACAGTTTTTTACATATGAATTCTGTTTTCCAAAAGGTGATTCACTGTGTCTTACTCTCATATGCACAGACTCGGAGCAATGTTTACATTTCTTTTATGCATGAGAATAAATATGCACATTGTAATGTCCTTTTTTCTATGTAAAGGAATATTTCACAGGATTGAATGTAGTTTATTTTATGCAATGGGTTGACAGGCATTGTCTAAAGCATTTTAACTTTCCTGTCCCTAGATGATATCAGAACAATTAATTTATTTGTTACTTCAAAGGAAATATTTTTACTTCTGCAGTCCTTAATGTAGATAAACCCTTGCTTTTATCATATGAAGTGGAATTACTTGAAACATATTTGAAGTACATATGCTCGTACTGCTCAGTATTTTGTTAAATGAATTGTATACACAAAATGTTTTAATATTCCTGATGTGATGTGTAGGAGTCGGTATTGAGAGCTGTAGCACAGGATAAGCTGTGTCACAACTAAATGCTCTAAACACTTACCTTGGCTGTTTCATTTCTGCAGCTTTATGTCCGTCCTTAGAAACTTTGCATCCATTTTTCTGGCCTCAGCTCAGGTAATGACTTTACATACTGAAAGTAATAAAGACTGACCATTCATTTGCATTGATCTCTCTCAGGCAGCTGTTCTGGGCATTGCAGGCACATGAAGTACAGTGTATACAACATATCACTTGGACTTCCATCTGGCTTTTTTGAAAAAAAAAAGCAATTTCTGGTACATGATAAAGGCTGCTGCTTATGGACTAAGCTCATGTTAGGTCCCTAGCTTCACACTCAGCTACCGTTATCACTGTATCCAAAAGCAAGAAGTGTAGAAAGCTGAGGTGCAAAACTCTCTGCACACTACTGGCATGCTGGCTTCAAGGGCAATCATGAAATGCACAGATAAGGCAGATGTAAGGCAACAATTCAGTATCTGCTCTCACTATTTGATTTCTGCTGGATGCCATTCTTCATTCACTTCAATAGTGCTACTCTTGGAATAGATGGGTGGTACACAAGAAATATTGTCTCTTAGATAATAAATATGTATTTATTCAATAGCTCTTTCTTTGCTTTTTACCTTAAATATTAAGGAAAAAAGTTTACAAGTGCTAGAGAAATTAGCTTTGTTACAAAGCAAAATTGAAAATTAATTATTTTGGCTATTTGATATATTGTCCATATGCAAACTTGCGAAAACAAATTTGTGCCATCCAAATTTCATTATATTTTTTTTGTTTACTGATTTATTTTTATCTTGGTTAACATGCATTCTTTTGCCTGTAAAAATGTTGATGAGTATAGAAAGAAGTAATAGTCTCCAACTTCCATAGATCTTATTAGGAATTGAAGTTAAGGATTTCTGAGATTAACCCTTTCTCCTTCAGGTAGTCTTATCTCTTAGTCTCAGTGCTGGAACTCTTAAAATCCCCTTTTCATGCTGTCTACATGCCCACAAAACATGACATGAATGAGTATCCCCATCATATTGCCTGATGCAAAGCTCTAGATCTTCATATAAAGACCTTTCCACATAAACATCTTTCCATATAAACAAAGATTAAGTATTATGTTGAGCCTTATATTGAAAAAAAAACCAAAAAACTTGACTTCTTGACCTATTTAGTAACAGGAGGGGACATCCTGCTTGCACCAAGTGTTAATGTAGCTCTATCACGCACTCGATGACCCTGAGACTGCTGGTTTCAGTTCTGTACAAAGATGCAGTCTGCTGGGGCTTCTTCATTTGCCATGCTTGAACAAGTCAAAGTTGCAACTCCTGCCCTGCTGAAACAAATGTCAGTGAAAACAGGATTGGACCTCTCTATTAGTATAGACTTGGACAGCACAGGTGAAAGATGGAGAAAAGGAAAACAAACTTATTTTCCCTTTTTTTGATAGCTCAGTCAATTCTGATTATTTTAATAATTATTTAGCATAATATCACCAATTTTGAACTGTTTTGGCATTTGTACAGGTGCCACATGTGTTTCCAAGACCTATCAATTCTAATTGCCTTTGCATAGGGGATCTGACATAAACTGTTTCCAGCTTCAAATCAGGCTTGGCAGCTGGGACATACACTCCAAACTTCTATCCCTGCTGGGGGGTAAGGGAAGCTATAAGTCACCTAATGAGTGCTCTGAGAGATATCCCTGCCCTGCCAGGGATAAAAACAGGGAAAAAAACGGGGAAAGCCAAAAACTTCCTTTGTCCAAGATATCGTCATTGTCAGCTGCCTGTCTCTGTATCTTCCTGTATTGCTGTGCTTGCTAAAATAAGTAACAGTAAGTTATGTAAGATTCCACTTTACTAAAACTATGAAACCTGAAGATGAAGGATTTGTTAGTAAGTTTCTTGGTTTGAAAGACAGGTATTTGCTAAAAAAAACCAAAACAGGGCCTCTTTTTTTTTTAAAAGGAGAGTATAAACTCCCCTCCCTTCACTTTACTATGATTTTGAAATGAAANTTTCTAGCGACCGTCCTTCTCCGAGCCAGACAAGCGAGAGAGCCAGAACCTGAGAGAGCAGGCCACTACCCCGCCTCTCCCTTTCCGATATTTCCCCTTTTTCCTCACCCCCTTCAAGAGAGCCTGTTACTAGCTAGGGTATAGCCAAAAAATACTTAACATAACAATGGGAAAAATTCCACAGAAAGAAAAGGGAAAAATTCAACCCCCAACAGTAAGTTTTTAAGATCCCTGTCTAGAAGGCGATCAATTTCCTTTTTCTCCCAAGAAGGTTGTTTTGGCTGCCCCAAGATGGCAGGTGGACCTGGTGTACAACAAATAGAAGGAGACTGTCAGTCTGAATTGTTGGGTCCTAAGAACTATGCCAGCTTGACAGTCTGTTTTCCTCTGCTGCCTCATTACACTTGTGTTTCTCTCCCTTTCCCAGGTAGAGGAAATGAATTAGGGGGAGTAGTGAACGTTTTATGTGGGAACATAGTGAAAAATAAGAACAGAGTATCACATAAAAATTCAAAAGAGTAAGTTGCCACCAGTGTTATATTCTCCTCCTCTTTTGAGCATTGCAAAGTATTAACTAGAGAGCATTTATAAAAGGTATTTATTTCTGAGGAAGAAAGAAAAGGATAAAAGATAGGAAATACTGTGTTAGTGTCTGTGTCTGTTATGCATTCTGTAAGACTTCAAGAAGGCTGAGATAAAAATGGAGGCTTTTATTTCCTTCCCTCAGAACAACGGAAAAATCTTTTGCCATTCTGGTAAACCTGTATGAGATAAAAGGAAGAAAATAAAAAGAATTTAACTTCCGTGAGTACTTAGGTCCATCTGGAGACTCTAGTTTTTATTATATAATAGAAGGGGAAAATATATATGGTAATATAAATATTTTAGTTCACACGGGGGGTTTTTTTGTTGTTTTTTTTTTCCTATGAATAAACTTCATGCTACAGGCAAAGTAAAAAGTGGAAGGCTATGGGAGCTAAGACACAGAGTACTGTGGATTTAATTAGCATAAGCAGTTTGATAACCAAGATGCCTTGGAAAGAACAAACAGAGCTTTGAAGATTGCAAGGAGATTGGATCAAGACTGGCAACAGGGAAGAAGACTGAATCAAGTAAAAATGTTGCAGAATGTATAAATTTGTTTGTGTGATGTTTAGCCCAATAAATGTAGTAAAAAAATACTAGCCTTCCTAGAGTGCTATATAACCATATGTAGCTCACAGTAAATTTGGATTCTGATCACAAATCAGTAGTCTCTGTCTCTCTCTCAATCGTCAATAAAAGGCAGTAGGTCAGATTTTCTCCTATGGTCCAGTGACATACTGAAATAAGCCTTACTGTTTATCCTTCTTATATCCTCCTGAAACAAATCTTTATTAATTCTCTTTTTGAAATAGAACACAATGTGTGTCCTCATAATAGGCCATATCCTGCTATCAATATTTTAACAGATTGCCCATGGACTGTAATGTGGAGTCTGCTAAAAAATAGATGGTATCATTATGCTCAGCTGCAAGTATATTTATAATTAAATTGTTTTTCTTTGTATTCATTCAAATTTCTGTCTATGAGAAATTAAAGGGCCCTGGTTAAACTAATTAATTGTGAACACATTGTGTTGTGCTTATTTTGTTAATGTTTGCTTCAGTCGGAAAACCTGTCAGAAATGTTCATGCTTTCTTGCTATGGATTAGCTCACAAAAGTTCAGCAGTTAAGTACGGATTCAAAAGAAAAATTACAGCAAAAGTAATTTGCTCTGATTATGGGAAGCAATGGTTATAACTAAGTATAATATATGTACAAGTCAAGGCTTGTTGAATAAAGCTGCATAAAAGAGAGGAAGGAAGGCTAGAAACTGCAGAACAGTAAACTTATGATAAAAACTGAAATAGAAGAATTTATAAAAAATTCCTATTTTTGGCCTTCTGACTTTCATCAAGGTTCAGAGAGCTGGGAAATAAAGTCCATGAAGTTTCAACAAATACCATAGAATCTCCACTCAAGATGTATGTGCTTTAGAAAATAGTTCTCCATGCCATTTAAAATTTAAACATACAAATTTATTGCAAAATACATACTGCAATTTATTTAAGGGGAACGACTTTCCAAAGTCTTTCTAAAATAAGTCAGACATTAGGGTAAATTTCTGGGTTGTATTGCATTGGACTAAGTCTTTTAGCTGCTGTTTTCCGTTATTAACTGCCTGAATTTCTTATTTCTGAGTATTTCCTACCACTAAGATATGGAATTAATGAATTGCTAGAAGAATTTGAGCACTTTCTGTCTTTCTTTATGTTCTCTTTGTTTCTCTTGGTAGCTTTTTGAGGTTTTCTTTTCTTCACTTCCTTGAGTGCTTTGCAGCTCTTGAAAATCTGCTCATTTACTTATTTCAGAAACTACCTGGAAGATAAAACTTGGTAACTATCAATGCACAAGTTGATCAAAAGCTTTGTGAATATGATACTTTTAATTTTTTTCGTCACGTGTGCTAGATAAAATTTTGTTTTTTAGACTTTCACACTCCATCAATACATATATGTCTGTTTCCATTTTTTTTCAAGTGTTCAGAAACAGTTTATCATTAGAGTAGATACACATGTCTATAAATAGGGTTTATACATACATTTTTAAGGACCTAATTTTGAATGGCTAGATTTTTATGTGTCTGTCTGAAAGTTTTTTCAGCCCATTAAAAAAGCAGGATAAACCAGCTGAGCTATATAGAATAAAAAGAAAATCACCCTTCTGCAGTCTTTTACAGAATATGGGAAGCTTTGGGTTAGGCTCTCTGAAATACTGAATATCTCTATCTCAAACAATAGAGTGAAGCATTCTAGACATCTTGTTTTTAAGCAGAAAATCTCTTCTTTCCACAAAGTTTCTGGCAGGAATGAAAAATGGCAGGTTATGAATGATGATTTTCTGTAATCAGAATGGAAAATTGCTCCATCGCAGCCTCCTGTCTTTACCATATTAAAGCTGAGACTTAATATCCCTTCTTGGGTGCAACAGGAAAACACATACAGCATTCCTTTTTATGCTGCAGTGCATTCAAATCATTATTCAGTAAACATTGCTGGAAGGATCTGTTGCAGTGACAACATTCAGTTTTGCTCTTGTTCATCCATAGTGTGACAATCTATGTATACAAATCCATTTAGCATGTGTTTTGCCAAGGTACTTGCTCCCAAAATCAGATTTAACTTTCTATGGAAACTAGACTAGTAATTTATGAGAGAGCAGGAGGCAAGCAAAATTCTTCTCATCTGTATTTCTCAGCAGTAAATCAAGATAAACATAAAAGTTTAGGAACTGTTTCTCTTGCTTTTTGCAGTGTTGCAGGTCCAGAGTTGTGTAAGTTAGCTGCTTCATGAATTCTTTGGTCTTGCAAAGAATTGTGTGGGAAGACACACAGAAGCTTAAAATGTTTTTGTATTTATGTATAGAGTTTATAAATGCGTGTATATGTGTTTATGTATAGAAAATTATCTCACCCATTTAGGCCAGGTTATAAATGAACTCTGTTTTCAACTAATTAAAGGATCCAATATCCCATAGTAGAGGAAAGCTCTCTCTTTTTACAACTGCACAAATGTCAGTTGCTCAAAATGGGCAGAATGACTAAAGGATAATTCTCTGTTCCCCACCATGGCGCATGAGAAGTGCTGCAGTGTGGGTGGTGTACTCTTGCCATGTATTTTTGGGCCACTAGTATAGACATAGCACTCAGAAGATTACAAAAATATTGGCATCAATGTCTTTTTATGGAGTCTTTATATAGCTTTTTCAGTCTGCTGCTTGGTATAAATCTGCAATATGAGAAAATACTTTGAAAAAGCTGAAAAAAAAAACCAAAATAAAACCTCTACCAAAATTAAATTTACACAACAAAGTGAGGGTTAACATGCCCAATCTGGTTTGTTTATAGTTACTTTCAGCAGATCTGCTTACAAGTGCTGTATGTGGGTATGTCTCATTGATAAGAGACAGCATAGTAAGAAACAGAATATGCAGGATTTTTCATAAGAGGCTTGAACTTAGCATTGGCCCACTTGCACTTACAACTTAAACATGAACTTGCTGTTTATGCTGTGACACAATATTAAGTCAATAGATCAGAAAAAAAAATTGTAATTTCAAGGCTGATTCACCAGTGTTTGTTATTGTTGAGCTGCAGATTTTTTGTATGTGTAAATTTTGCACTAATATCATAAAATTGATTGAGGATGATCTTTAATACTATTTAGGAACATTGAGGAACATTATACATTTCACATAAACTATTAGACTTCCTATCTTTGGTAAAGGCAATAAGTTTCTGGAATAAAGCTGATCCTACTAGCTGCATGATGCTAAACCTCTCTTCAGTATCATTTAAATGAACCATAATTATAGTTACAGTTGAATCCCAACACCTGCCTTAGCTGATTACAGTAAAATAATCAACAAATAAGCATAGCTTCAAAGGAATAAAATTAAACCTACCAAATCCCTATGACTACTCCAGCAAAGCTGTGGGAAAAGAATTAGAAAATAGCTCAGTGAGATATGTTGTGAGGTAGACAGTATAATATTCCTTTTGTATTACATTGTAGAGCAGAGAAGCTTTAAAGCATGAGCTTCAAACTGGCAATTCAGCTAGTGTTGAATTGTGCTTGGTTAGACTAACACCAAGAAAACAGGTTTTGTGTCTCTCCTGGTCCCCTATCCCAAATAGGATATGTCTACCAAACAGGTAGATCTATCCTACAATCTTCTGATGCTATCATGTAGACACCAAGCAGAGTTAGAAGAGGGCACAAAGAAAACTTCCAACTTTCCTGTATTTACTGCCTCCTGAGATTGATTTTTGTCTGTTTGAAGCAAAATTACACGCTTCAGATAAGGATGAAGTAGAAAGAATCCTAATAACCATTCTTGTAATTGTCGTAAAAGAGTTACCATTAGTGTTATCTAGCATGCAATGTTAATTTTATTGATGGCAGTACATTTATCTTTTAATGCACCAGTCTAGGAAACGCTGTGCATTTTAATAGGATAGGACTTTTTTTTTTTTTTTAAGAATCTGATGCAGATTCTGCATAACAATCATGTCTTAAATTGTCAGCTCTTATTCTAAACTTAACAATTCAAGCAACATAGCAAAGCCTTTGTTCTGAACTCAGTGGGATGTGAAATGCCAGCATAGCAGAAAAATACCAGTTCTTCATGTAGAAACAGACCATCAGACCATCAAAGATGTCAGGATTTATATAAAGTGGGCTGTCAGAAGTAGTAGCTGCACTGAAAAACAGATAAACAGATTTTAAAATGGGAGCTAAATGCTTTTTCTTTTAAAGTAGTAAAGACCATCTATAAGTTCATTTCTGTGTCAGGAGTAAAAACTGTGCCATCTGGTCGGACAAGGAAGCTTTTCAGGCTCTAGTCACAGCAAATGCAGTTGGCTCTGCTGAAGACTGTCTATGCAGCACACTGAAGTACAATGTAGAATTGCCAGAGTTATGTATAAAAGGAGGACCTTGAACGCTGGGAGGAATAAAGCCACATCAGTTAAGATTTCTTCTTGGATTAATGCATACTGCTTTTCTTGATAGGGTTTGTATATTAAAATTCCAATTGTATTATCTTCAATGGAAATGTTGCCATAGGGTTCTAGTTTCCAGCCTAGTGCCAGCAAGACTGTGCTGGGATATCCTGAACCTGATTTTGTCGGCAAAATTAATACAGTAATTTGAGTATGTGCTACTCCAGTTATGTACAAGTCAATTTATCCACATGCTAGTAATCTGAAGAAATCTGTTGCGTGTCACAAACCCAGACTGAGGATGTTGCAGAGGAATTGAATTGCTGAGGCACCATCTCATGGGAACTGTTAGCCTTTCCTGCTTGCAAGAAAAAAAGAATAAGTGTGAAAAGCACACTTTTGTGCTTCCGAAGATATTGAAAAACTGGAGTGTAAAACCACCAGAACATTTGGCAGGCTGGAGCATATATGTGAAAAGCTGATAGACCTAAATTTGTTCAGTCTGGAGAAGAGGAGGCTCATGAGGGTCCTGATTTCTTTATTATTTCATGGAAGTCTATACAGGAGATGGAGCCAGAATCTTCACACTGCAGACTGCAAAAAGTGTCAAGATGACAGACACAAAGTTCATCAAGGTCATCAAACACAGGATAGTGAAAGGAAAAAAACTCTTCACAGTGACTGTGGCCAAACACTGCGGCAGGGTCTCCATCTTTGGAGATTTTGAAAACTCTGGTGAGAGGGGGCTTTGCTAATGGTGTAACTGAAATTAGCACTATCATGAGCAAGGGTCTGGACTGGGTAACCACCATGAGCCCATTCACACTGAATTAATCTGTGTATCTGTGATTTCTAATGGACTACGGAATTTTACCTGGCCTTGAGACATACATACTCATATCCATGCATCTCTTTCACCCTCAGAAAGTGATCATATGCACACTAAACACTGAGACAGTTCCTGGCTCATGCTGTCAACTGAACCATTTGGGAAAAGGCTGGAGCAGGTCCAAAGTATACCAGGGATGTTAGTAACATTTAAAATGATGAAAGTTAATCAGCCTTTGGTCAACCCTGTAGTCTGATTTTCCCCTTTAGCTATTATCTTGTGCATAATCATGCTAATGAGAGTAAATAATATAGTTTAAAACCAGATGGGATCATTAGGTGACTTCATCCCATCTACATGTTTTATATGTAAAGCATTTGAACAGCTGCTATAGTGTGTCAATTCCATTAACAGACTTTCTCCTATCAGAATGTAAAGATGAATTAGTAAAGTGCCCCATAAATATCACTAGAGCTGAAAATAGCTATGTATATTTATTTCATGAATATTTAGAATTATTATCCTAAAAAACCTCACATGTTTTAATACAAATATGTGTGGGTTTTGGTTTTTTGAAGGATGATTTGATTTGAAAAAATATTGTCTAAATAGAAAGTATGGCAATTCATTTATTTTGAAATACAAAGGTATTTGATACAAAGTATATATCCATGAACTGGTTTGAAAGCCTTTTACTTTTTTAAGTTGTCATAGAGCCAAAGTTGTCATAGAGTTGTCATTTAAGTTGTCATAGAGCCAAATTCTACTTTCAGAGTGAAGCATGTGGTTACACTGGAGTCAGCATATATGAAGTCATTGAAAATCTATACACTTATAATTCTACAACTTGTTTCAAACTTTTTAGCACTTCTTCCCATAATTTTTCAAAAAAATCATTAAATTATCTCAATGCAAAGCTTTATTCTACCTGCTTTCTGATGCATTGTGTGTCAGCAGCTGACTGGTACTCAGCATGTAACAGTAATGAGTGGCTGACTTTGCAGTATGATCAGCAATCATTGTTTTTTGAGATAAAAGGCCCCTTGAGCTCAGCCTTGCAAAGTGCTCAGTATTCTGGCTTCAGTTCTGCCAACTTGGTAAACATATACATGATATTAAACATCTGAGTCAGCTCACAAAAATAATGAGGTTGCACTTGCATTCAAAGCTAATCACACACTAAAATGTCTCTCTGAGCACAGCACACATTACCCCACAGGACTAGATTTCTACCTTAGGTGCTTATGCATGAGCAGCAACTTGTCAGCTACACTAATGAACCACATTTTTAGTCTTAGCAGAATGGCTGAAAGCAGCTTGGGGAATATGAGTTATAATATGTGTCAAGAATTTGTGTTATTGTGTGCTAAGAAAATGAAAGAGGTCATACCCACAGTTCATACTGATGTGCAAGCATAATCATCTCTGTTGTAGATTCTTACAGCACTGTTCATGTCAGAGGGTGTTTCCTGCAGGTTAACAGCTAGCTGATAGTCCAAGCCCATTTACAGTTATAGTGAGAAAGATAAAGTCTGATTTTAATAATGTTGCAGCTGCAGTGCTAGAAATACATGCTATCCAGAGCAATGCTTGAAAACAGAAACTGTGTGGTTGAATACTCTCTCACAGCTGAAGACTGCTTTTCAGTGAAGATGCAGTTAGATGCTTCTTTCCTGGAATATATATATACAAGCCATGATTTTGGGTGCATTTACAGAGCTGCAATTTGTTTTTCCTCAGTTTTTTCTTTTATTTAGGAGATGCACGACTTTGCATCAGACCAAAACAGACTCCTTGGGCTAAAGTAACATAATATCTTTTACTCTGTCATATTACTTGCTGCTCTTATTACAAGTTTTGAAAGTGAACCACATCATTACTTTTCATCAGTTTCTTTTATAAACCAACCTCAACTTCACATACAGTGACGTTGAAAGAACCATGCAAAGCCTGCTTTTTTGTCAGGTGTTTCCAACTGGCAGTGCAAAGATTTAGAATATTTTACTGGTGTTTTTGAAATCCATGTAGCTGATGAGAAATAGATTATGTGAGTTGCTGCAGTACAGGGTGCCTTTCTGTCTTATCCTGCAAGGGCTGGCTGACAGCTACAATAAGGGTGAGGGTTGCTGTGCATGCTTCTCCTTTAGCATATTGGCCGGGGCATGCTTCCTGAGGGTACATTATAAATGCATTTTCAAATTTGAAGAGCATGGTGATGAATTAAGATATACACTGCAGAAGAGGGTGTTGACTCTAAGTTAGCAAGTCACAGACCTTTGCTGCTGACTCCAACATCCATTCAGAATATGCTTGATGTCTCTCTCATCTGACATTTGAGAGTACACTGTGGGAAAGAGAAGTTCCAATTGAAATTCAAGCCAAGTAAAACAAAAGAGAAAAATATTTTCTGTGAACTGAAAAACAGGGTTAGAAGTTTGCGTAGATGGAAGGGGCTCCAAAGGGTCAAACTTTTGAAATCCTTCATACAGTTTGGCAAATAACTAAAAATAACAATGAACTTAAAACTTCCATATATTTTTTTAACTTTTGCGGTTCTGCTACAGCTTAAGATATTTACCACTGTATAAAATAAATAACTTGTCCATAATATGATTAAAAAAAAATAAAACAAAATCCCAGCAACCTACCTTAAGTCACTGGGTTAAGAAAACAGTATACTTACTTATTTCCATGTAATATACATATATTTGTGAACACTTTAATATCCCCAAGTACATTTCTGTGCCTATGGCTATATAAATAGCTAATAATAGCTAAATAGCTACATAGTAATATATATTAGCTAATAAATATAATAAATATTTAGCTAATAATAGCTAAATAGCTATATAATATCTATTATAGGCTGTTACTGTGTCTTTAGTGGATACTGATAACAGAATTTGAGAACAACTATACAGTATCACCCAATTAGCTGGAATACACACACTGAGTTGTCTGAGACAAGCTACTTAATAAATCTATAGAAAATTTCATGGTGATTGTTAAAAATCTGCAAGGGAAACATTGCAATTTGTGGCAATGAGACCTATGGAATTATGTACATTCTGAATATTTTTTCTTGTGATTCGTAGCTTTTATTTACATTGACTAATAGCGCAGTGGGCCTCAGAGAGAGCAAAATGAAAAAAAATATATTGGCATATCCCCTGGTCATATTGCTAATGGACAACATGCACAAGCATTAAGAAATAGGACTTTTAGGATTATTTTAATTTGCTTATATACTAAATTTAAAACAGGAAAATATGTCTGGGCAAGGAATTCTGAATCTGCTAGTGTTCATTTAGGGTTGCAAGTTCAAGTTTTGAAGGTCTTATTCTTTATTTGCCAAGATGTGGTGGACCAAATAATCCTTGAAGTATCTTCCAACCTGGTATTCTGATTCTATCATATGATTTTCTGCCAGTATATGGCTCATGTCAGAATACCCCTGGCCTTGAAATGAATTGGTCTTTGTTTACACTGACAGCTATGACTGACCTGAAGATCTTCCTCAAATCCATATTCAAAGATCATTATTATGAGAACTCCTCCACAGTGCCCCTGGGAAACCACCTGGTATCAGGTAAATAATATTCCTATTTGTCAAATTTTTAGAATTTATGTGTTAGAGTTTACTGGAGTACAGAATATTTTTAAGTATTAAAAAAACAGTTCAATGTTGCAGCACTTCCCTCCCCCTTCTCAAAGCTGTTTTAAGTGGACACAACTCAGAAAGGGAAAGGAGTCATCCTCAGGCTGATCATTGAAAGAGTCTTACCATGAAGAGTTTAACCATATCACAAAGAGGTTGAGGGGACTGGAGCACATCTCTTAGGTGGAAAAGCTGAGGGATCTGGGCCAGTTCATCCTTGAGAAGAGATGATTGAAGAAGAGGGGATCTTATCAAGGCATACAAATACTTTAAGGGCAGGTTTCAGAGGTTGGGGTCAGACTCCTTCCAGGGGTGCCCAGTGACAGCATAAGGCGCAATGAGCACAAACTGAAACATAGGAAGTTTCATCTGAAAATGAGGAAAAAATTCTTTCCTTTGAGGGTGACAGCACTGGAACAGGCTACTCAGAGAGGCTGTGGACTCTTCTTCCGTGGAGATACTCAAACACCATCTAGATGCAATCTTGTACAACCTGGTGAACCTGCTTTATCAGGACAGTTGGACTAGATGATCTCCAGAGGTCCTTTCCAACCTCACCCATTCTGTGATTCACTGAGAAGGGACAAATGCAAAATAAAGTCTTTGCATGAGGGAAAAATGCAAGAAAACCTTTGTCTAAGCGAAGACAAATTTATGTTCACATAAATTTTCATTCAGTCAGGTATGCAAACAATGCTACTTAAAATAATTTAAAATAGTATTAATCAGTTAAAAGTAATACTTCTAAATTAAACCCAGAGAACACAGCACTGAAATCGTGCTCAGAAGGACTACTTTTTCTCTCTTTTTTTCCTTTCTCATCAGAAATTTCAAAACACTGCATTTCTTTTCATATTGTTGGACTTGAAGTGGAATACTGTATTTCATTTGACTGTCTCCAAAT
The DNA here is from genome assembly GCA_013397075.1 of Rhabdornis inornatus. Lineage (NCBI taxonomy): Eukaryota > Metazoa > Chordata > Aves > Passeriformes > Rhabdornithidae > Rhabdornis > Rhabdornis inornatus. The sequence goes on along the minus strand of VWZS01011033.1, from coordinate 127,083 downwards.
GTTTAACATTTGTCACTTCAGTTTCAGGGGTGAGGGAGAGGTCTGCAATGGTGCCACAGGTATCATCTTATGGAAGAAAATGTCTAATTTATTTCCTCTATACTGGCATTCCTGGTTGAACTATTGCCTTCAATAAAGCTAGGGCAGGTTACTCGATGCCTGAATATCAGAATGCACAGGAGAGTCAGCACAGCTGACTGTGAATCCTGGAAGAAGAAAACACTTTTATTTCAGTACACCTGGGTTGCTCAGGGGGCTGTAGCTGAGTCAGTACTCATCTCACCATCTTTGGTACTGACAAAATGTGTCTATGGCAGCAGTAACTTGGTACATGTTGACATCACCCATCAAATTCAGGAAATACCTGGGAGGGAGTACACAGAGTTCTCTGTTGCCATGGCTACCTGCACTGCCATTCTCTAAAAGCAGTGTCAGTGTTTTGGTCTTTTGTTCGGGTCTGCAGTGGAATAAACCTGAAAATAATAACAAGAAGTAAATTTCATTTCACATGCTTGTTGTACTCTGGATTAGGGGAAGTTATGAAACCATGATTTGTCTTAAAAAAGAAAAATCACCATGCAAGGAACTAAAATGCCAGAGCTGATTTCCACTTTTATTTTAATTGCATAAATCGTTTATTCAAGATTTGCAAAAATTGTTTCTTGATTACAACTGGATTTTTCACTTGCAGCTCTTCAAACATGACGCGATTAAATATACGAGCAGTAGCATTCAACCCACATAAAAATAATCATAATCTGACAAAGTGCTAAGTAAACTTTATTAGTCCTTTTGACAGACCAAGTGAGACTATCCAGAAGCCTTCTTAAGATATTGTGTAATAGAGCCTATCAAGGAAAGAATTTACTGAAGCTGACATAGCAATATGTAGTCAGAGAGGGATATAGGGCCTTATTGGTCACATAAGATGAGAAAATATAAAAATGTGCAACTGATTATAAAAACATGATAGAGGAAGTGCCTTTTAGGTTGTTTCTGAAGTGTTAGTCTTTAACAGGTCTTAGACATATGGCAGGAAAGCAGCTATGGGACTATAAATTTTATTAATTCTACAGATCAGCTCTCATCTTTGGTCTACATATTTTGTAGTTAATTGATTGCTATATTCCAAAACTAGCTAAGAGAGTGTCCTGGTCTGGGGGAAATTTGGGAGGAAACTCCCAAAGGAGTCCCCCTAGAAAAGCAGATTCAAGTGGCCCCTCCCCTAACTGGTTCGGGAAAAGATTTCCTTGGAGAAAAGTGGAAAAAAACTGTTTATTTAACAAGCAAAGTATTCACAAGCATTAAAAAAATTAATAATATTAAACAATAAAACCTCTCGCTGTTCTGAAGAGATGACAAATTCAGAAAGTCCTTGTCGTGGGTTGTACCTTTGCTCACTCAGTCTCTTATCAGTCCCTCCGGTGTTGGGAAATGCCGCGTCCTGGCCCCGGTGGGCCACAGGTGTGAGCTCCTGGTGTTCTTCTGGGTTTTCAGTCCAGAGCAGGTTTGAACAGTTTCAAGAAAAAGAAAAAACCCCACAGTCTGGGGAACTTCTCTGCCTCAGCTAGCTAAAAACTAACAAAAAGCAAAGGAGAGCTCTCTGCCGCTGTCTGTCCGTGCTGCAGACAGCACAGCCCGAGAGAAGAAATGCGGAGCAGTCAGTGCAGCTCCTGGAAACAAACTGCACGCTTCTTCTTCCCCCTTCGCTCTCGGAACCAGTCCTAAAGGTGCAAAACTCAATATCCAGCATAAACAGAACAGACATTTGGGGGTAAAGCATCATTAATTCACCCGAGGACAGACAGCAAGACTCAATGACCAGCACACAGAAACAAGGGCCCTGTGCAACAGTTTTCTGCCTTCCTGGGAGCACCGTGGAGCTGGGACAATCCTTCTCCATCTGCAACAGTATACTGCAATGTAGTCAATATATTATTACCTTGTTTTATCTTTTTTAAACTTTAGAAATACTCTGTTAATTTTAATTTTAATAAGTCAGAATAAAAAAATGGCAGTTTTCAAAGAAAAAAGACTCAAAACGTATTCTGGACCTGATCATTAACCTGCCTCATTTGCTGCTTTTTACTATTCATCTCTTAATTAAAGTATTAAGGCTCGATTCAATTGGATTCTATTGAGTAAAATCCTGGGAAACTGTGATTTTAGAGTATCATCAGTATAGATACAAGAGCTCAGAATAAAACAAAAGTACCAGACATATAATTGACTTGTTGAGCTATTTAGGGTAATAAAGATATACCATATCATAGGAGAAATTCAAGTCTGGTAGTCACACTGAAGGATATCAGACATTTAAGTAACTTTTCACGACCTTCCTGGAAAATCTCATAGAAAGTTTTCTGAAATTTTCTTCTGATTTTTTCTGAAACTTGGATTTTTTTCAAGCTAAGCTCCTACTTCCTAGGGTTATTGTCTCAATAAAAATGGATAAAACTGGATAGTAACCAGCTGAGTGCTTCTACAAGCCTGCTGGTGTTTGAAGTAAGTGAGGGGAATATGCAAGAAAACCCGCCTAGAGCAATTAAAAATTTTCACCTTCAGACAAGTCCATGTCCTCTGCTTCTTTAACATCTAAGTCTAGCACTAAAACTTGGGTTTCCTACCCTTTCTATAGTATAAAGCATGTCAGTACAATCAGTTTCAGGAAAAAAAAGAAATTGACTCGTGGAGTCAGGTCTTGCTTTGCCTCTGACAGAGCTGTGCAGTGCATATGTCACTGTAAACTTGTCTCAAGAAAAATCCGAGTGTGGTTTAGCGAATTCAGAATAAGTATAGTTGAATCAAAGAGCTTTGATGGCAGCTATTATGGCACATTATTTCAGTGAAAAAAATTACTGGTGAGAACTGGGGAAAGGTTTTCACAATTATTAGATGTAATAATATAATTAGCTGGCACAGCAACATAGTATTTTAATCTCCCTACAGTTATTTTTGCACTTAAGTGGCCCCCAACCCAGCAGATAATGGGCACATGCAAAAGCAAGCAGTTTTCCTCCTCCAAGGCATGGATATAAAACTGGCCGTTTTATACCTGCAGTTGGTGAGACTGCTTCATTCCTGGAGCACTGTGCAAAGAGCCATGCAAGGCACCAGGTCAAAGACTGTTGAGACTAAATCCAGCCCCACAGCAAGTGCTGTCAACTCTTTCATGTAAAAATGACATTGACTGTTCCTGTGGAAATGAGCTGCCTGTGAATGAGGATAAAATATGAGAGACTTACTTTCTGCTTCCACTTATTGATCAAATATACCTGGAAATTTGAATCCAATCAGTATTTCCTACTAATAATTAATGTTTCCTACTAAGTTAAAGTGTAACATCTTCAGTCTAGCAAAACTGCTATTCAGGGACAGCACATTCACTTTTAATGTATAAATTTATGGTATTGGCTGGAACTTCATTCCAAAAACACAAATCCTGGATAACTTCATCTCATAGCAAAGGTTACATACCATCATACAAGCAATGAGTAGAGTAAAAGCTTCTGGTGAGAAAGAAGAGACGCGCATAGTAATTTGGAATGGCTAAGAACATAAAATATTACCAAGCTATGTGGAAAAAATTAGGCAGTACCATTTGTTCCTTTTTCGTTCACACAAGATATAGGAATTTTATTTATAGAAAGAATTGAGTTTGAGGTTAGATCTACAAAGAAACTTAATGAAATGCATTTGGTAGCTTTGGAGAGATGGGGCTCATCAGTGACTGGTACAGGGTAGAACCTGCCTGGGGTTGTTGGGCACTGCCAGCATTACAGTGATCATATTCCAGAGAATAAGCATTGGAAATGGGGTAAGGGTAATATAACTAGTACTGCTTCCACTGCTTGTGCAAACACCCTTATTGCTCATAGCAGAAGGCATATAAAATAACTTTGTTGATCAGGCTATATAAATTTATCGATGACATTTCTCTGTCAGAGGAACAAATGATCATACTAAACAAAACTGTGAGTGGTATCTATTTTCACATCTATATTAAGAATATGTAGCAATGCATGCCAGGATTTCTCAGTTTTCATTTATTGTTTTGACATCAACAAGCAAAAGTGGGTGTCTTACACCACCATATGACAAACAACAGATGACATTGCATGGTCACTGTGGAAACTGCATTTCTGAAAAAGAGGTTCATATTTGTACTTTTTAAGTTAAGATAAAACACAGCATTTTTTCAGTGTGCCTACTGTAACTTTGGTGCCAGATTGCCAGAGTTAGAGTAAAAAGAAAGTGCAAAATATAGCTGAGATTCTTTTATTTTCTTTTTTTCTTTTTTTCCTTTTTTCTTTTTTCTTTTTTTTTTTTTTCCTGAAGTCATTAACATCATTCAAAGTTTAAAAACTGTAATATTCTGCATTGAAAAAACAGACTTTCCAGCAAGAAGGTGACAGTTCACAGATCTTGGTAAAAGTACATTAAGGACAACAGAAAGCACACACTGGTTTTAATGGGAAGTGTTGACCTGATATAGGAGGTAGATTCAAAAATACACATTTTTCTTCATTTGGGATGTACTAGGTATTGATTCAGTGGTGGCATTCAGAGATAGTGAAAAAGGCTGATGGTGTAGTTATAGAATAGGTTGTTCACCATATAACAAAGTTCAGTAGCATTGTAATAAAGGCACAACACTGAAGTTGAAAATATTCTGCGATGAGGAACACAGACTCCACACTGGCCAAGGAAGAGTTAGGAGGCTGCTGTAAATTTAAATAACCCTCTCCTATTTACCTTTTAAATTATTGCAGGGGAGAGGTGCCAGTTCAGTTGATAGAGGCTGAAGGAAATCTCCTTAGCTGGTGCCTTTGTGAAATTCTGGGGCAGATGGGCATGCCAGGTTTTCTTATCAATCAGTTGGTTCCAGCTGTGGTTGCCTTTGTATAGAGTGTTTCTGTCACTGCATGGGACTGGACTTCTTGACACAGGGATGTGGTGATTCAATGAAAAGGCAGATATGAATAATACACTGGGGAGAGGATGTCTGTGGAGCAGTCTGCAACTGCATTTCAACAATGTGATGTGACCATCTCCACTGTAGCCAGGTGCTTTGTTTTTCCCTCTTTGGTGAGTCTTTTTTATCACATTGAGTCAGATTAGGCCAAAATCCTGTTGTATGGAATCTGCATCTACACTGTTGAATGTGATGCTGAGCAAGTAGAAAGAAGAAGGTGGTGTCAGTAGGATGTGCCTCTTTGGCAGGGCAGTCTCTGAGAAGCAGGATCAATTCTTCAGTGGTGTGGTAATGCATGCCTCTAGTGTCTCAAGTAACAGCTCCTTGCAGTGATGCAGGGTCATGTATGTGTGCACTGAGGAATTTTCAGAGTCAAAGCATGTAGCTCTGTAAATCACTTTGGTGCTTGTCCACTGCAGGAGGAAAAATATTCTTATTTATACTGAGACTTCTTTTATGCTGCACATAGATTGCTGGGGCTCCTCAAACAAAAAACCCAACACAATGAACAAACAAGGCAAAGCAAAATAAAACAAAAACAAAACAAAAATCCAAACAAAACCAATAACAAAAACCCCAAACACACAAACAAACAAAAAGAAAAAAAGAAAAAGTATGAAGGATTCTTTGTATTTTAAAAACTTGCTATAAGTTCTTTGGAATCATTTGGTGGCAGAACTGTTGTCCAATCTTTCACAGCATCTTCAGAAAAGGAATTTGTGTGAAAAGTGGTATCAGAAGGTTTCAGGCAGGTATTAGTGCTATAGAGGCGGTTTTTTATTTTTGAATCACTGCACTGAATATCTGTGGTTTTGAAAAAAACAAAATTGCAGCAAAGTGAGCTTTCCTATCAGTAGAGGTTTTATGGTAACTGCCTGGTGACCATTAATTCAACATTTCATTTGGATGTGACTTTGTCCTTGTCTGCAAGCAGTTTGTCTTTTAAAATCTGTTTGACAAAACAACCAACAAACACCAAAAAAGAAGCATTACCCTTATTTCAACTCTCAATAAAGGTATGATGAATTAGAAGATATGAAGATATTTAAGCCTTTAATTTGCACCCACCACTACATGTTAAATGTTAAGTGGTAGCTCTGAAAACGGCCTTTCATTAAGACTGTGCTTTACTTAGTAAATATTTGATGTGTGCCATCTTAGATGGAGTAGCTTACTGTAAATTTCTTTTGCTTTCTGTGGGCTAAAAGGCTAAATAACCTTAACAGTAATTTTAAACATAGCTCTGCTATCCAAGACTCGTTTAAGACTTATCTTACCAAGGATGGTAATGACCATTCTGGAATGTAGCAGCTAACAAAGACCTGCAGCAAATTCAGGACAGACCAGACATCTTGTATTTTCAATGAGTGCCACAGGGCTCATAAGAGTCAGATAATAAAACACAGGGATAGGAGAGTTGATCCGAAGTGGAACTAGAAACGTACATTCTATTTAAGTCTTTAACTATTATTTTCCAACAACTTGCTCAGTCCCTCAAGCCTATTGCACATTATTTTTGACTTTAAGGTCTTTGCAGACACAACCATGCTACAATAGTTCAGATCTATCTCAGTTTTTAGCCATCTCCAGACACTTCTTGCATGTGTCTTGTAGCAGAGGATAACCCTTTTTTTTCATAGCCAAAGGGCAGACCAGAAAGTCGACCTAGTGTCAGATCATCCTAAATCTGGAGGAGTTCCAATTCAAACCTTTCTCTTTGCATTAGAATATTATTCCCACAAGCTATACCCTCTGTTATTCTGAGAGAGATGCTTTTTCTCCTGGTTAAATTGAGCCACCATGCAGGAAACTCCATTGGATCAGAGTCCCAAAATGAAAGCTGGTTTACATTACGCGGTAGATTAATGTGGACTGCTCCAAGTGCAAGGGCCAATAATTTATGCTGGGCTGTATTATATTCACAACTCATAACCACAGTTACTGGAACTTTTTTTCTGGCCCCAGGGTGGTTTTTTTGATTTTTGAGATTTGCAAATCCTGGTCTGTTCCAGTACAAAACTGTGCTGACATTGCTTGCAGGTTATATCTACTCAGACCAGAGTAATAGGTAGTTATTTGTAAAACTTTTTAGTAGAATAGTGTTTAAGGTTTGGTGTGCACTGGACATATTAATGGCAGGAAAATTTGATCTCTGATTTGTATAATGTATAATAGGCTGTTCAATTATGACTGTAGTATAGCTGTGCCTGTGCAACTGTGGTTGTGTCCTGTTTAGGCTGTGAACATTCTGCTTTTGCTTGTGGATATATTGATTCACTCTGAGTCATTCCTTCTCCTGTCTGAGTTGCCAACAGCAATAATTACTCCGAAAACAAACAGAACTGGGCTCAAGGCTGCCACTTTTTATTCGGAGGTTTCTGACGTAGGCAATCAAATATGAGAAGATATATGCCAGCCCTCTCTGATTCTCCTGGGGAAAGTTTGGCCACTTACACCACAAAGGCATTTTGAATCATTCTGATCCTTGCTAATACACTCCCAAAGGAGCCCAGAGCTGTAAGAGGGGCAGGAGGCTGAAACCAGGCTATTGTAAGATACACACTTTTGTGATTCCTCTAAAGTTGACCAGTTTATGAGTCTTTAAACCAGTTAAGATGGTTTTTCTTTCCTAACAGAAGTCCGATTGGAGGACTGTCCCATTCCTTTGCTAATGAAAATGGTAAGAAACCTTTTTCTGATTTCCTGAAGTTATGCAGAGCCTAAGGTTATGCAGAGCAAGTTTTTGCTTTCTAAATTTTCCTCTGCTGTTAATATAATTCTCGCATAACTTCCATAGTTCTTTTCTTCCCTAGTGTTACATAAGACATATCAGGAAGTATGTCTAAAAAGACCACTCAATTGTGCAAAGTTAAGTAAACCAATCTAATATATGCCTCTCTGGACATTCTATCCCACCCCATCACTAATTCTAACACCAAGTTTGCACACGTGTTTTAACTAAAACTCTATCAGTCTCAAAAATGTGTTTTAATCTTGGTGCATTAAGCAGTTGGTTCCTTGCATATCTCTGCTGTTTCACAAGCTTGTTCTCACATCCATCATATGCCAAATTCGCTGATTATGCAACCATCCACAAACTGTTGTGCTCAGGCTCATATGGAAACTGAGGCACATATGGAACATCAGCTCAAGCTCCAGTGTATGCATCATAGCCTTTCATATTCACTGCCAAATATCAGTATAAATAAACCATCCAAGGTTTTATCATTCTGCATAATAAGCATAATTTTAGGTTTTTAGAAGTAAGTGTTTGTTAGGAGTAAAAGTAGCACGCTTGAGACCTATGTTGTTAAATTTCACTCTGAAATTCAACACCTCAGGCTGCCTGCATGAGAGTCAGGTAGTCCTGCCACTTTAAAAAAGTCTTCATATTTTGTCTCACTGCATTAATCTCTTTATTTAACATCTTACCATTCAGATTCAGTTATTAGTTTCACTAAAAAAAAAAGAAAAGAAGCAAAGGAAGTATCAATATTGGAGAATGTCAGTGGAAATGGATTTCAAAAAATGGCTTTCTTTTTACCATCCATGGGGACCATACATTCTAAAATGATCACCATCAGCAACCTTTACAGTTGAATTGTGTGTGTGAGTTTTAAAGGTAAAAGATGGCAAGAAAGTATCTTTTTTTATCCTTCCACCAAGTAAAAATAGAACTCTGTTGTGTCGGTTGATAGAAAAAAGTATGTTCATGTGTTCATGACCAGCAGGAGAGAACTTGGTTCTTACAAGATTCTGTCTTTGAGAACTGTTGTTCTGCTTGATGGAAAAAACTTAAAAGGGTGTGAGACAGGAAGGTTGATACTCATCTTCATATTGAATAAGTCCTTTCAGATTTGCTCCAACATGTTAGATTGTCACCTCATGTGCACAGCACAGTATGTGCACATCTTTATACTAAATTGAGGGGAGTTCAGTGTGTAATTCTTTACAAAAGTAATTGTACTGTACTGCAGCCAAACTCGAGCAGAATACTGGCATTTTATCAAGTTATATATTCAGAATAATGAAATGCAGTGAAAAAATACAAGTTGCTGTCTTTGACAGGATGGATGATATTCAAAGTCTGTGAAAAGTAGAGTAAAATGTGAAAGCCTTGGTTCTTGATACTGCAGCTAGATTGGAAATTTGGACAGAGCACTGTGAAAAGCAGTTATGGCTTGGCTCTTTTCTTTAATTAGTTAACTACATAAATGCCCATGGACTATGTTCCTATATTTCATACATACTTTTGCTGCATCTCAGGATAAATGCAGAAATCCAAAGGAAAACTGGCAGAGAAAATACTTTCTAGAGTAACTGATGAAAAGGCTGAATATTATTGGACTAAAGCACCAACTTCTCAGTTTCTGTTTCAGCTATCTTATTGATGAGTTGCAAAGCTCTGACTCTAAATGTGAAGATGAAAGTTGAAGAAAATACTAGTGCTTGATCATCAATACTAGCAATAAACTAATATGCAGAAAGAGAGCAGAAGGTAGAGGTGTGTGTTGGGTTGACGCTGGCTGGATGTCATGTACCAAGTAAACTTGGTAAAATATCACTTCCCTTTACCCCTGGACAGGGGAGAGAAAATAAAACAAAAGTCTCATGAGCTGAGATGAGGACAGCCAGAGATCACTCATCGATTGTCATAATGGGCAAAGAAGGTTCGACTTGGGAAATTAATTTACCCTATTACCAATCAAAATCAGAGCAGCATGAGAAGTAGAACAAATCTTAAAACCCCTCACTCCTTCCTCCTGCCCAGCTCTATCTCCTCCCTCACAGTGGCTCAGGGAGGCAGGGAATCAGGGTTATGGTCATTTCATCACACGTTGTTTCTGCAACTGCTCAGAGAGATGAGTCCTTCCTCTGCTCCAGCGTGGGGTCCCTGCCACAGCAGACAATTCTCCACTAACTGCTCCAGTGTGAGACAATCCTTACAACAGTTATTATTAATCACTATTGAGGGTGCATTTGTGCATAAGTGTTGATCATGGACACAGGTAAAAGTGGAAAAAGTAGCATGGCTCATATAACATGTATAGGACTCATATAGCATGTATATGTATAGCCACACAGATAGCTTGAGTGATAGTAAATTCATTGTGTGTGGTTTATAATTCAATTCAGACTTATTCCTGAGGGAATACTTTAGTATTCTGGAAAGTTATATAGTTCATGTGTGAATGGACTGATACCCTATGTAAGAGAGTATTTATACACAAATGCAGTAAATTTGAGCAATGTACGTTGCAACAAAGAATAGAAAGTGGGACTATTTCTTATTTGAATTAAATACCACACAGTATGTACTGACATCATAGTTGCCAGAACATATATATTCTGGCCTCCAAGCTTTCCACATAAATGAAGAACAAAGTCAAACATTCAGGGAGAAAAGAGGAATAGGGATTTTAGGTAAGCTAGTTCAATATATTATTAACATATTGTCCTGGAGTTTTTTTTGTGATGATGAATTGTACCCCCATTCATCTGTTTATTCCAGAAATAACTTTTGAACCTTTAAAACTAGATATGAGAGTGAAGGGGAGGAGAAGGAGAAGTGGTGGAATGTCTGAGGCAGTTGTTTTCAAAACATGAAGATAAGAATTTTCAGCTTTCTCTCTCACACACTATGTTGTCTGCAGCACACACAGGCAGCGGGAGAGAGCTCTCCTTTGCTTTTTAGTTAGGGTTTTTTCTTTTTTTAGCTAGTTGAGGCGGTGGAGTTCCTTGGACTGAGGTTTTTCTTTTTCTTGGAACTGTTCAAACCTGCTCTGGACTGAAAACCCAGAAAAATACCAGGAGCAACTTTTCCCGAACCGGTTAGGGGAGGGGCCATTGAATCTGCTTTCTAGAGGGACCCCTTTGGAGCTTTCGTCCCAAATTTGCCCTAAACCAGGACACATACATTAATGTATCTAAAACTTCACACATGGTGCATTAATTGAATAGCTACCTACTTAAGCAGTAAGCAACAAGATAGCAAATGCAGGGAGCAGATGTTTATAAATCACTGGAGAAACAAGATTTTTTTTCATTTTCTAAGAAACATTAACCTCCTTTTCTGCTTAATGTTATGTGGCCAGGATTGAAAAATACTGTTGCCAAATATTTTACACCCTTCAGAAGCAGACAAACAGAGATGTCCAAAAAATATTTTAATACCAGACTTTATCAGAATGTGCTGACTTTAATTGTAGATTGTGCCTTGTGCACCTGTCAAGGCTTGCTGTCTTTCTCATGTGGAAACACAGACATGAGAGAGGGCAAAGTTAAGGAAAATCAGCATAAACCCAGTCTCACTTCACTCTGTGCACCATAGGGTATGCATGTGAGCTCCGCATTTGGTGTTTGGTAGAGCATCTGGGTTTACACATAACTTCAGTGGCATTAACAAAAGAGCAAATCATCTCTTTACGTATGCAGGACCTAAATATATTTTAAAATCTGCCACAGAGTACTTGTTTACAAAGAATGTTTGGATGACCCGTAGATATTATTTTTTCAAATGAGTTTTGAAGGGCTGTGAAAAAGAGGGGGCTGACCGTGTCGCCATTCTGCTACACTCAGTATTTTTGGCACTTCCTGCGCACTAAACGTTGAAGCTGGAAAAAGCTGTTATCTTTCCTACCAGTAATATCTTCCTAAAATTTGTAAACTTGTAAATAATATATCTAAAGACAACAGGTTTGTCTTTAGAAAGGAAAGTAGGCTTTAAACTTTGAAGAATCTACATCATAGACTGAAGAGTTCTTCTGGCACATTACAGGAAGATCCTCTTCCTTCTGTGGTATGAGACGGTCTGCTGAGGCTCTAATGCTGCCCTTCAAAAGGTAACAACCCCCAGGGGAGAGCCCTGCAGTACCCTCTCCAAGTGAACTGAGCTGTATCCCCACAGTCCTTGGGATGCAGAGAAGTCTCAGACTCTCCTTCCAGGCAGCAGGAAGTGCTGAATATGACTGTAAATAAAAGCATCTTTCTGGGATACCTAGTGTGCTGTACTGGAGAACCTTGGGCCTTCATTTAGCTCCAGGTTCCAAGGGAGACTGTCCCTAAGAAAGCTGCAAGCTAACACTAAAATAAACTACTGTATTTAAACATTTAGGTTAAATGTTCAACTTTTAAATAGTTTGTGAGACTGGTGGAAGATCCCAGTATGTTCTGTGTTTTGTGAGCTCGCAGAAATCAGTCTGTAGCTGGATCTTTTGTGATGGTACACAATCAGCAAGTACATGGTGGGACGTTGTTTCTCTCTGGGATGCAAGAGAAGTTTGTTATCTTTTTTGTAACAAAACTAATAAATGTTTACAGACAAAATTGCACCAGTTAAAATAAACTGCCTTAGTGTTACATCTTTCATTAGATCACTGCAGCTCCTCTGTATACAAGTTCCCAGGCAGATATTTTTAGGAAAATGAAGATTCATTGTAAAAGCAATGCTCTTCACTGTTCTATATTAACACGCAATTGAGAAATAAAACTGTAATCATGGTCACATTGTCCTGTGAGACAAGTATTATTTCACCAATGGAAAAACTGAGTATTCTGTTATTATCCCTGTAAATATATTCTGAAATTATCTCCAAATAACCTAATTGTCAGACAAGTTGATGACAATCAACTGCCTTCAGAACAAATGTGGGCTATTCAGAAAATATTAATTTCCTTTTTAATCCTAAATTGATCTGTCTCATTGTTCAGGCTGTAGTCCAGACCACCCTTAAAAGCCCATTATGTTTCTCTTGATTTTTTTTTTTTTGCTACTTGCATTTTGTTGACGCAGATGTCAAAAAATCTGTTTTAGTGTTTAATTCCACTATGTCAATATCCCTCTTTCAAATAATCACTGAGTTGACAGCAAATGTCTGAGAGGAATATTTAGGAATATGTCAATATCACTCACTGTTCAAAGACTCTAAAAATCCCTGAGGGCAGGGTAGATCTGATTTGTGTGAAGACTGAGATGAAGAGAATTATGTCACCTAAGCCAATGATGTTTGTTCCAAACAAATTATAGAGTCATTGTGTTTCAAACATTCAGCAACAGAATAATTATGTTTCCATTTGGGCTATGAAGGCAGGATTACTGCTGCTTTGCCATAGTTCCAAATCCTATTTCCAGTGATATCTAGGCCATGTATATTCTAATTCTTGCAATTGCTCATATTCTGTGCAAGTGCTTTTATATTTCTATTAGTAGTAACAGAAAATAGATTACCAATAGAGCTTTAATCATTATTATGATATGTCATTTTTCTGTCTAGGTTCCTTAAGCATATGAGCCATAGTTATGAATGGGAAAAACTTAAAAATTCAGGATACAATCTATTGCATACAACTGTGTATTCAGCAGAATTATGAACCAACAAAAACCAAAAATTTCTTAGAGCATCATGTCCATTATTCTGATCTTTTACAGTAATGTGAAGAGAAGACTTGGGAGTCAATGCTGGAAATTATATTGAAGGCTGACCTTACAAATACGGTTCAAAGATAGTTCTTTCTCTTTACCACTGCAAGACAATTCCATTTTAGATCATCGGTAGATTTACCTTTGGAACAACCTTAGAATCATGCTGATGTTCAAAGTGGATGAAAATAGTATCAAATTCAAATTCATCTAAACATATATCAACTGAATGAAATATAAATATGTTAACTGATGCCTTAATGCTTACACTCAGATCTACTATGTTTGCATAATTCAGAGCACTTTGAAATCCATAAACAGACTTTGTTTATGCTTGTTTTCATGTCCATTATTTGTGCAAAGTAGTATTAGGTCTCAAGGTTAATAGGTGCCTGCAAGAGACTCGTTGCTTTCCCTGTCACTACCACTTGCTGAAAGTTTGACCTTCTCATTGAGTGGGGTGTTTTAGGATTCATCAAAAGACAGCTGGTGAAATAGCATGTGACTTTCCTCCCCCCTTTAGTTTGCTTTTCTTTCTTTCTTATCACTCTGCTAGAGATATGTGTGTTTTATGTGTTCTATGCTTATCTGCAAATCACTTGATCTTCTAGCTTTGTTTGGCTTTTTTCTGTATTTTGCAAGCAATGTTTAATTTTGCCTGCCTTTCAGGAATAAAACAGAATGTCTTAACTTTCATTTGTTTTTCTGCTCAGGATAGAACTTTTTCTTCAGAAGAACAAATTTAAACAAATTTAGGTCACTATGAACAACTAAAACTCAAAGGCTCAATCTAAGTTCATTTTGATTTTGTGAAATTTCTGAACTTACTAGCCCTCACCCATAACTGGGTTTTTTTCTAATTTCAGAACCCTGGAATGTTCAGTAGGATCCTAGGTAGTACTCCATTCAACTATCCCCTCTCAATTTCAATTAAAACTACTTTTGACAGCTGTTAAGGTAATCCAAAATAGATGCAAAGCTCCAAAAAGTTAAAAAAAGCATATTCTACTTGCAGACTGTGTACTAATTCTAAAAATGTAGGAAAGAAAAGGAGTAATAGAAAGTGTTTTCAGGATTCCTCAATTTCTGTAAATAACAGTGTATATTCACAGACCTTGTCTCCAAATATTGTACCATTGATGTATTGCTGTGTGATTTACTTCTTTACAACACTTCAGAACATTTTAAATTTTCCAGGACATATTGTTGGATGTTTATCTCTGAGTATCTGTATTGAAAAGTAGCAGCTGCAAAGACCACTCTGTTTTTTTTCACTGAATTGGAGTAAACGGAAAAATTAAGTATGTTGATTAGATAGGATTTATTGATGTGTCAAAGGGCCACTTCAAATTCTCTGCTCTCCTTTTCATACATGCTTTAAAATACAGATATATCTCCTTGGTGCTTTTAGAGCCGCAAGATGAAGCTGGCTTACTTCCTTTCTGGTATGACTGGAAAGAGAAATTAGTTTTTGCTTAGTCTGAAACGCAGAAAAATCTCAGTATTGTCAAGCTCAGTGAAAAGTAGGAGCTGAAATCTTGCCTCTAGTAAGAGGAAAGAACTTCTGCTTGCACATACTGGCTAATACGGACAACACCAAGCACATGGGTTAACTGTGTCCTGACGAACTAACTGAAAATTCACTTCCTGCATTTGAGCCTTTTTCATTTTGTTTTAAAACCAACACTGCCCACTGAAAGAGTGTCTAATGTAAAATGTAGGTGAATGCTGTTAGCTTTAGAGGGCTAGCATAGAGTGGAATGTACAAATGTTCTCCATATTACTTGTGTTCTCTGACATCTGTCTCCTTGTCATTTTAGTTCATTGGCTTTGCATGGTTCTCAGAGCATTTTAGTCTATTTAGCAATTTAGCATATTAGTCTTCCTGACATACAGACGCATGTAAACGTAGCTATACTTTGAATTTACTTTCCTACCTTAGTGGCAAATGGACTTTGTTGGAAGAAATATGAGTATTAGTTTACATCAAATAAGCAGGATTTTTGAAGTGATGAAATGTGAGGAGTTTTCATGAATTTGAAAGAGCCAGAAGCTGCCACTTACTCATTCCTACTTCAGACAAGATGTGAAGGTTAATCTATTATGAAACTTTTTTCCTCCTTACTTTTCTAAACAGTATCTAAAGATTGAAATGATCATCAGTAACTCTTTTTGTGTGGGTAGTAGAGGAGGAGAATTTTTTTTTATGTCACGTATACACTCCTACATATGGTGTTATTAGGAAGGTTAAATACATAGTGACTTTCTACACACAAGAATTAATTTAAGGGAAAGAGGTTATTCAAAGACACAAACCAAGAAGTAACTGGCTTTTCAGCTTCTCAGAAAAGATCATTTGCTCTCAAAACAAGCCCATCTTTTAACTAAGGCTTTTCCATTTGCCGTATTAAGGGAAAATAATTGCCTCACATTTGCCTTGCTCATCAGTTTGTCTTGAGGGTGCTAGAAATGTGCAAAAAGTTAAGTTTACAGTAAGGGCTACTGTTCATTTCCCAACAATCGTGGCCGATCCCGCTGTGTGTGCTGAATTGCCATAACACTCCAATTATACTCCAATTCTCCTTTGCTGCTGTTTGGTCTCCTTGTGGGACAGTCATCCCAATGAACTGTCTATTTATGAAAAAAGAAATTATCCTTGAAGAAAAAAGCAGCAAGGTTTTTCTTGCTCTTTTTCATGGGCAGCATCCTCTTGGCATGTTTTCAGAAATAACTGTTGCTTGCAGATGATACATGCTTTCATTATGCATTCAGCAAAAATATTATCATCTTATGTGTCAAAATCTTGAACACATACAGATGGCCACAGTGATACAAACTAATTGACAGTTAAGATAAAAATATTTTTTTCATTTTTTTCCATGTCTCATTGTCCTTAACAGAATTAATTTCAAATTGATAAAAACTTAATGACAACCTATATTTCCACACTTCTAAACACGTCACAAAGACCATTAAGTGAATGTTACACTTCAGTATTTAAAAAAATATATTCCCCAAACTGGGATTGAAGATGACAGGAAAGTTATATTCTGTTCTAAATGTGCCTCATTTATCTCATAAGATAATTGTGAAATTTTATTATATTTGGCTTGCATATAGAGCTTTCTCTGTGTGATCATTTAGTAGACATTTATAGCTTCACTTGCTCAAACTAGGTACCTGAAATTCTTTTATATTTCAGCTGCAACTTCATGAGCCAAAATAGACATACCTTATATCTAGATGCAAACACAAAGTGAGAGTGTTTATGCAGACTAGTTTAAAATATTATCACATTAGTTTAACATTTATGTACAATTTGCAGGAGGAATTTTAGAGGAATTATTTTTTGCTTTTCCCAAAGCAGGATCCCACTTAGTTTCAATACAAACATAAATCACAATTCACGCTCTCATTTTGGTGGAACTTTCATACAAAAGTGTTAAAAAATGCAGACTATTTGCATTTTCAGTTTCACATGGCAATGCAATCTGTTACCTAATCTCCACATTTGGGAATAAATAGAAGACAAGCAGGAACAAATGAATAGATGATTTAAAGGGCATTTTGTAGTAGAATAAAATTATTCTCTATCTCATTACAGTTAAATTTCATTATAAGTTCACATGTTTAGAACCTTCCCAGGGAGAGAGCGTGAGTGAGACCAGGACACTTTCAGTGGTCCTCTGTTCTACAACGTGGTTTCACAACCAAGGAAAGCTTTCTGCACCAAATGCATGCCTCAGCCCTGTTCTTACTAGGATCAAGCACATGTTTGAAACCATGGTGTGAAACTTAAGCAAGCCCTAAGAAGAACAGTAGCCACATTATATCAAACCGATAGTGTTTGAAATGACACAAAACTAATGCATCAGTGTCTGCTGCATCTTTGGCTGACTGGCTTCATACAAACTGAGTATTCAGGAGGAAGCCATTTGAACTTACTCTTGTTTCTAATGCTAAAAGCAGTTGCATTCCAAGCATTGAGAGTAAAACTCTACTATCACTGAGAATTTGAGTAGACTGAGGGTTTGAGATTGTTTTATTCTTCTTTGGATATAATTTTCACTCAAGCCTGGTCAGTGTGTTCCTTGTTAATGTTACTTAATTCCAAATGAGCTGACCATTGTCCAGCAATGGCGTTTCATTATGAACTTCTGACCTGATTAGTTCCAGTGTTACATATTCTTTTCATATTTTCTGCAGCCTATATTACTGTATTACTAAGTTACCTACATGAATAATTACCCTATTTTACTCTTATTATCTTTGCCATGTTTGGGTTGAAAATCTCAAGTAGAGTGGCAGAAGCAGCCTGCTCTGCAGAAATTACAGCACTGTTCTCAACTATACGAGCATAATAAAGTGTTTAAGAGCAACCTGTCAAAATCTGTAATTCCCATTCTTACATCTAGGAGATTTGTTCTGGCTGTACATTTCAGAAAGACAAACTGCCTTTCCTTTTTCTCTTTGCAGAGAAGTCCAGCCAGCCAGAGACTTATTGTGCCCTCTGGACTGCTCCCTATTTGTCTTAATGGTCTCTGTTAAGATTGTTTCGTTTTTAATGAGTTTTAAAAGTTTGACAGGTTAGAGTTTTTAGTTTCATTTTGATTTTTTCTTTATAATTACATAAATAAAGATCACTTGTGGGAGTTGCATGAAAGAAACAACAGATTGATAGGCTAGTTCACAAATAAATTTTCCTCAAGAAAAACCTTTGATGATTATTCTCCATTGAGCAATAAAATTTTGCAGGACACAGAAGAGTCAGTATATGCAGCATATCAAGGCATTGGAGAATCTGGAAATATTTTTTTCTGTAACATTTAAAGAGAAATAATTCTCATAAACATGCTTGCAAAATATTGAGGTAAACTTCTTTTGCGAAGATACAGAACACAAACTGACAAAAAGTATGAGCAAGTGGAGATTCAATCCTGAAGTTTGTTGTACAAACACACTCTGTCAGGTGTATATAGCTGACTTTCAAGCTGATTTCTTCAGTGAGTACAATTATTTGTGTTGATGAGGGTTTCAACCTGGAAAACCTCATTTAAAAGCACAGATGGCTGTTTGTGGTTGCTGTCTGTATCCAGTGTGCTATTCTGAACCAACTCTCATTGACAAGAGAAGCCTCATGCACCTCAGAGTGTTTGCTGTTGCCAGAAAAAGTCTTCCAACTCTTGATAAAATTATGCTTGGGTGAAACTGCTGCTTATGATAACATGATGATTTTCATCAGAGCTGACATGGTGATTTACAATCATAGTATCACCTTGTTTACATGGGAGATGCTTCTTTTAAAAAATAAAGCACATCTATATGTGCAACTTAATGGTGAACTTTTTATTGTCATTCAGTGGGTATTAACATAAACTTTTGTAATGAACAAAGTAGGACAGTATGAACTATCCTCTAGAGAAGGAAGAATTACTGTGTTTTCTCCTCCACTGATCCCTCCTTTCAACAAATTCCTGTGAACAAGGGGGAGTTGCCTCTGGTATAAAATTCTGACCCAGCTGTGACATGAGGAAAGAGCACTTAAGTGGTGGGATGCTCTGTGACCTCTGTGAATATGATGCTATTTTATGAAGTTTACCAGGATCTGAGATTTTGAGGAAACTTACACTGTGCCTAGTTTCACTACATCAAAGCTTTGTCCCACTCCTTGGAGAACTTAGAAGCAAGACAACAGTGTTTTTCCCCTCCCTTTGTTCTTTTTCAAGCTGTCTAGGAGAAAGGTGTTTAGTTTTCAGCCAAATAAAGAGCTGCACATTACCAAAACCATCAAAGCGGATTTCCAGTACAAATTTGCAATTTCAATGGCTCTTCATTTTGGGAAATGAGTTTTTTGCTGACAAACTGAACCAAAGCATATTAAAAATTATAATTTTTTTGTATATGTTTAAGAGAGTTTATTCCATGGCTTACTGGGAGAATTTTGACAGAAAATATGTAATTGTTCAGCAACTCTCAGTATGCCTTTTCTTCTCATCAAGGCACAACTATTTTCATTTTATTTTACTTTTATTTTATTTTACTTTTATTTTCCCAAAGCCTGTGAATTATAAAGTTAACAATCTCCTTGAAAATTTGAAAGAGCATGAAATGTATACAAAATAGAAGTTCAAAATGGAAAAGACTGCCTGGCACTGATAGCATAGTAAAGCAAAATCTTTGGAGATTTCTGGAATACTCATCCCCAGTACATTTTCCTACCTTAATGCATTTAAATCAATCTATTATTTTAGATTAAGAAATACATGCTTGTGTGCCAATTTGCTTGTGAACTGTTTGTGTATATGGAAAGTATACTTGAAAACATCATTTCCCACTTAAAAAACCCAACTTTTACTTTTTACATCAAGCTTGGTTTACAAAGCTGAATTTACAAAGCTATGGCACTTTCACTTTTGATGTAATTTTCAGAAATGAAATTAGAGAGTATTAAACAGAAGGAAGAAAATTTAAAACTTTTGGAAAACAGAGACAATAAAAGAAAAAACCCAAATAATTTAACTACACTCACGTAGCAAACACTATTGACAAATACAACACACACACATGCACACGCAAGAATAGAAATAGATGTAATCACCGCAAAATCATTTAAATGGAAGTATTCACTAAGGGCACTGGAAGGTCAACAGTCAAATTGTGCAATATGAGATATATTTGTCTCCTGGTGTAAGGAAAATTCTTGATTCAGTAGACTGTCTGCGTTGATGAATTCCCTATTTAGTGTTATTCTGTTATTAGCTCTTAATTTATTTATCTTACATTTAAAATCTGATTCCAGCACAAATGTATAGAAATAGTGTACATCATAAAACATGCTCTCCTGACTAAAGAGGAGAGATGCATTCCTTAGCTAATTCATCTGGGCAGAAGCAAATTTTTAAAAATCAAAATCTGTTCATAAATAAAAATAACTGAAGTGGCCTGCAAGCATATTTTTGTAATCTCACCACATATATCCTGATATGGAAAGCAGATGACTAAGACTATATGTAAAGTAGAATATTTAACCTCTTAGCATTTTCAAACCAGCAATGGGGAAAGAGAGAGGTTCTGAAGCAAAAGTTAAATCATGCAAACCAGGATGTACAAACTTCACAGTCTCTGAAGTCTTCCTCCCATGCTGAGGGCCAAATTTAGTCAGAAAAAAAAAATCTGCAATGCATGGTTGAGAAAATGAGATAGGGTCTGATTTACTGGGAACAAGAGGAAAAAGAAAACACCACCGAAAAAAAAAAAATCAAGCAGAAAACCAAAGCAAGCCCAGCCAAAAAAGCCCACTAAACAAAATCAATAACAACAAAGAAAATAAAATCCAAACCAAAATAACTTAGAAACAAAGAGTGTCTATACATGAAGGGAATAAATGCTTCATATAAACCAAAGCAGAAACCAGATGCTAATGCTTTGTATAAAAATGCTACAGGGGGCGTTTTCAGGGGGGAAAAAGAAAGAAGAATGGAAGGAAAACATCAAACATGAAAGAAACCACCACTTCAGATGATGGACCCTCTAAGAATTAAATCAAAATTATTTTTCTAAATTTTGATAAACAGGGTGGTCCAAAGTATGACATTTTTGCAGGTGACGTAGAGTGTATTTGAAGACACTGTATTAGAAGCTCTCATCAGACCTATGCCTTCTGCCCTAAAATAATAAAATTAGGGTAGCTAAACTGAATCATAGTCATAAGCAAAAAATGGCCTCGGTTGGAATGGATCTTAAAGATCTTCTAGTTCCAACCTCCCTGTAGCAATCAGGAACACCTCCCAGTAGACCAGGTGGAAGAGTCCAGTAGACTCAAAGACCCCTCCAACCTGCCTTGGTTGAATGGACAGGGAAGTTCTTAAGAACAAAGAGCCTGCCTTCATAAAGATGAGGTTCTGTCCAACTGAGGGGCTCAGACAAGGCCACAAGCACTGGAAGGTTAAATGCAAGTGTATGCCAAACTAGGCTTTGAGAAAAAAAAAACAACTTGCGAAGACATAATACGTAATAATAAATTCTTTTTCCAACACATCAGGGGCAGAAAGGTTGCCAGAGAAGTGTGAGAGCCAAGAGATAAGCAAGACATAAAAGCATTTGCCATTTACAAGCTTAGGGAAATTTCCATGCTGAAACTCTTCTTTTTAGAGGAGGTGTTAGAGAATCTGTCACAAACTGAAGCGTTAGTGGAACAGATTATAGAGCAAATTGACAGAATACTTAAACCACCAGTACTGGATGGCACCTGCCCAAGTTCTAACAGATTGCAAATATGAAATGGCTGAACTATATAAATTTATAACCAGACTACATCAATTCTCACCAAAGCCACTTAAGTATAAGGTGGCAATGGTAAGGGCAAGAAGAATTTTTAGAAAGAGATCCAGAGAACAATACAGAAGCACAGAGAACGATCTAAGTTTTTCAACAGTTTCAGCATGATGAATAGTTAAGTAGATCAGCACTACCCTGTGTGAAAAAGAGGCAATTGCCATGACACTGTGCACAAAGGAGCACATTACAGAAAGTATTGAAAGTTACTTCACAGTTTTTCCTAATGCTTGAATGAGCAAATATCAAACTAATTTGTGTCAGATTCAAAAGAAAAATTTTTCAAACAATCATGAAATCACTACTTTAGTTGGGAAGCCTTTTATCATAAAGCTGGGTTTAGTTTTTTTTTTGTTTGTTTGTTTTGTTGTTGTTGTTGTTGGGTTTTTTGTTTTTGTTTTTTTGTTGTTGTTGTTGTTGTTGTTTGTTTGGTTTTTTGCTTTTTTGCCTTTTTTTTTTTTTCGTGTGTGTTTTTTTGTTTTTGTTTTTTTCCCAGATTTGACTTTTTTCCAGTTGGGAAGATTTTTGTTTCCTAATTGGAAAAATCTCGTGTGAGAACAAAGAAAAAGACTGGGGGCTAGGAGAAAAAGATTTACAGAAAAAGATTTAATTCATGTATTTTAAATAAAGAGGAGAACACTGAAGGAGAATGTACATTTTCAAGTACCTAAAAGGCCGTTGCATAGAGCTAAGGGACTGTTCTCCATGTCCTCCAAGGACAAAAACGAATAGGTTTCAGTCCACAAACTAATTAATAGCAGGAATAGATTTTTCATGGTAGGGAAGCACTAGAAGAGATTCCCCAGAGACCCAGTAGAGCCTCTTTCCTTGGAAGGCTTTCACTGAACTGACAGGAGTATTGGGTGATTATACACTGATAGAAGGACTGATAGATTATACACTGATAGAATTGCTTATTGAGGAATATTCTAATCTTTCATCTGTTCTGTTGCTGTTCTCCTCTCTTCAAAATAAGAGAAGAAAACATAATTTCTCCTTTTACTTTGGCTTTTCCTGGCTATTCTTTCGTGCATTTATTTAAGCTGTTAACCCATTTGCCAACTTTCCGTGGTTATCAATGTACCCCATTACTTCCCAGATCTGAAGAAGTATGTGTGAGGTGTGGACACTCTGTAAGATAACAGCTGTCCATGACTGGCAGATGTCTAAACCATGCAAAAAAGGAATCCTTCAAATCAATTTAAATAGTAGGGTAGTATATGGTAGTCAGATGAATGTTTTGACTGGCTAATTGTTGTATTATTTACACAATGACTTCAGCATACTTTGATAATATAGTTCAAGTATTTCCATGCAAAGATCCTCAGCCCAAAACTAAATGCAGTATATCAATCAAACTGCACTATATCAATTATATTCTGTCTGTTTTCTTCCCCCAGGACTTCCATTTCTCCATCAGTCCATCTCAGGTAGGGCCATGTGGTGCTCTAAAGCAATGAGCACATGCTTAATACATCAGTTTTAAAAAGCAGTTAACATCATAAGAAGAACATTTTAATCCAAGCATTTAAAATTTTGGCCTGAGATATTTTTTCTAAATGACAAAAAAAATGTTTCTTAATTTAGGCCCTTAAAAGACATAGATTTGCTTCCCAATATCCTGGATTTGACAGACAGTGGAAGACACCCATAGGATATGTGGGTGCTGGCAGTGAAGCCAGACCAGACACTTCCACTATAGGTGTCTAAACATGGATTAAACTGCCTCTCTTAAGGCATCCAAATTTAAAAATGATTGGCTGCAATCCCCACTGAAGCAGCTCACACCATTTGGCACACATGGACTGTGTGCCAAAGTTCTAGTAGCAATTGTTTTAACTGGAAAGAGTTCAGTCTTCATTTTTCTGAGAGAAAACTGGCCAGTCCCAATTATGGAAACAAATCTTCAGCATAAAACTTTAAAAAAAACACAGTAATTCTCCTGGGGAATTTACTAGCAGGGCAAAACTAGCTTTTCCAGAAGAGCTGACAGTTGTTTACATTTTAATGTGGAGGAATCCAGCAAGTCTGCAAGTTTATTTTTAGTAGCTGTAAACTGAGTTATTTAATTCCTTTTTCCCTGTGACTGGAGCTGAGACATAAAAATTATTAACACAATGGCCAACTGGTGCCTGAGCTTATGCTAGAGTTCAGATGATGATGAATACTGTGTTAACAAGAAAGCAGTAGGATTCTTTCACATTACATTTCTTGTGATGCCTCATCTAAATATTTGCAATCTGACAGCCTCTGTGCTTAGAATAGCTCTGGTTGCCACGTAAAATGCTGGGTTGCTATTTCTTAGCAGGATGAATCTGCTTCCTTCCTTGTGGAGCAAATCTGGCAAAGAATATTTTGTTACCAGTGTCCTGGCTTCATCACTGGAACACTAGTCCTGCCAGATCCAGCGATAAAAGCTGTGGCAGATGCTCTCTCAGGGCTATGAGGAAGCTAGCAAAAGCCAAAAGTAATCCAAACTTCCCAGCAATAGGATTATGAGAGACCTCCTCCACTCAGTGTTCCCAGTGGTGCAGGACTGTGCCCCCCAGCACGGTCCTGGGGAGAGCACCTCAGGCAACTTGAGCTGCTCCCTGCTCACAGGAAAACCAGCAGTTCAACACTACCACTGCTAGTCCTCTGTGCTTGTCAGGTAAAGAACTTTACTGCACTAAATTGATTCCTTTCTATGGGTGAAGCACCCTCCTGTAAGACAGAAAACTTGCAAAGCTGTTGTAGAACTGGAATTCTGGTGTAAAATCAGAATCACTTCAATTATAAATCAATACAATCACAGGAGCTCAGTTGCAAGATCATGTTTTCTAAAAGAACAAAGCTTCTTTTTCCTTCAAAGCAACCTTTAGGGATTGCATCCAGGGAGCAGTCAGAACAGTGAGTGTCAAAATCATTTCACCAAAGAACTATACCAGGAAAATGTGTTAATATAGGCATAAATGAAGAAACATTTCCAAATTATGCACATTGAGGAAGATAAACCATCAGGTTTCACTATACTATCATGTGTATATGATCAAAAAAGTACCTCTAACCAAAAGAAGATGAGAGGCAGTCACATAACTTAAAATGGATGGCTAGTAGCTGCATGGTTTGGCTTCTGTTCTTAACTAAGATGCAGACTTCTGCCCTTTTCTCTGGCACATTATTCAACTTCAGAGTCTGTTTCCGCATATATCTCCAAAGTCATGCAATTTAATTAGCTAGCCTCCAAGGGCGCTGGAAAAATATTTATTAAATACTTGCATATGCTTTTGATCTGGGAGGCACAGCAGAAGAGCAAAGCAGTATTTACATGGGTTTGACAAGAATTGCAAGCAATCTTTCTGTTTGGTTTTAAAGGGAAAGCTGAATTACATTGCAAAGCATTGAACTATTCTGGCAGGTGCACAGAAAAATATCTAGCATGTTTGGTAACCAAACCCTTTATTGACACAGGTCTCACAGGTCTTTCACATTTCTCATTGTTATGACCAAATCTATTCAAGGTTTGTCAGAAAGAAATGCATCTGAAATCATGCTTATATTAGGATAAAACCTCTAGTATGTCATTGGTTCTGTCTACATAATCACATAAGGATTCTGCATGGAATTTTGCATTGCATACCTTATACAGCCTATTAAAGGAGGACAATTTGGATAGATCAGTCATTTTCTTATCTCACTAACACAAAGTCTTTATTGGTGAGACCCATATCAATCAAGCAAATCCTGAATTACTGCTCTGTGAGAGAAGTTAATATTAACAAGCTAACGTTATCTGTGTATTTCTTTGGTTTTTTCACATGAATTCTGAATAAAAAAAGAGTAGGCAAACTGTTGTTAAGGGTCAAATATTAGTCCACTGTGTCATGCGAAATTTGGACAAGGAGATACAAAGTATTTTCTGAGGTTTTCTTTGTCTCTGAACTTTAGTGAGATGTGAAAGACAGGTGAAACCTGAGTTAAGAATTTTCCTATAAATTCGGGTTTTTTTCTTTCTCTGTTTAGCAAAAAAATCAACCACCAGTTGTTGGAATTGCCAACATTTATGAGCTGAAGAGTTCCACATAGTCTGACAGATACTGGCAACACCACTCAATATAACTCTTGCCAGGCCACTGTCTTTGCGTTGTCATTTCAGTCCCAGAGTCTTGTCTA
Source organism: Rhabdornis inornatus (assembly GCA_013397075.1). Taxonomy (NCBI): domain Eukaryota; kingdom Metazoa; phylum Chordata; class Aves; order Passeriformes; family Rhabdornithidae; genus Rhabdornis; species Rhabdornis inornatus. The sequence goes on along the minus strand of VWZS01011033.1, from coordinate 101,203 downwards.
TTGCCTCATATAAGTGGGTTCCTACAGATCTTCAATTGGCAGTGACCTTCCCACAGCTTAAGGAAGGGGGCTGATGCATATGAACTCTGAAATTAGAAAAAGCTGTGTTTGGTAATATTCAATTACTTGCCCAAGATAACAGTCAATTCAACAAGAACCTGATGTTCACATCATGGTAGATCATTCACATCCATGTAAGCCAAACTCTTCCATATAGTCTGAAAGGATGGCAGACTTGTCTCTAAAAGTTGGAAAGCTCTGATCTTATGTAGTGAAAAGCCCTCATATCACAAAGTCTCAGCATTGAGATTTTAGAGTGAGAAAGGGAAAGGGACTGCATTTTTGGGCAGCACAGGACAAGTGTTTTAATTTGAAAGAAAGGGTCACCATAAAGCATCACCAAGTTTAAATTATAGCAAGTGTAAATCTGTACCTGTTTTAATACTTCATCCCCAAACAGAGGAACTTCAAAAGAAGTGTGTTGTAGGATGGATTTAATAATCACTTCCAGTCAAATTATTTCTCCCTGTGAAAAGCAGTTCAAAAGGATTTACATATCACCAACCTGACCACACAGGACATCACAGTCAGTAAGCAAGCTTCTTTGTAGCTTTTCGAAAACTTTCCTATTGAAATATTTCCTGTCCATTTTCTTTACTGAAGATTAACTAAATTCAATATTCAGGCAAGTGTTTATACATCAAATGCAGAAAAATAGTATTCCCAAATGACTGAGGTACCTTTTCTTTAGAAAAGGACAAGAAGGGCTCTGTGTTTGTGGGAGCTGTGTAGAGTAAAACTACTTCTTTAAATTGAAGAGTTCCATGGTCTCCCTAACATGCTAATAATGGGTGACAAATAGTAAGCTATTCAGGTCTAAAAAAAAAACCCTGACTGATGGAATCTATGTGATTTAAATTAGGTTTGATCCAATAATGAAAAAATGACGGTGCCACTTGTCAAATGCAAAGGCTCCATTCCTGGTAGAAAAAGATCACTTGTCTGAGGCTAACTTAGGCAGCACTGAAAGATACTTATTATTTGGAATGCAAATTTAGCAGAACAATAAAATGAGAACATTACCATGTAAGCGCACAATTTAGGATTTATCAAATGACTTTTTAAATTTCAAGGTAATGAGAAACAAATTACTAGAAGATGGATAAACTTTCTCATTGCACAGGCAATCTTATTATCTCAGAAAATACTGCAAATACACAAGATAAGAGCTATCAAACAAAGACAAGAGCACCATCTTCTACATTCATAACGATTTAATTCTAATTATTGATTTTTCTAACTCGTGTACTTTTAAGATTAAATCACTTGAGCCATGAAAAAGCCCTGAGATTAACCCTCTGCTACTTAGCTTGTCCCACATCAAAATAGAGTAAAACAGTCAGAAGATGGCAGTCAGGATGTATTTAAGCATACATTCACTTTGTGGAAGAGGGCAAACTACAGAATTGTAGAAAATTTGCTAGGAGATACAATAAATTTAACATTCATTTGTTCCAAAGCCTAAATACCCACAGCAGGGAAGCAGTAGTTGAAATGGGTAAGGATGGTTACTACTGCATGTTTTTGACTGGCTGGTTAGAGAAGTGTGTAATTAAAAAATGGAGTATGAGAGACGGCAAGATTTAGATGGTGAGCTCACAAGTGGGTCACTCAGCAGACTTAGGTAATGCACTGGGAAAAAAATAGATGGATTCTTAGAGTGAAGAACTGTAAAACCTGTAGAAGTGATTTTCTGCCACAAAGAATTTTTGCTCCTTTTCACCTCCATAAGCTGGTCTAAAGATTTTAGTTCTGTCCCTAAATTTTGCCAATTCCTCCCCCTTTACTGCTTCTGTATATCAAAGCCACTCCACTTTCACACCACAGCAGGGCAGGCACTATGTGCAGCAAGACTTCCAATTCGCTGGGCAGTACAGACAACTGCACAAATCTTTTGTAGCCTTGCTTTGTTTTGCATGAAACCACGGTTTAAAGACCACAAATATTATAATTGTGAAATTAATATTTCAGCTGCACTTAGAGATACGCATCTTTTGGTGTAGATACTGTTAATAGAATAAAAGGCAGTAAGCGGCTACTCATGTAAGAACTGAAACCAGTGATATTTTTATTAGGCAGGTAATTTTCTATTTTGACATTCAGTAGTTCAAATTATATTGCAAACTGGGCCTCTTTGGAGATTTTTTTAATTAAAATATCACATGCAATTATTTTGCTGTTTTCCTGGTCCTCTCTTACATTTCTCCATGGACACAACTGAAAGGCCTGTCTGCAAGAACAATCCTCCTAACAAGTACTAGAATATGATATTCCTAAAATAGCATAGTCTCTCTAATGTAAATTGCAGTAGGGTTTGCTTGTATTTTAAGTACAGTGAGATGCAAAGGATATAAATAAACACCAGAGGAAAAAAGATACGCCAATGAAAATCAATTAAGGGCCTCAGCCTTTCCCTTAATTCCCAAAATCCTGAGTGGTGGTGTTGTTCAAGGGTCTGAAGGCTCCACTGGGTAATAGCTTTGCTGTGTAAGCCACTACATCGACATGTAAGGAGTCAGTTCCTGTCCTGGAGAGTTTGTCTGTTTAACCAACCTAAATGCAGCTTGCATTCCCTTTAATGTGACCTTTCTTCTTTTCTTCATTTTAAATGGCTGTGCAATGTACCATGCTGGGGACAAGTTCTCTGTGGTATTTTTATTTTGAATCAATGTTTCAGTAAAGAATTGCCTTTTGGGTCTTATGAAAGAAAGACATTCTTAACCAATACATACTGCATGAATTTTTCATTACCCCATAGCAAGTAATAGTGTCACATGCTGCCACATATACCAAGCAGTTTTATTTTTGTTTAAATACATGGACACAAATCAATGATTTTCTGAAGCAGAAGAAACACCATTCACACTTTGCTGTGTCTCTTAGTGACACAGGAGAAGCAAAATTACTTCAGCAGAAGTGTTTTGCTTGCCATTCCAATCCCTCTGCTTCACTAAAAGGGCAGAAGGCTTCTTTCAGACATCAAAGTGCAGGTATGGTGTTACTTCTCTGAGGGAAGGTGAACAAACATTCACAGAATGTCTTACATGGATATTTTAGACAGGGAGAGATCACAAGGGAGATGACAGTGGAAAGCATAATTACTGCACACAAACTCTCCTGCTTGCTTTTGTGTAGTGAGAGTTGTGCCTGCCCTTCGGCACATACCACGCACTCTCAGCAGCTGTGTATAACAGTGGGGCCACACATTGTCTTGGTGTCAGGATCGGTATTCATTTATTTTATATTTCTGCCCGTCAGGAACATCTATTCTGATTAACAAGGGGGTTTACACAGCCTTGAGGGAGAGTCATGGTGTAAGAATAAGCACAGCATTAACTGGTAGTTAGAGATAGGGAGTGAGTAGGAGCACTGATTAAGGGGATTATTTGGAGCGTAAATCAGAGCATTATTGAGACCCAGGGAATGAATTAAATCCTGGGATATATACTCTGAAATGTATCTCCTGAAATTTATGTCTCACTGAAATAAAAATAATAAAGAACACATTCTTTGTACATAGAGCCCAGTTTAACTCCTATCTAGCTCCATATTCTTAAAATCCACTATCAGGTTTATAAGCACCTCTACTGTTATATCAAAGATTTGAAGAGGTTAAACTAAAGTCTGCAAATGGAAATTGCAAGAACACAAATCATTGTTCATACTGCTAATCTTTCAAAAGGCTTAACAGGAACAATCTTTCTTATATGTTCTCTTATCTTCTTATACCAATAGAGGTTTTGTCTGAGTACTAGCCCAGAAAACCTCTGTAGGCAGAGATTAAAATAATTGTTAATATTGGAAAACTATTTTCAATCTGCTGAAAGGTTTTAAACCATAGTTCAATGACTCAATTTCATTCCCTGTGCCCTGAGGGCTGTCTACTTTAGGAGGTGGGGAGGCGCGAAAATGAAAAGATCATTGATTAAGTATTAAATCTGTTTGCTCACGACGGTCTCCCGCCCCTCCAAAGAAATGCCCTGAAACAATATCATGCTTGAGCTTGAAGCACATCAGTTTTACCCTCTGTATCATTAAACAGCACAGCTCAGTCATCACACTGGGACAATTCTACTGCCCTCAGTAACAGGGCTGTTACAAAGGATCTCTTGGCCATTCTCCATTATCAGAGGAGATATACAAGGCCTTCCATCTGACAACAGATCCTGGACTTCAGCTCCAAAACTGTTAACAAGACATTACAAGCTCTCATACTGTAAAAAAATCTTGGAATTAAGGTATGAGTGTATAATTAGGGAGCATTGCTCTGAAACTTAAAAAAAAAATCATGTGTTTAGTCACAAATTCCTCCATAGTTTATAAAAAGTAGATGACTGGCTACTGAAACACTGGGGTAAGGACCAGTGCTTTGCCCAAATTAATTGCCAGTCTTTAAATACCAATACATGAACTGATTGCAGTTAATCATTGCTGCAACAGAGAGCCGAAAACATTGGCACCTGTTAAAGAGATGGCAACATAGCCATTCCATTTATCTGTCAAAAGTTCTCTCTTAATGATTCTCATTTTCTTGAAGTACCTCAAGGTATCAACCTTGAATATCTGCTAGAAGCAGAAAATACACTGATCTACCAACACTATCACTTCATGCAGAAGAATAAATCTGAGATTACTAAGGTTCCTTCTAATCTTAAAATTGATTTTGCAAGAACCTGTCTGTGTCTAAGTCTTAATTTAAAGACGTAAAATTAAGCCTTTTCTTTCTGCAGACAGGTACATGTGCATACATGAACAATGGAACAGATTAAATGGAAATTCTGCCGGCGATGCATAGTAATAGCTTTTTCCGTATCAATTATCTTTGAATGCATGGAAGCCTCATGAGATCAAGTTTTGTTCTGGTCCATATTCTGAAATTCCCAGACAGTAGGCAAAACTCCAGTTTCTGTTCTTTTTAATGGATGTTTGGGAAACTCAGTAGCACATAAACATGGAAAGGGCAATGAGAGTGATTCTGTCCTCTTTCCTCAGAACATTAACAGAAGTGTTTCCTGAGAACCCATAGCTTTCTATCTTGCATGTTAAATACAAATAATAATACCAAATTTGAGCTCTTGTTACTCAAACCTCATTCCTGAACATAGGAGAATCATAACAATATTTTCTAAAGCCAGACTGAAACCCTTTGATAAGAAATTTTCTTGAGCCTGAAGCAGATGATTGCAGTTATTAGACTGTCACTACCTTCATGGATTTCCCCAAAGGTGCCAATCAGTGCAGCATCACTGATTTGAAAGGAAACAGACAGCTGTAAATCATCTGCATTGTTTGCCAGATAATTTCAGAATACAGGAGGAGAGAGGAAAATATTAAAAACAAAGGGTCTTCTATTTCAAAACATCCTTCCCTATACATACCTTATATTCCCTATCAACTTTAATGTCTATAGCATTCCAAACTGGACACTCTTCATAAAAGGCAGATGTTTAGTTCTACAAAAAAAAAATCATGTCCCTGTTGAAGTCCTTCAGGTTTCTAGATTTTTGCTTTACAGCAAAAATTAGTAAGAATAGCAAAAATTTTTGTAGTTTTCAGTTTGCTCTTTCAAATTTTCCCCTGCTCATAATTATAGATCTCCTTGGAGGTTTTATTTGGGAAGGGAAAATGTGCAGTGGACAGCTGTTTTTCCCAGGAGTGGTTACAGCACCACTTCCTTTCCTTGAGGTAGCAGGGCTTCTGATTGACAAAATCCAAGTTTGAGTCCCCCTTTGAAACATCATTTTTGAATGACTCAGAATTGAGCTATCAGAGTACCAGGTCTCAGCTAGGGTTTGGGCTTAACGACTCTGCCACTCTCTTTGGCCCACGAGGTCTGGGAGCGTGGGACAAGTTCAAGACCTGGAACTGAATCCCTTCTGGGAAAGTGCATTGTGCTAACTGAGAGAGACTCCTGGGACAAACCACTTTAAATAGCATTTGTTTCTAAGTGCAATAGTTCATGTGAAAATGCATGCAGCACTAGCTCTTACAAATGTTTCACCTCAGAATGTATTCTGTATGTGGATGTGGACAGGAAGAATAAGGAGGGAGCAAAAGTTCAGCTGGTCTAATATTTAGGTATAGAAGCTGGGTTTTCATTGTCTCTCAGTGCTCCCTCTCTCCTTCGGAGCTGCATAGGGGAATGCATGGAAGAAAGTAAGGCTGTAGCTTCCCAGAACAACACAGCTGAAGCTTGCCAGACACATGGTGACCATCAGAAGGTTGCAGTGATAAGTCTAGCTATATAAATAAACATGGCTGAATTCTGCCCAAACAAAACATTGTTTGCTTTGTGTTGCATGGAAAAGGAAGAGTAAGGGATTGGATTGAAAACTCTCCCATACAGCAAAAGCCAGGAGAGAGAATTTTTGGCTGGCTTTTACTTGACTGTAGGGGGCAGGAGGAGTACAAAAAATACCTCTCCCATTGGGGTTTATTGCACGTTTTGTGCTATGCTCGGGCTTTATGCAGTATTCACCATGGGCATAACAGAGTAAACTTTAAGGTCAGTCCTTGATGAGATCCGTGAGAGAGACCTTCCTTCTGCTTCACCCAGCAGTGAGTAGTACAACTGAGCCACTGAGGACGGGAGAAACTGAAAACTAAACAAATACATTTTTTGCTTTTTCCATTCCCTTGATTTGTTTTGTTTTGAATTGAAATTTGTAAGTGAACTCGGCTCAGCTGGAATGTACTCATGGCCATTCTAGCCTCTTTCAGGAGAGCTGTTTGTCTCAGGGATAGCATCCATGGGACCCGCAAGCATTTGTATCTCCGTACCAAGTAGATGACTTCTTAGAGCATGTAGAATACAGGTGAGAGAAGCAACCTGGTACATCATTGGGAAAGTATTCACTGAGGAGTGGATCCAGAACCCTGACTGATGTTGTGTTCTTTACAGTTCTCTTTTTAATTAAAGGACTGTCCTAATGCAGGTTCTGTTTTGCTCTTGTCAGTGACCATGCTTGTGGTCAATGAACACATTCAGTACTGTTTCCAAAGATGACTATGAAGCTATCCAAGGGTCTCCATACAAACTGGTTTGTCTGCTGAAAGCAGAAAAGCAATAGTAGCATCATGGGGCTGAGTTTACTGGTGGTACGGCAGAGTCATGCTGACAGAATTCTGCGAGTGTCAGGATGCAAGCCACCATCTCAGAATGCACTGGAGCACTGAACTACTTTGAGTCAGGACAAAGAGACTGCCCAAGCAGAACAGGAGACAATGCTGTTTCTGAAATCTGTGCTAATTGGCTGGGACTGAGCTTAAAAGTCTTTGTCTAGCACCAAGTCTTATTACAGAGATGCACTTTCTGTGCTATAAAAATGAATCAGCTTCTTCAGAGCTGAGCCAATGCACGTACAAGACGTTCCATTACAAAACTAAGATTCATCCTACATCACTCTTTCAGATTACCTGGTAGTGTGTTTGAAGTCATTATTCTGAAGTACTTTACATCATAAGACCGTAGACTTTCTGGTTCTGGAGGATGAAGATTTCAAGCACATGTCTCCTTTCAGTTCACAGTCATATGAGGTAACCTCAGCAAAACGGAATGTGCAGATAAACATGTAATCCAACATAGGGAACCATAGCAACAATAGCTACACTAAGAATGGAAGTAATACCCTAGTAAAGTATATTAAATAACAGTATTCTGAGTCTTTTGCAAGTTGCTGAATGCCAGGTTTGAGACACTTCCACTCTAGCTTATTTCTTTTTATAGCAAAATGCTGGAAATGTCATTGTCATATTTAAAACCTGTCTCCTGACAGAAAGGTGCACGTATCTGCCTCTCTGGAAGCATTGTCTGATTTTATTTTGAATGCAATGAGAAAGACTTCCTGCAAAGACAAGGGTTTACAACTATTGAGAATTTCTCCTTGCTAGGGTTATGGTATAATTTTCTGTGCAGATCTTCATTACAATAAGTTAGTGTACAGAAAGATGCCTGTAAAGGATAGGACAAAGCCTAGCAGCAAGTTCTGCTAACCAAGAAAGTGCAGTGTGATGCTCTGCTGCTTCCTGTGATCATGGCTCCTATGGTTCATTCAATAAGCTCACATAAAAATTACCTGATTTATTGCACTTTCTTTTATATACTTGTTTCAAGGTGACACAAAGCAACAGGATGGTTAGTTTATGTTGTCAGTGAGATTTCCTATCCTGTGCAGCACAGGCCTCCCCTTCCCTGCCTCACACACATCCACAAAGATCATATAACATGCATCTAATACAGCTGCAGAATACTGGCCATGGTTGTGAAAATTGAAGGGTATTGAGGTGATGCCCTGATACTGGAATATCCTGAGACTAGTTCTTTCTAGACTGAGAATTCCATGACTGAGAACAATTGAAAAGCATGCTGTTACATCTGCTAGCTAATCTTTGTGGTCTCAACATCATTCTGTACAGATGATTCACATGGCACACAGTTTTAGTTTACCTGTGTTATATTTATGTGTAATCCTTGATCATTATAGATGGGGGCTTATTCCAAACCCAGTACATTGTTAACAGTAATATGTTAACATAAGGTTAAATATTATTTTTGTTAAAAAATTCCCTTTTTCATCTTGCACTATGGTGCATATTGGTTTTGTTATCATGCGCACACATTGCTACTATTGTGACCAATAAGTAACAAGTCTGTTTACTGTTCATTAACTAACCTTTGAATTTCCCAGATAAATAGAAACAAAGGTTTTCTGGCTGTTTCTTTCCAGGCACCGTTTTCTTGTATTCTTACAGTAACTGAATGGATTGATAGAGGTTGAAACTTTCATATTAACAACTTGCTTGCCTGCTGCTTTGTACCACACCCTCACAAGAGGATTATACCTTCAATTTTTCCCACTTCTGTCATCAAGGCTAGAACAATCTTCAGGTGTTTTCCCACCACATCCTTTCCAATTCTCAGCAATCAGCAGAAGCTAGTGCTACCTTTACTATCATGACTGCCCCACACTCTAATTTATGATTTCTATGCTTTGAGAGGGTAAGCAGTATTTTGTTCTGTTCAAAAGCAAACATGAATACCTTAACAGCCAACAGCTGCAGAATAACCGCAAAAGTGTTTATGTGTTCAGAAATAAAACCTTGCAAGCTTATTGACTGGTCTAGCTCTCAATGTAACATCTCTTCTGCAAAAGTTACTTATTTAAAGATTTAGAGCAGTATAAAATAATGAGCTTAAAATTGAAATGTTTGCCTGGGGAAGTCTGCCTTATCAAATATTACTTAACAGGGATGCTAATGACTCATTTAACTCTGATGTTCAGCTCCTGAAATAAAGGAAACAGAAAAACATAAGAAGACCATAGCTGTTAATAAAGTTAGCAACTTCCCATATAAATTTTAAATCCCCCTGCATTGCTAAAATGCCAGTGAACTGAGGTCCTCAGGCTAGATGTAACAAGATTTAACAGACTGGGAACACACAAAATGCTTTGTATAATCTTCAAATTTAAAAAATGATTGATAGGTTTTGAAAAGAGACACACTGTTCCTGAAGTCTAAACTTTTCCAGTAATTACCACTGGGAAGGGATGACTAATTGCAGTACTCTCTGTGCTACACAATATACATAGCAGACATATATACTGAAGAGTTTTGATTTAGATGTTCTCCATTTGATAGAAGGAGTTAAACTATTTTTGGAAAGAGACCTATGTGCCTGAAGGCTGTAGGCTGTAGGCTGATGAAAGTCTTAAACTGTGCTTTGTAGAATCAAAACATTTTCTGCTGCTGCTGTAAGTCAAAGTCAAAGCTTTTGAATTTTATACAATATGCACAATTGCTCAAAGGGCAATTACATTATTAGTATTAAAATCTTCATCCCTTTAGTTATGCACTGCAAATGGTTTACATGTAAAAGGGCAATCTTAGGTTCTTATAACACAATAGATCTGTAACTTTTAGCAGTAGTTGGACATAACAAGGCTGTTGAGATTTCTGTAGGTATTTCATCCTCTTAAGACAACATATTTTTTCAAGAATATTGATAATTGGAAAAATATTTGTAGAAGCCTATTCCATTTTCCTGAATTAATTTTGTGCTTACCTAAAACAGAAGGGAGGCCTATTCAAATCAGTCAGTGAAGGATAAGTATTGTGAGGGAGTTATGCTCCTGTTTCCTCAATTCTTTTGTTCTTTCAAATTTGGCTAGCATCCCTTGTGCACTACCCAGTTTCCTGGACTTCTGCCGTACTTTTGTCCCAGAAAAGATTTACAACTCTTCAGTTCAAAGTTAGCTAACCTGACTGGTGCCACACAGCAAAAAGAGTGAGCTTGAAACACCGTCATCAAATGAGGGCCAGTATAAAAGGTTACCTGTTAGAGCCTGCATAAGTTATTCGCTTTTGGATAAGAGGAAGGTGCCTTGCATTGTACCCATTCTTGAGCACAGCATTTAGCATTTTTTATCTGTGAACTATTTCACTTCCTGGAGCTTTGCTATGATGAAAGCCACCTGTCTGGACCTCCGTCTAACTCCACCCACAACTGCATGTTTTACTTCTGCAGTTTAGAGGCCAGAGGTGCCTGTGCCTAGTACCTCCCACTAGGAATACACAGCAAAATTTCCTGTCAAAAATTTCACAGTTTTGAGCTGAGGTGGCAGCTACAGAATGGTTGGTTAAGGACTATGTCATTAAGAGGAAGAGAATTGCACTATTTCCTGTACCTTGGCATTGAATTAAAATTCCTGAATGCACTGGGTGTAGGTGGCAAGGTTTTGTTAGAATGGGAGCTTCCTTCTGTGGAAGGAGGTCAGGTCTGCCCTGTGCTGGACATAGGCAGTTCCAGATGGCTCTGCAGCAGGCCCATGATAGGATACAGCAAAGCCCTTCAACCAAACTGGTGGTACTTCCGTAAAAACGTGCTTAAGACCAAAAAATACAGTTGGGGGAGGCATCAGAGAAGGGAATAAGGGCAAAAGGAGGGATGAACAAAAATAATGATGAATGACAAAAAGAACACCACAGTTAGAGGAGAAGGAGGCGCTCCATGGCAGGGGAGGCATACCACTAAATGGACTGAAGTCTGCTAAGGATCCACTCTGGAGCACAGGAAAAGCATAAAAAGGCAGGAGCTGCAGGAAGAAACAGCAGCATCTGTGACCACCTTTCCCCATGCTGCTCATTGCCTCCCTGACTGAGCGTAACTGGAGTGGTGACAAGGGGTGAGAAGGGCAGTCTGAAGCTGAGCCTGGCAAAGAGGAAGGATAGGTGTTTTAGATGTTTATCTTTTGTTTGTTTCCCATTACCAAAATGATAATTAAACATTAAGTTCATCAAATCCAGTCTGGTTTTCACACAGCACTACTTGGTTAGTAAGTTGTCTGTCTTTTTTCTGACCCTTGAGTTTTCTCACCCCTGTTCTCTGCCCTTCCTCTTTCATCCTGCTGGACAGGGAAATTGAGTAAAAAGCTGTGTGGGTGTTCAGGTGAGATAACTGGGCCGACTCAACACTGTTATAGAGACTTTGTAGCACACGCCAACCCTGTGTCAGGAGCTGGGTTTCAGACACACGGTTTCTTTGTAGTGGAAACTGTAGGAACGCTTCAAAACTCAGAGTTAAAAAGCCAATGATTTTGAAGTATTTAATAGCCTGAAAACTTTAGTTATTTCTTAGACTTTCTCCTGGTGGCCCTCAGCATTTTCAAAATTAAAACCACCTTCAGCTAACTAAAAACCAAACCAAAATAAAAGAAAACCTGAATAAATGGTGAGATAAACTGATTCTAAAAGGAGCAGCATGAGAAAGGAAGGGAAAGGAGACTGAAATGTCATTGTTATTTCTTTGTTTCAACTGAAAATGAGAACAGCTTACAATAGTTACCACTGCTTTGGAAAACAGTTTTTTATTGATGACAGCAAATCATGCTTAACATGCCAGGCTATAAAGACTCACAAGTGACGTTCTCCTGTAAAGGCCATTTATCTTGTATTCTTGCAGATCAACTGGTTGTCTTCTGTGGTTAATTGCTCATTTGTTCTCCTACACTAACTAGCTGCCTCCAAATACCATCTATGTTTCTCAGTGCTGAGAGTACTGTGTAATTTTCTGACAGTGGTTTATCCTATTAAATGTTTCACAGAACGGCTCCACTGATAATTATTTAAACTCCATCAGTAAAAAATCCTCTCACTTAGTTTCTGTTGATTTCCTAGGAATGATTTTAATTTTCAATACTTATTAAAACTTCCTATTTTCTTTATGATGGACAAGAAAAGTACATTGACAATTACTATAGGATTCAAGCATATTCTTGAAACAGACACTTACTGACTTCGGCTACAATACGGACAGTGTACAGAATTGAAGTCACTCTGGCATAATCTATAAATCATATTGCTTGGTTTGTTGACATTTTAAACAATGGCTGCAGTCACTTGATGAGTGATGGATGAAGTGTTCTGCACTTAATCTGGTCCTATCCTATCACATAGTGTCACAGTGTGCTGTGAAATGGCTTCTAAGGTCTATCACAGGGGCACCAATACTTGGACAATGACTTTTGCCTCAGGCTCCTTACAGACCTGGATAGTGCCTGCTCTGTAGAAGCACTCAAGCTGAAGGAGTAAGGATGAGTCTTTTAAGTATGGGGTGACATTTTCACACAACATAATAAAAAACATTGATGGAACTCAAGCTTCAAAGTCCTTTCAGTGCATTTGAAATTCCTCTGTTTCTGCCCTTACAGAGAAGTTGAGGCACAGTCTGAAAGAAAATGGTTATCTCTGGTCTCCCCTTGTTGTCTGTATTATATTTCAATAAGTATTTATGTGGTACTAAAAATCTGTGGCCCCCTTTGAAAATGTACAAACCATTCTTAGTGGGTTTGCTGAATGTACCAACGTAAAATAATTTCCTCGAGCAGAAATATACCATTTCATAACAGACACCCAATTCAGAAAGCTGGATAAAATTTCAGTCCCCCAGAATTTAGCAAGGCTTGCTGATCTACTTAGGGCTGCCAGTAAAATGTTTCTTTTTCAATAGAAATCATTCCCACACAGGCATTCATCTCTTCAGAAAACTGGTCCAAGTACATATCTTTCCAAGTAATTCTTACTGGGTCATCAGTGGAAGTGGGAGTAAACTTATTTCAAATTATGGTGTCAAAGCTCATCAGCTGTAACAGTATTTGTGAGAATGCAAGAATTTGGAAACTGGGAGCATGTAGAGTCTGTCTCATGGCTTGGTCACATCCCAGTCTCACAGCACTAAACCCAGATCCTCTATGTGCTGTTCCTGGTGTTCACAGACATAATTATTTCATTTTGCAGGGTTATTTTTTTCATTTCAGTGTATGTAATAATGTGACCACTCAGCTGTCAACCATCACAGAAATAATTGGGGGTAAATATATTAAGAGGAGATATAAGCATACAAGGATTTGGTTTGGTTTCAAGAAAGCCAACTGGTTCATTAAAAAAAGTTTCCAACATTATATTATAGTATTTTTGCAGTTTGGAAGTGCCTGAAGCAGGACTCATAGTGAAGTGGTCAGCTGAAATGTTTGAACACCTATACATACCTTACACTTACCCTCATAATCTCTTTTATAGAAGTTTCCTGCAGTAGGGATATCTGCCTCAGTGCTCAGTGATGATATCTACAAGCAGTTCTGTTGATAGGCTTGGCAAAGATTTTAAAAAAGATACATTTTATATGTCTGAGGTATTTTACCTCTCTTTTTATTTTTTTTTAATGAGAGGGCATTTTACATAGCTGTGTCTCTGACTATGAGAAAAGCAGTAAGAAGGAATATTTTTTCTGCTTCAGACAATGGATAATGATTTTTTTTTTCCTTTAAATTATTCACTCTCCGTATGTTTATGCAGCACAGTGTGCTTGGACAGCCTGCAAATTTCACAAGGATAATTTTGTTATTAAACATAAATTCTCATCACTTCATATTACATATACACTCTTATAAGTGGCTATTGCACGTATCAGATTTGATCCTCTATCAGTAGTTTTCTTGGCACAGCTGCGCTATTATGGCGAGCAATCATCATTATAACTCTAAGTTAAAGTTTACATTGACATGGGTCCTTTAGATAATTCTATCCTTTATTTACAGGAAGCCCATTTTTTTTCCCAGGCACTTTTGTTGTTTTTTCTGTTTCAGAGTAATTTAGGCAATGTTTATGTGGAGTACATTTAGTGTCTCTAAACTGAAAATCTTTGGACGTGTTTGGCTTCTGGCATACCTATGTGGACTGGTATGCGAGTGACACATTCAAATTGTATTTGAATATCTGGGTCACTTACTCTGAAGGATTTACTGACATTAAGGAAAAGTGCTGCAGTACTTTTCCAAAGGTTTTTAGCAGCTGTGGTTGATGTAATGTAAATGGTTCTCTGGGCCTTGCTACTGGTTAGTCAGTGTTGCTAATGTGGAAAATGAATGTTTTTGCTAAACATGATCAATCAGACCATGATATGTTCATTTCTGTGGCTTGGCCCCGAGCATCTCTTCTCCCACTTCTCTCTCCCACTTTAGTGGGTATTGTGCCATTAGCAGAAAGCATGCAAAATTGCTCTAATGCTTTGCAGCTCTCAACTATTCACGTTCTTGAGATGTAATCCTTCCCAACAAATTGAAAGAGAAAAGTCTATCAGCTCAGGAGTGGTGCTTCATATGTATAGGTGTCTCTGTGTGTAGAGGCTTCAGATTCTACAAAGCACTGCTAATATACAGAAATTAAAACTTTTCAGTGCTTTTTAAGGCATACTGATGAGACAAAATCCACATTGGGAGAGAATATTCAAATTCATTATTTGTTTCAATCCCGGTTCTTGGCGCTTTGAATAATACAGAAATAAAGACAGCAGAGGACTTGTGGAGAAAGTTATCCTAAAAAAGAAAGTTACTGGAAGAGCTACAAATTCTTTCTATCTCTCCTTCTCAATTTTTCCATCAGCTTCTTCTAGAAAACAGCAGCAGCATTTCTGAGCTTTTGCTTTTTCTTGACTGTGTCATGTTATTTTTGAGATAATTCAGACTGACTCAGTTACCCTGCTGTCAAGCCTGAGAAACTGCATTGACTGTACTAAATGACTTCTCGGGTGGGTGTAACTATGGCAGGAGAATATGGCAGAACGGATGTAAAAAGGAACTAGCAAACAGGATAGCATATAGCTTGAGTAACAGGCAATAAGGAGAGGTGTGCAAATCCACTCCAGCCCAATGCTTTGGCCACTAGTTCATTCCCTCCCACTGGAGTTTTAGTATTATTTATGAAAAATCAGAGCCCACTGGCACCTTGATGCCATGATACAACATGATCTGTGTTCATCTGCAGCATTGTTTCTCCCCTACCTGGGATGCTCCAGCATTAGCAACCACTGTCTCCTCAAATCCTAATCATTCTTAACCTGCTATTTCTTGCTCCAATCATAGCACACAATAGAATGTGTGAATTTGTTCCACTTCTCTGGGAATTTGCATCCAAAGAGATCCTAAGGATAAATTCGAAGGGGGTTTTTATCAGCTTCTCAGCTTCAAGGAATTGATGATATTCAATTTCCCTCCTTCAACATTCTTCCCACTCAATGTCCACTCACTGTTGTCATGTTACTGGTCACCACATACAAATTTCTGTTTATTCCCAGATTGTGGGAGATTTTTAGCATAAACTCTAATCTCTTCCCATGTAAACAGTGCAACGATTCTCAGTGATGCCATTAAAGAACATGCTATTATTTACATCAAAACATTGATTTCTGGGGAATGAATCAGATCATTTTATAGATCTTCATAAATAAAAAGTTTTGCTTTTCTACAGCTTCAAGAAACTAAAAACATTGTTTTTAGTTTTGAACATTACCACTAACTTGTAGGAAAAAAAAGCCAAACCTAGAGAAAACATTCCCTTAATAAAAAGACACTTTCATTTACTTTAAAATAAAAGCTGAGATAACTCTCTTTAACATAGTAGGATTATAGAAATATAGTTGCAAAAGCCTGCAAAATGATTCTAAATTAAATATATTATTGAACTTGTAGTCTTCATTATTATTTTTGAGGCTATAGTGCCTGCAAGGAAAAGGACCAAATATGAGCCCCATGTTTCTGAAAAAAGAAGCTTTGAAATAGTACTTGGCATTTCCCAGTTTATTGCACTGAACATTAATGAACATTGGGAATTCATAAACACAGAGAAATGATTTAGACTTTCCCTTCCTGTATAACTAACACAGAAGGATGGAGAGGTGAAAAAACTGGTATATTGTTTAAAGCCAGGATCCTATTTTAACCTCAGTGAGTTTCTTGCTCATGCGATACCTAGGTTCAGCCTCTGAGGAGAGATTGGGTGAAGCACATTTAGGGCAGTTTTAGTTCAGCTTGTTTGGGCACTGCCATGCATGGCCCGGTGTGCAGACATCAGTTGATGAAGATAAGTCCATGGACCCCAGCGCTGGCATGTGGTTGCCTGTTGTGGTCATGCCCCGCAGCCCACTTGTAGCCAGTGCCAATTACTGCCCTCCCAGGGAATAGGCTGGGTACAGCAAAGGCCAATGATGGCTCCCAGCTAGCACTAAACTCCAGGCCTCTCTGTTTTGGGAAATGAAGAGAATGTGGCTGTGTAATGTGAGCTGTGTTGTGACACTTGCCCTTGGGGCCAGCATGCAGGCACAGCTTGTTCTGCATTGGGATAGGCATAGCCCACATAACCCAGTTTTAGCTATGTGAACAAGCCCACGGGGTATCTGGTGGGCTCTCTTCAAAGCCCACACTTGCTGTGTTCCCTGCATTGGTAGCAGAGTTACTGCTGTTGAAATCGAGGTAAATCTGTGCGTGGTGGCCCACTCAGTTAATTCCAGCAGAGCCTGCAGCAGCAGAATGAGGAACAATGAACCCACTGAGGAGGCTGCTGGCCATGTTAGGTGCTCTATTCTGAGACTGTTAAAAGGGATAAGTTGCTGAAACATGCTCTGCCTTTCATCAAACTGACATCTTCATTTTCTATAGAAAGAAAGGGTGACTGATATACTCTCTGTATTTGACAGTGTTAATCGCCAAGTTGACTCACTCAGACAAAGCTGCCATGGATCGTCTTGCTGGCAATTTCCAGTGAAATGCAGAAAGGATTTCAAGAAAAAACATTTGGGTGTACACGCACACACACATGTATATGCATATACAATACATATACATATATATAAAGTTATTGATTATTCCTGTGTTCTTTTTGTTTCTATTCAAGGGTTTGATAATATTCCCCCTTGTTAGTTTTATTAATTTTTTTAAAGAGACATCACCCAAAAACATTGTTGGAGGAGTTGACATTAGTTTCCTTCTCTTTTGGCTTGATATAGAATTTATGTAAAAAGACTAGCTCAGATATTTTTCCATACTGAAAACCTGTGGTTTTGCCTAATTAAAAAAATACCTGTATATATTGAATTGTTTTAATGTCATTCTAGTTAACTTAAACAATTTGAAAGACATTCTGACAGATGGGACGAAAAGGTGAAATATAAAGGGACACTCATTCAAATTAAAAATATAATTGCTGCTATCCATCTGGTTGGTTATATGTAGTTCAGTCAAGTGAATTAAATTCCTGCATGAAAGATTTCCTCCACATCTTCTACTTCACAGACAGACAAGCAGAAAAATATCCGTCTATCATGGCTTAAATTATGTATCTTTAATCAAGGCATCCCAGATAATGCCAAGAACTTGGCAGAAGTGTTGTTATATAGCTCTAAAAATTTCATTTTCCATGACAGAACATTATGAAAATACTGATTACGTTTACAGAACATCCTGCAGTGCCATCCAAAAAGATCCGTCCCTGTAAGGTTAGAACAGCATCAACCAGGGTTCTGAGCCAACCAGCTCTGCTGAATTGCAACTAGGGCTAGCAGGAGCAAAAAGTCCCAGCACTGTGACTGTTGCTTCCCAAGCTGACCAGTTCTGCATGACACAGCCTGGCATCCCTAGGAAAAATCTTCAGCCTTGTATAAAGTCCAGACTTATTCCAATTAACATAATCTGAAGATTCGAATCATATTTTGTGATTAGGAGATGCTTATTTTTCTGAATTTGAGAATGAAACATAAACACCCAGTGAATTCTCCAGATTCCTGGACTGCAAACCTTGCCAGGTCCATCTTCATTTGGATTCTTAAATGCATTTTTAGTGTATTTAGCATTTAGAGACAGCACTTACATTTTTAAATTATTGAATCAGCATGGATTTTTTGCTATACAAAAGGCTGAATGCATTAAAAAACATGAGAGAATGAAGATTATCTCTCTATTTAATATTATTCTTCCATATAATATTTTAAAGTATTTTTTAGACAAATAATTTAAAGTCAAGTAATCCAGCAACCATGATGCTACACTCAAGCAGTGCATAGGATTACACGTTTGAACTATTTTTTTACTGCTTTCTCTGATTTTAAACTGGCAGCTAGAAGCAGTTGGAAAAATGTCCATGCTGTTCACTTCGCTGGGGCAAGGCGTAGGAGACAATGAAGAAGGTTTTGAAAACACATTTGAAGTTTGAGACATGGAACTCAAAGCTTTTCATTGATCTGTATAAACAGGAAACTGAGAACCACCAACAGTCTTATAACAAATGGAAATACAAAAATGCCACTGCCAACTAAACAGTAGGCATATATGTGACAGCAGAGTATGGGATTCCCTAGTCATGGGAATAGATATTACTGTGAGTAGAAAATCAGTCTATATGGTTTCAGCAGACTAAAAATTGGTTTTGAAAAATTCATAACTCGAAGGAAAAAAAGCATATTATCAAAAAAGGTCTTCCTGTGATGTCCGGTATGTTTTCCTTCTTTCAACATTAATAAATCCAAGAATCAGAAAAATAAGAAATGTCCTCTCTTTCCTTCTATCATTGCTTTGATTACATCATTTATCTTATCTACATAATGGCATATGTCATTGAAATGGATCAGAGTCCATAGTCCATTACTTGCCAGCAATATCCTTTTATGTAGGCTTATCAGACTCCTAGTGCACAGAATTGTCCTCCTTACTGAATAAGGGCCATGAAACAACAACTGCTGCTAGGTATGCTCAAAACAATTTAGTTTTTATTGTGGTTATATCTTCTGCCCCCTATTTTCTGTATAAAAGACTCATTGTTAATTGGGGTTTGATGATGTAGCTTCTCCTACAAACCTGTTATTTTCTTTCCACAAGAAAACAGGATAGTCTTCTAGGGACATAAAGTGTGATTCAGCCCCAACACCACACATCTTATTCTCATGGTCCTTTACTATCTCCCACTGTATCAGTAAAGGAATAACTTTTGCTTCTTACTGACCACCTACAGCATTCTGAATAATAAAAACTTTCTTTGAACACTGCTCTGACAACTGTAAAATTATTATCTACAATAATTTCTACAGTAAAACAATGTTAGGATAATGTTAAACCCCTGTCATGCTATACCCTGCAGGGATTAGCAAAGATTCTTTAACAGTCCTGTCCTTCTCTAACTTGGTTGCAAAATTGATTTCCTGTGTGTGGTGGCAGGGGTAGAATTGTAACACTGCCTATGAGGAGCAAATAAAACTAGGACAATTTCACTTTAAACCTGATTTTTAACACAGGCACAAACAAGTAACTTAACCAAAGGAAAATCACGTGCATTAATTCTTGAAGGCGTTTGAGGGGTTTTATTTTTATATTGCAAGAGACAGGAAAACATTAATGTTTAATAAAATCAACAAGACATAATAGCTGTATGAAATTGTTCAGATAGGTAAAGTCCCACTCATTTCATGTATGATACAAAGTTGTACAGAAAAATTCTATGTCTAAACCAGACTAATTCAACTCTGTAAAACCTCAGCAATAAAATTTCTTGAACCTGCCATCCGTACATATCCCTGGTTTTAACTGCCATTTTAGTTTTCATTTGAATTCTCTTTTTCAAAGCACTTCAAAAAGATGTTAAAAAGAGCATTTCTGCAAAGCAAAAGTAAAATAAATATATCAGTCTAACAGGATATAGCAAGCCATAAACTTCAGCATTCCACATTCAATTTAATTTTCAGTTTATTGAAATAGAAATTAATAATAAATAAATATAGGGCTTGTAAATTTCCCCTTGCTTAGATACTTTGAAAGTTCCTTTATGCGCTTTTACTTAGAAAGGCTTTTAAAAATAACTTCATCATTGAAAATAAAAAAGACAGCAAGGATTGGAATTTTTTACCACCTTTTGCCTGTATTTATCTGTCTGTGTGTGTAGTAGCCTGCAGACTATATCTAGTGCTTTTTATCCTCAGGGAAAGAAGTCCAAATTGTTAATTCACGTACATTTCTTTTCAAGTTCTGCATACTCTTCTGGCATATGATCGTTCTGTGATAGAGAAAAATACAAGTCCCTCCTTTATCACTTTTCTATAATTTAAATGATTATCTGAATAAAGCATTCAAATTATGCCTTTCACATCTCATGACTGAACCTCTCTCAACTCAATCATGCTAATTCAGCTACTGGCAGAGAATTTCAAACAAAATTAGTGTCTCATTCTGAGACATGATGTTAATAAAAGGTATTAATTACTTAGAAGGCATGTTTTTTCTCCAGACCATGAGCTTGCCAGGAGAAAATCTCTGCTGTATTTTTCCCTCTTCTCCCCAGCACAGAATTTCTCTCAGTNAAACCAACCAAACAAAAAACCCCCTCTTTTTTTCCCCCATCCTCATTGAAAACTTTTCCATCCATTTCTTCTGCATGCCCACTGGCCACTCCAGCCATCTCTCTTTTTAGGAGATACACTTACTTTGAAAGTTCATCTTTTTAGCTTTGAAAATATACATCTCTGGTGTCTTATCAAAGCAAATGCACAACACAGCCTATATTCTGTACTGTTACCTTTCTGTGAGAAAGGAAATTCTTTCTTGTTCGGTTCCATATACTATACCCTGGTCATAAACCAGGCAATTTTGACTAAAATTATAACAGAAAAAGTGCATGTAACAAAAATTAATGAGGAAAAGTGCTGAATGCATGTCAAAGGTTTTGCACAGCATGAACTGATCACCATTTAGGAAGAAAGCCTCTCCAGATCTATTTACCCGCTTGTCAGTATATCTGGGAAACAGAACTATTAGGTCCCTAATCTCCATCTCAGGGATAATAATCATTCCTCTCTTCTATCCTACAACTTCAAAAAACCAAAACCCTGTAAGCTTTCAATGCATTACCAATGTTCTTCTCTAGGACAATGTTTTACAATGGAGACAAAAAAATCTGGTTTAGATTAATCTTGAAATAATTGGCAGTGGAAGATATTTTTTGGAATGCTAACATTTATTTTAACCTCTGCATTCAGTGGAACATAGATAATAGACTATTTGACTGCAGATACTGCAGCAATGCAAGAGGATTTATCATGGACTGGTTCTGTCACAATAAACCACAATAATAGAGAAAAGTAATGTACCGTTTTAAATAGTTTGGCTAAGAGATTCAAATTAAAAAAGAAGAAGATACATAGTGTTTTCTGACACTAGAGAAAGTTGTTAGAAAATTGAAATAGTACACAGAAGATTCTGTCATTTTCCCTTCACTGTTCTCCAACATTAAAGCATGATCTGTGGACCTCTTGTTTGCTTGGGCACCATTTAATCTCTGAATTTCACTTATTTATACTCCTTCTAAGCAGAACTGGGCTATACAGAAGCTTCCATTTACATTGCCCTTATTTGTAACAGTTTTAACCTTTCTTCACAGTCCATTGCTGTACCTCTGTCCAAAAGCAGCAAAACCTGATGTTTTTCCTCCATTATCTTTGCCCTTTTAAAAGAGCTTCACATAAGATTCTGTACTTAGGTTGAGTATGAACTCAAAGTGGAAGTGATACATGTATTAGTATTCCATCAGGTTTGTGTATTCATTCTAGACATAACTTGAGCTTCCCCTGCAGCGAGAACTAACCACGCTCTGGCTGTGCCAGGACACTGCAATTGTTGGTGCACATGCAATCCTTGCAATGGAGTTTGGTGCAGGTGCCAGCAGCCTCACTTCTTGTGGGGCATCTACAGCTTCTCTGGGCAACCTAGTCCAGTGCCTCACCACCCTCACAGCAAAGAATTTCTTCCTTAAATCTGATCTACACCTACTGTCTTTCCGTTTAAACCCATTACCCCCTGGCCTATCATTACATGTCTTGTAACCCTGTAGTTTGTGGCTATTACTGAGTTCCTTAAAAACTGATTATTGTCTTGACTTTTGCCCTTCAGAACAACCTTCATTTCTCTGTTACACTCAGCTTTCTTCATGTTTTTTTCAGACTAGGAACATTAAGTCCGGAAATTAACACTGGGCCTTCCCGCACTGAATAGTAAAACAAGAGTTAAAAGGAACGAGGATAAGTCTTATCATTCTACTTAATCCTGATAGCAACACCACTGAGGCCAAAAAAAGCATGCAGAGTCCTTCTCCAATTCAAGTGATGTTTATTTGCTCTTCATGTTAATTTTAATTTAAATTCTCTATGTTAATTGTAATTTTAATTCCTTTTAACTTCCTAAATTCTTGTTAAAGAGTCACTTGTAAAAAAGAAAGGATGCCCTGCATGTTTAATCACTATACAGAGATAAAGGTGCGTGCATGTGTCCGCATACAAAAAACAGATTCAGACACTGAGAAGAAGGCAGAAGCAAACTTCACTGTTAACAGTCTGGCAGAAAGTTGAGATTTTATTAAGCTCAACTCAAGTATTTATTTTAGAGGGAACATAATACAAAGATTAAACTTACATGATGAGCGAGAAATAATTTTTAAGCAGCTGAATTTTTGCTAGGATTTTTAATTTACAATTACATTTTTAATTTTTAATTTACCTTACATGTATGCATAGGAGCACTCAACATGGAAAATATGAGAGAACTATCTAATGAAAGAACATCAGCCATTAATTAACCCAAGCATCACAAAACTGGGAAATGCACAGAGAAGGAATTCAGCAGCCTTAGGTAACGTCTGTGGAGAAGTGGAGCTGACACCCTACACGTACTGCAGAAAAAAGTACTTTAAAGTAAGCAATTTTTCCAATAATGAGTAAACTATGTGTCAAATATGTCAGTGGTGAAAATACAAGCCTGTGAGATGAACACAAGATCTCATAGCCCGTAAAATGCAATGCTTTTTTAAAACAAATAAAATTCTCTCCTAGACAGAATGCTAAACAAAAGCGGGAGCTCTAAACTGAAAGCAACAAGTACATTTCAGTATTAGAAGATCTATTTTTAATCTTATTTCTGACCACATTTTATAAATACACTAAAAGCTAGTGCAGAGGAATGGAAAAAATTCCAAGTTCTTTAGACCAGCAGCAGTGATGTAATTAAAAACAACTATGAATTGCCCCCAGGAACAGGCTGGGAAAGCTGCTAACTGTATAGTAATTTCTAAGTTGCTAGTGTCTGCAACAGAATTGAGATCAAAATTTAAATGTTTACTTAGTCCTTTTAGATCTCTGGGCTTTCAGGTTTTTTTTTTCTGCCTTGGAGGCCACTCTTTTTATCCATCTGCCAACACATGGTACTGTATTTTGATTATTTCTTTTTGTTTTTCATTCCCATTCCTGTGTATGTAGTCTCCATGTATTGCAAAACTCTTGGAAGTTTTTCATTTTTAATTCATGTTCAGAATATTATTCTATATTTCCCATAGAAGCACCTTTCTACTCTACAGAGCAAATTCCAAATGGGAAGCAGTATGAGTAATTTTTGGATGCTTTCTTACTGCCAGCACTAGCAGCTTTACCATGGAAGCTAAACAACCAAAAAAATCAACCTTTCATCCCGGGTATTTAGAAATACCAAATGTAGGTGCTAAGGGTCAAATCAGTAGAACCATCACCCTGATCCCAGGTATAACACATTTAGATAAACTCCATTGCTATGGATTTGCTCCATGGATTGTAAAGTTTTTCTTTATTAGCGTAAGTGAGACAGTATCTTCACAGGAACTCTCTTTTTCTTTTCATATATTCTTTTCCATTTCCATTCTTGGTCAGATGAAATGATAGTGCTGAAATCAGCCTGTCACTTATATAATTTGAAAGCCTATTTACGATAGAGCTTCAAACCATACTCCTCCTACACTCATGCACTCCTAGTTGAATTAACCTTCAAGTCAATGAATATTTAATTTTTACAATATTTTCAGCATCTCATCTCTCCACAGTAAGTGTTTACTGGATAACAACATATCTGATAGGGTGCTAAATTATTTGAGGCACAAGAGATGAAATAAAAAGGGCTACTGACAAATTAACTACTCCTGAATACAGAAAGCCCAAGTCAAAAGATAAAAATACTTTGTCAGGTGTTGAAAAGTAGGCAGAAGGTATGGACAGAGAAACTCAGGAAAGATATAAAACATTATTTTCTACCTTGACAGCAGCCATAAAAGTGGGCTATTAAGGAAATTAAAGCACTGGAGGCCACTATGATACATTATAAACAGATCAATAGCCTACAATGCCACATGTATCTTTTTTCCAACATTTTCAGTAGCTAAACACTGTATCAAGAGGTACAGAGCTGTGAGAAATAATCTGATTCACTTGGGCTAATACTATAAACCTAAGAGCAACAAAAACAAAAGTCAAGCAAAGAGATATTACTTAGGTTTTAAATAAGCTAAAGACTTTCTTTAAAAACAGACAAACAAAACAAAGTAAAATCAAACACAACCCAAACCAAACAAAAGAAAGCAATGAACCTAGAAAAAAAAACTGTGTTAAAATTCCTGTTCCAGCAATCTCAAATCATTTTACAGAAATTTATTGGTCAGATAAAAAATTCATGTGTACAGTGAATCCACTTCCAGGTTCAAGTTTTGACGAGAGCATATTCTAGTCCTTAGACTAAGTTCATGTTCCTATGAACTTCTATTAAGTTCCAATTATTTATTTGTGTCAGGCAGAGGAGTGGTTTGATGCTGTGTCATTTCTCTGCTGACTGCCCTACTCATCTCTTGGTTACATGGCTTTGGGGCTCTCCTATCTTCCTCCATGGCCTCCAAATTGAGTTGGCTCCAAAATCTTAAAAAAAAAAAAAAAAATCCATTATCAAATTGATATTTTCTAAATGATCCGACTGAAGCTGTAAGTCATAGCCTTAAATACCATGAGCAAACTCCTAGATTAAATATAAACTGGTATTCCCACTAATTTGATGTAAAAATGTTTAAGGGAGAATAAAACCAGAAATAACTATAACAGGGAGCAACAGGATGTTTCTGCATTGCTGGGATTAGTTGTCATGTTAATTTCCCTATTGAAAGTATTCATTGTGTTTCTTTAAAAAATTATGAACTGCAGTATGCAAATAAGAAGAAAAAAACAAGTACCTCTGTTTCCATCTGATACCAACAGTTGACTTACAAACTCATGAATCCCTAAGAAATGCAAGTCTTGCAAATTACTGGTGTATTCAACGGATTTCTAAAAGGATTTAGAAAACAGATTTTATTTAGGCATATTCAAGCTAGGGTTTGTATTTATTTTTATGTCTCCTTAGGGAGGAGAGTTATTTATACTTTTCTTTTTAATCTATTATTTATGTGTTAGCTCTCTGTGACATGAATAGCATCTCAGGGAAGGGCTGATCCTGGGTCTAAAGAAGATATGCAAAGCTGAATATCCATGTGTGCAGAAATCTGATTGTTGGGATTTATAGTCATAGCATCTTTCCTTACTAAATGTTTTCGGTGAGGCTGTAATTTCATGTTATTGCACAGGACAGCAATAGAAACCCTTTAAAGTACAGAATCAACATAGAGCAACTGTGAAAAACAGCAGCAATTACACCAGAAATAGTGGTTGGATAAAGCCAGGCTAATCTTCTGTGCCTTCACATGTAACCCAAGACTGAAATTCAGATCAATTCTAGGTTTACAGAAACAAAGCAGAGAGCATGTGTTCTTAAAAAAGACTACAGTTTGATTTCTATTAAATTCTTCTATTTTTCTCCAGACGTACACTGCCTACCCACAAGGCTATAGTATATGTTGGAGAGGGTAGTCCCTGATGTTACAGCTTACATAAAAGGAAAATGTTCTTGCCTTCCATTCTCCCTTTAGCTATCCAGGGCAACCACATTTTGTATGGTATCAAGCAAGAATACTGAAAGCATGATAAAAGCGGTCGCTTCTGACTTTCAAGAGAAAATTATTCTAGTCAGGAAAATCACCTCCCAGCACCACTCTAAAAGACTGTAGTAAAAAAGTGAGACTTAACACGATCTTAAGACACAATATGTTCCTTTCAGTAGGAAAATAAAAAGCTAGCATTTTACATTGAATTCCCTAAATAACCTTGCTGATGGTATTTTTTCAGGATTTTGTTTTTTGTTGGTTTTTTTTTAGAGTGGGATTTCAGTTCTACATGCCACAGGAGATGGGCTGCTGATTAAAGCTGTTTGATCCTACACCAGCAAACTGAAGGCCACCTACTGCCTGCTTAAACTGCTCCCTCACTTTCTCAAATGCATGTCTTCATTATTTTGATTTCATCTGTAGCTTTGTGTAATAAAAAACAAAGTAATTTGTCTGGTATGTACTTATATCACTCTGAAACCAGTTCTCATTTATGATGAAAACATCATAAATGGATTTTCAGTGTGTCATTTCCGTGTATGTTACCCTATTGCACATTCCCAAGTTACGCCAAAATAATTATGAGGACATGCTCATCCTAATATAGAGCTGAAACTGCATTCCTATCGTGGAGCTGCTTTTCAATATATTTTCTGTGGAACAAATTTCTTTGAAAACAGTAATACAGCAAAGTATTTGGCTGGTACTTTATTAATGCTATGTACAATGAAAAATTCATGTCAGAATAATTAACAATACATGTCACAACTCATTAGAATCAACACACGAAACTATTGCTGCTGGCAACACAAGTGACACACACAAGTCAGCTTGTGGCAAAGACATGTCACTTCTTCTAATCACAGGAGGGAGGGACATGATATCTCTTCCAATCAAAAAGTACTTTCTCCATTTAAATTTAGTACTCATGTTGATTAAACAGTTTTCTACCTTAATCTATTTTAATCAGATAAAAAGACTTTGTGCCATGTACATGATGTCTCATGTACCTACAACTCACGGTAAACTTAACAGAATGCAGAATACAGGAAGAAAGTATGTTTGAAAACCAGAAAGCTTTGTAATAAACCACATAATGAAACAGTATCATACATTTATCATAAATAATAAAAGCAGCATGAACATGTGATACCTTTTTATTAAATGGTCAGTGTTACTGAAGACAGAGAAAACCTACTCCTTTCTTGAGGAGGAAAAGTAAGATAGAAATAAAAAGGTAAATGTAGCTTTCTCCAAAAATGTCATACTATTATGTGCAAGAAAGCATGATTATAACTTTTCTAAGTAGATTATAGTTTCTGTACATGCACAGTTCTTGGGATTCTATGAACAGTCAGATCACATCTAACTGGTTATTTAGTCTCATATGCCTGTATGGTTGCAGGAGAGATTTATGCATGCACAGTTCTCTTGCACAAATATTAGCCTGTGTTTCCTGCTGTAAAGGACTGAGGTCATGTCTACAACAGAAAGTTCGTCTGGCAGAACTCTGACCTTATTACAACTCGTACACATTGTGCTGGAAGGAGAGATGCATACTTGCCGAACTGCCTTTGCTAGTGCTAAATATCCTCCATTTAAAAGTCCATTTTGGAAAAAAACATGAGATATACACACTTTCTATTGACCCTAACCACTCTGCTGAACTGAGTTCCTTGGGGATATCCTGAAGCGTGTTCTGACATGTCCACAAAGAGATCATGACGCCGTCCACCTCAGTCCACCCAAGTCCTTCCCACCCAGCTAGCTCTTGAGGTGGGGGGAGTGTCAAGAGTGGCCCTCTCCCGGGAACTTCCGGAGCCCGGGAGGAGGGTAAGGCCCAAGCCTTCATGGTAGTCATCGGCGTCTGAGAGAGATAAAGAGCCAGGAGGGTCCTTTCTGGGTTCCAGGGCTTTATTAAGGGAATGGGTAGGGGGACAACCAGGGTCGGGGAAAGGATACCAAAAAAGGCGAGGAGAACAGCTTTGCACAAATTTAAATAGGGGCCCTCCCCCATGGGAGGGTACAACACAAAAGCCAATGGAGAGAACTTAGGGGCGTTACATTGGGAGGGATCCAGGGCACAATGAACCAATAAGGAGGGACAAGGGTGGGTCACAACTTACAACGTTCAATCATATAACTAGAAACCGGTAACTGACACTGAACTTTCTAGAACAATAGGTGTGGCCAGGGGGGATTGACAGCTTGGAGGGTAGGGGCTAAGGTAACTGACAGGGAAGGGTCTGGATCAAGGCGAGGGGTTTAGGCTAACAGACAAGGATGAGGGCAGGAAGGGGCGGTGTGGATCAGACCAACTCAAAAAGGGATTACATAGGGAAAAACCATTTTGACATGTGTGAAGAACATATTCATAACAAAAGGAACTGACAAATTACAAGATCAAGTTCAAATTCTCGTAATTCCCTTTTTTCTAGCCCACCATGTTTTCCCATTCTTTGACATTCACATTTCTGTTGTAGATTTCCGTGATACCTTTACATGTTTCTGTTCAGTTGCTCAACCAGAAATATGGCCCCAGAGACATAAACTGATAGTAGAGCGTGCTCTCATACGAAACCTCCCACAGGCTCTACTCCCAAGGTAGCCAGTGGAGCTGTGCTGGACACAAGGTGCAATAGCTGACAATGGCCATGCATGAAAAGGGCATGAAAATGTCCTAAACATTTGATGCTCAGCATGGCTCAACAGAACAGCAGGAAGCTAGTGTTAAAGAATATGCCATGTTATACTGCCCTACAAACCCAGGAAAATCAGTGATCCCAAATTTCATGAAGGTTGAAATGCCCTCTGGCACAGAGACTGGTGACAGCAAGTGGAGGTTGTTCATTTTGCAGCCCTCAGCCCAGATATTGATTCACTTGGGGCAAGAAAGGCCAGGAAGTGTACAGTGAATATTAATCTTCCCACAGCACTGCTACCTGGGCTCAGTCTGCTCTGGTATAGCACAGTATCCTCACAGCCACATGGAGGCACAGCCTCCCTCTTTCATATCTAAACTTTGGCTGTCTGTCCAAGACAGTTACCAAAGGCTGAGATTGGGGTGGATAAGCCCAGCATGGGAACAGATTGTCAGTCAGGTGTGCCAGGACAATGGCAACAGGTACAACAGGAACAAATTGAAATCATTTTGGAAGAGGCAAAAGTGGCATAACCCAGCCCAGCTCATCACATTGTGCCTCTAAGCACACAGGGACAGAACAGCTATGCTGGCCCAGACAAAAGGTCTAACTAGACTCATACTTTTCTGACAGTAGTTAGCAATAGGTGCTGAGAGAAGAGTACAAAAGGAGAGCAGGCAAGTGGTGGCACTTATCCTGAATATCCTCCCAGCCCCAGGACTTCCTAAGTCAGAGGCTTTCGCATTATATTTCATTGTCTTTGATTAATTGCTTTTCCAGTAATTTGTGCTGGTTTTTTTTTTGAAACTATGTAAAATTTTAGTATCCACAACAAGTTGTGGTAAGAAGTTCTAGAAATTTTTGGTAAGTTTCCAAGGAACTAAATTAATGAGTTTCCTTTGAAGAGTTAAATAATTCAATCTGATGCTCATTGTATTTTATACCGAAGGAAACAGCAAGAAATTGCACAGTATTTCTTGTTTCATGACCATGTGAGATCTCATCGTCTTAGAATTATAGAATCATAGACTTGTTTAGGTTGTAAAAGATCTCTAAGATCATCAGAGCCAACCGTTAATCCAGGACGACCATATTCACTTGTCCCCAAGTGCCCCATCCACAGGCCTTTTGAACACTTCCAGATGATGCTTCCACCACTTCCCTGTGCAGTTGTTTGCACAATTGACTTGATTTTGGATTTTTCATAACTCTCAAATGCCTGTTATGAACAGAGTAGAGACTGCAAATATGTATAAATAGGAATGTGATACTCTTTAGGTCATTAATCATTTGAAAGTGAAGTTAAATTGTGATAAATAATGTGCAAGTAGCAGTACCCTTCAGAGCTCATGAACTTGAATATTAATACTTCAATTTAACACTAATGCATGTGTGAAGTGCTTTTTGACACAGCCTCTATTTTTTCCCACAGGCCAGTGTATGTTTCCTTCTAGTTATTTGTCTTATTCATGAAAGGCCTGTTACACACTTCTGAGACCTCCTACAGTTTTTGCCATTCTTCTAATATTTGTCTTGTACTTTCTGCTTTTTTTCAGCCATGTTGTGCATTAACCCTTTGTGCTTCTTGGGCTCAAGCACTCTCAGACATAATTTCATGTACCCCCACCTTCTATTAATTATACTTGAGAAGCACAGGGGATGTGAGCTACCCTGCTGCTTCTGATTTTCTCATCAAGGTCTATTAGTAGGGGACTCTGACTTTGAAAAAGGCAAATATGCACATTGAATAAAATATCAAGGGAGGAAAAATAAAATTATCTTGGTGAAAATTTGAAAAGGGTTATATTTGCTTTGGGGCTGTTCCACAATTTGAGACATCACAAACATGAAGGCACTCGTGAGAGTTTCTGGGAGAGGTGTTTGTGAGAAGAGAAATGACTGTCAGAGCAACACCAAACTACTGAAAGGAAAGTAGGTGGAGAGGAGCACTGGCTGCTGACTGTTGTTAGCCTGTTCATGACATGAATGTGGGTTCTTGCCATGGATTCTATGCACCAGCCCTGATCTCTCTGATTTTAAGTCCTCTTGGTTATCTGAAAGGTCCCTTTTCCTCTCCTGCATGCATTCATCATTACTGGGTGCTGCCAGTGTCCTTCTTTCCAATCTGAAATGGTGTCCTCTCTCACTTTTGGCAGTAGCAACCCAAACAAGGTTGGAACTTCTTTGGTAGCCAGAACAGATACGTTTTGGAGAGAAGCACTAGATTATCCTTTGTTTTTCTCAATTTAACATGAAAGTGTTGTTGTTTCTTGTCCTCATTGAATGAAGAATTTTGTCATTTGCAGGGGCAGTTTTGCTTTGGAGACTGAAAGCTTGTTTAATCAGCAAGAGCTTTGGACAAAAACTTTCCAGTGCAATCTAAGTTTGAGAAATTACTATAAAAATTATGGAAAAAAAAATCTAAATCCAAAAGTAAAAGCAGAAAAAGGAATTTTTACAGTGCTGCAGATCATGACTGATCCTCTAATGCTGTGCTTTGTATTGGAAAGACATTTTGTGTTATGAAGACATAACACAAAATAATTCAAGTGTTTATTTTTGAGAAAACTAGAAATAATAGAAAAACAATCACACCTCACTGGTCTCCCATGCTTTAGAAACCATGCAGAAAATACTCAAAACAATTAGGAAATCTACATTTTATTTGTTTTACATGTTAATGATCACAACAAAATGTGCCAGTTCAGCAATGTAATTCAGAAAGTCACTTGAGGGAGGAATGCTGCCAATGATAGCTGTATCAACAAACAGAAACAATAACACATATACTTGTACATAATTAGGATAATTTGCTTTGTTTCTTAAAACACTCATTCATTCTTATGGATTAATTGACAGGGCAAACATCCATTAAATATAATTACTACTCGACCCTTATTAATCTGAATGTATCTTCTCTGTCTTCACCAAGCATGTAAATGTCTACCACAACCTCACTGAAGGAGCTTCTAAATTGAGCCTTTGATAATCTCAAAATAATGTTATTTTCAGCTTCCCTTCTATAGCTCATACATTCAGTTTTCTGGTGTACTCCATCACCATCCTCCCTCTCTGTAAAGCAACTGTCCTCTGCTTGGCCTTCTGCTTCTATTTTGCTTCCTGCTTGCTGCAGTGATTCATCACCCAGTCTAATCTCGGATTTACAACTGTGTTGATAGCTCACAGTCAAGGAGATGAGGCAGTGAAAAGGACTGCCAGGGGAAATTAAATAAACTTAGAATCTATCCATCTTCAGAAAGTGGTGCAAAGTCTCTTAATCTCTATCACCCCAAAGAGTTTTTATGGCAATAGCTCCTCCTTCTATGTGCCCTCCTACCTCTCTTTGAAAAAAACGAAAAAAAAAAATACAAGCAAAATAATGAAGTCAATAAACTTACAAGAAGAAGAAGGATACCCCTGACATCAAGCAGAAATGGACACTCTAAGAAATAAGAGAAACTCATTAAACCCATTAAGGACTTTTTCAATTAAGAAGGGATATGTCTTGGGTTGCAATACAGGATGTGACCAAAAGTATGTATTCTATCATCATCTGTTGAAACCAAGTGGGGCAGTGATCCTTATCTCCGTGGGAGATATCTCTGCTAATGGGCCATCTGTTAAAACCAGGTAGTGCAGTGTTCTTTATCTTTTCCACGATCTATCCTTCCTTGAGGAAGGTATCTTCTGTTAATGGGCCATTGAGCCCCACTGCATGACTGATAAAATGATATAATCTCCTTGTGAGATGCTCCACCGAGGGGGAGGAGCCAAGCATTTCCCACCTAAATAAAATCTGAGATTTGGAACACCAAGCAGCCTTTTTCCACTGGATTCCAGAGGAAAACCAAATCCTTCCACATCATAACCATCAGAGGAAAACTGCACTCTTCTCCAGGACACTGCTTCAACTGAACCACATTTCTTGCTCCAGGAGGACTGCAGCCACCATTTAATCAGACTGCTACCAACACCCTGACTGACGCAGTGTCAGGTTGTATTCTGACTCTGTCAGTGTTTTGGGTTTGGGGTTTTTTGTATTACTGGTTTTTAATTTTTCCTAGTAAAGAACTGTTATTCCAAATTCCCATATCTTTGCCTGAGAGCTCCTTAATTTCAAAATTGTATTAATTTGGAGGGAGGAGGTCTACATTGCCGACTTCAAGAGAGGCTCCTGCCTTCCTTAGCAAACACCTGTCTTTCAAACCAAGACATGGTATTACGCAGAAGGTGCCCCCACAATGTGATATTATGAGATGCAAAGAAAGGAGTGGTAGAGAGAGGGAGATGCATATACATGCGATTTTAACAGACCCAAGGCAACTGGCAGACAGGAGAAAAATTATCAAACCTTTCTGTAAATATTTTGGGCCTGCTAAAGGTATTAGTGCAAACTAGCCATATTCCCTTGAATTTAATAGCATATTACTGACAAAAGCTTAGTGTAAGCCCATCTGCCCCTTTTGCTGTAATTGCAGGGCTAAGAAAATAAGGGGTTGTTTACTCATAAAATTAAACAAGAGTTTTATTTTCTAGGAAAAGTTCTATGGGACAATGCATGTGTCATTTCCCTGTGAGCCTGGTGTCCAGTCTTTGTTCAGCCAGCAAATGGCATCTCAGTCTTTGCTTATGCCAGTGCTTCATGTTGTAATGAGATTTTACACACGAAAAAGAAAGGTAAATTAGTGTCCTTTTGAAATTTCTGGTATGCACATACATACAAGCCACTTTTGACAAAATGCTGTACAATCTGCTTTTGGAACATCTCTAGGCTTTGCTAATAAGGCTTTGACTTCAAAAGTACCCACACAGAATTTTCTTTTCTACCTATACTTTATTTTTACCTTGTTGTTAAGCTGTGTCAAGAAGGTACAGCATCCAACAGAACTTTGTTTTGTTCCTTTTCCTTCCAAAATTTATATTTGGAACTTTATTAAGAAGAGGGCTTGGTTTTACTTGTTAGCTTTCTAATTTTGACTGACTAGGGTGACTCAATGTCACCTCGGCACCTGTGTGCATCTCCTGTTATGCTTCAGTGCACTTCAGTGATAGAAGTGCACATTAAAACTCAGTCATTTGGAGTTCCTGTGTCTTCTCTGAAGAGGAAATACTACCTGTATTTATGCTTTACCTCCTCCCACAGAGAGATAAAGAGGCTTAATCTTCTCCTGGGCTCTGCAT
This sequence comes from Rhabdornis inornatus, assembly GCA_013397075.1. Taxonomy (NCBI): domain Eukaryota; kingdom Metazoa; phylum Chordata; class Aves; order Passeriformes; family Rhabdornithidae; genus Rhabdornis; species Rhabdornis inornatus. The sequence goes on along the minus strand of VWZS01011033.1, from coordinate 67,196 downwards.
GATCTTCTTTTATCTCCTTAACTATGTTCCATATAATGAAAGTGACATAACAGGGTGGCTTTCTGCCTCTTCCCACATTACTTTCAAATTAATTAATGTCCTAAGTTTAGAATGTTTAGAAGGATTTTAATTTTTACTTGACAATTTTAGATTGCATACACACTTTTTAATCTTGCTCTCAGGATGCATATTTTTAGATAAGTGACCTTTTGGATGTATGATTCATGCTGTTTTAATTTTTTCCAGCTGGTCCATTTTAATTTGATACAGATGTTCTGAAACAGATACTTTTGCCATCAAACCAGTGATTACTCACCTGTGCTCCCAATTTTGTCTTGAAAATAAATCAGTTTTCCTCTCCTCTAGTCTCAATTTTTTTTCCCAAAATGTCCGTAGGAACCTTCAGGACAAAAACCCAAAATAAAAAAAAGCCCAAGCACCTGTACACTAATACCACCTGTCACAGATCAGGAGCTATTCCAAATCAGATAATGGTATTTAATTTATCATGTAATTTTTAAGAATCAATCACATAGTCTATTTATTAATGCAAGTAACTAAGATGTATGATTTTGTGCATACATCAGACCACAATGAGCTCTGCCAAAAATAATTTTATGTTTCCTTGGATTGTATTCTACACACATGGTTTTTAGATACACTCTCAAAAATACTAGCAAGCATATCCATTAGTAGCTGAACATTCAAAAAGTAAATATCACAGCATGTGATTTGTACATTGAGGTGCAGATCTGAGCTTTCATTAGGTTTCTTTCATATGTAGAGTGTGGGAGCAAAGAGCATTTCCATGCTTTTACTACTAAGCATGTATCTTTTCCACACTCTTATTTTGTCATGAGAAAAAAGTCCATCTCCAGCCCTGATCCCCACCCTAAAATTCTCCTCTTCCCCTCCAAAACCGACAAAGGCACATAGATTCATTTACAGTCCGTGAATTTGACTCACCCTTAACCTTTGGAGGAGTGATTCCATATTACTTCTGTACCCAAAAGGTCACCTCTTGACTCTTGTATTTTCTCCATTAAAAGGAGAATCATAAATAGTACCCTGGGGAAAAAAAAAAACAACTGTAGCAGGGCTCTGAAAATAACGGTCTTGGGAAAAATCATGTGGTTTCTCAGTTAAAGCACAAAGATAGCATCAAACTTCCCAATCATATTACATGCAAAATGTTAGGAGGAGAGAAAAGCAGCTGAGGAAGTTTTTAAACTTTGACCCTCGATGCCTTCTTAGCGTGATCTGCAACATGCAGCAAAATCTCTAAAGAAGATTCAAGTGAAATACCAGACATAAAATGGCATGGGTAATGTTGGTAGAAACAGATCTTGGAAACTAGCACTTAAATGTGCTTTAAACATTTCTGTTTTCAATTCTATTAACAGTATTCTATGTACCAGATTTTTTTTCTTTTATGATGTTCTTTCAAGTGAGTGCAATGTAGTTAAAAGTTTTGCTTTTTTCATAAACTGTTCATGTCTCATATGCTTGTATTTGTCTGTTACTTATTCTATGTGAACCATAAACTCAACAAGAAGATTAAAGTACAGACACTCATTGCAGTTATGACATAAATTGTATATCTTTCTGGAGGACAATGGTATTAAAGACTTTACTGCAAAGAGCTGCAGATGTTGAGCTCATGGGGCTGAGCCTAAATACACAAAGAAGTGTTGATAATATTTCCTTGAAAATGCTTTTAGGAATGTCTAAAGAGCTGCTTAAATAGATCAAAAAGTAACCAGTAATCTCAGTATAGAGAAAATGGAGATACTTTCTTCTGGGGAGCAGAATCTGCCCCCTTTTATTTGACTGACCACTCACATGCTATAAACAGTGAGCATTCAATATTAATCTTTTGACCATCTACAATCTGATTTTTTCTGAGAAAAAAAATCAAATACTTTTAAATAATGGCCACACATGTAGAAAACAGAGTTGGTTTGCACATATTTATCCACAAAGAAAAGAACTACAATTGCAAAAATCTGTCAGGACACATTACCCTGTCATCCTTGTTCATGTCAGTGTTCATTTCTTCCACAGATTTTCTGCTCACATTCATGGGATAACCTTCAAAGAGAACAGATCATAAAAATGGCCCTATTTTTTAGCAGAGCAAAAGATTTAGTGGAGCAAAAGGTGTCATTTTTTGTTGTAGCAATAATAGTTGCTTGTCTTCAACTTTGAGCTCAGACTACTCTGTATCACAAAACGGCTTAATGCAATTAATGCTATCATATTCATGCAAAATCAAAATGGGTAGTATAAAACAATAATTAAGATTAGAAGGGACTCCCAGAAGCTACATAGTCCAAACAGCTGCCCAAAAAATGATTCAGCATCCAAGTTAGGCCAGGTTCATGTTAGATCAGATTGAAATAGAAAATAGACCATAATCATGATTATCATCTGATACTTTAAAGTTATATCAATTACTAAACACTTCCAAATACCTTTTAAAACACACAGGAGAGTTTACTTGAACAATTCTAAGTTTTTCAGCTAGCTTTTATCACCTTTGTTAAGATCAATTAACCATTGTCCCTTCTCACAGAGATCATATTTAATATTAGTCCCCAGCTGTTAGCACTTAAAAACCCCCAAAGTCTGACTGCTGAATGTATTTAAGAGGGGTTCAGTATGGACAAGGCCAAGCAGCTTAACAAAAACATTGACTAATACTCGACAAGGCTTAAAAGCTTTGTGTAAACACAAGGGCAATGTCTAGGACCCTTAGCACTGAGCTTTCAGGTTCCATGTTCTTGAAAATTCCTAGAGACTTGGATTTTTGCCAGAATTTCAGGAGTAAAATTAAACAAAAATCTGGGAGTAGGATGAAAATAAAAACAAATTGAGAGATTCCCTGTGCAAATTAGCATCATAACAGTAATAGCAGCCTGATACTGGTGTCAATTTGAGCTGTATTTTGTGTATAGCTTATAAGAAAGATGTAACTTTCTTATTAGGGAATAGAAATTAGGGAATTACAGTAAAAAACATCAGCTAATAAAGAAGTGGTGACAGCATTAGTATAAATTACCCAGGATGATTGTTGGTGAAACAGCTAACATGAAAAACTTTCTAATACAACATTTTAAAGATTGTAATACAGACACTGCTTTATATTAGCAGTGATAATACAGACAACACTTTATATTTGCAGTGATATTCTCAGTTTACATGTAATTTATTAACTGAGAGAATTGATGCTATGTGAATCGTAAGAGAGATTATTCTGATTTCATCCATCAGAATCTTTGTCATAAAATCTTAGCTGGAGAATGAATTCTGCTGTGCCAGATCACTACCAATTAATTAATCAGTAGTCCTACAATTAATGATTCTAATTAACAGATTAGGCCACAAAGGGATTCCTACCTTATCAGTCATTTATGCAATTCTTTGCTGCACATCAAGGAAAAGGGCTCTGCAGGTTTGCTGCAGGCCCCCAGCACAGATGGACAGGAGGAGGCAACACAGTTTGAGACTGAGCACAACATAGCACTTTCCTCCATGCAGTGCCTCTGAGGTAGAGTGACAACTCCCAGAAGAATTACGGTGCAGCAGGTGGCCTTTCCTGAAGCAGCTGGAAGACAGGAATAGTCTTCCCTAGCTGCTCTTAGGCTGGGACAGCAGCACCTTACTGATTGCTAATTACTTAATTGCAAATTGATGAAAAACAGTCTGGGTGACTGGTGTTTGTAAGTGATAGCATTCAGCTCTTAGAAGAGGATTTAGGGTAGGATGGCAAGCTTCTCCATCATTTGAAGTTTCAAAGGTTGTTTCACCAGAATGAATGAGATAGTAAAGCTGAGTGATGCATCTTTAACTCTTTATCGTTCAGAGCCAACAAACTGCATGTTTACAATGAGCAAAAATCCCACAAAAAACAAACAAAAGAAACCCCACCAAAAAAACAAACCAAACCAAGACCAAAACAAACAAACAACAAACAAACAAACAAACAAACAAACAAAAATGCACAAAAAAACCAAACCACCAAAAAAACAAAAACCAAAACAAACGCCACAAACTAAAACTACAAGAGTTTCCCGTGGCCAAAAATAAAATATCAACATTTCTCACAAGTGTGGTTTAGTGATTTGCATCTGAGCAGGGATCAGAAATGCTCAGTAAGGATCTCATTGCCATTAGACCTTTGTCTCACTGCATTTCATGTGAGAAGATTTAGATGCTATGATTCTTGGATTAAAGCAAAATGTGTAAGAACAGATCACAACAGAGGAAGATATATATGGAATTGTCTATATCTGGAGTAAGCAGAGGAATTTATGTCTGGAAAAAAACTCATTTCTGTTTTTCATGCTCATATGGGTCTTCCATTTCAATTGTTTGTGACCACATTGAAATAAAAACCCTTCATAGGAAAAATTTCAAAAGGATTTGAAAAAGAAAGGTATTGATTTTTTTTGTCCTGAGTTTTCAGTCCTGTTTGGGATCTTTTCCTTCTGTTTGCAACTACTTTGCTAGATAGCTGCTGAAATTCAACTATATATTTTTAAAATTGAAATAGTAAAATGAACTTCCAGAGGTAGCACAGAATTAATGGGAAATGTGCTTAAATCACAGTGTATTTAATAATACGTTTAAGGGAAAACTTTCCCTAGTTCTCTGTGAGTAGAAGCAAGAAATGCTTCTGTTCTTCTAAACTTTCACAGCAACTTGCTCCCTTCCCAGTGAAAGTGGACTCGGTGTATACAGCAACATCCAAAAGATCAGTGTGGAGTCACCCACCAAGAGGCACTCCACACACAGATCATTAGCACAAGAATCCACTGAGGGCTATTCAATACAAATAAATATAAATAAGCTGTTACNTTTCTGGGTTGCTTCCCTTGCTGTTTAGTTGACTTGCGTTGCCCTCCCAATAAACCTTGTTCCGGAACCTAGAAAGGTCTCCTCCTCGATCCTTTACTTCCCCTCGGATACGGAGACGGCCGTGATAAGGGTGGAGAGCCCTAGCTGTACTCCTGCTCCACGGAAGCTGGGAGACAGCCCACTCTTGACACCAGCAGCCAGTGGCGCTAGCTAGGCTTGCCAGGTGTGAGTGGTCAAGGCTGCCGTGTCAGGTCATAACTCAGGAACCTGAACAACACACAGCTACAGGATGAGAAAGCTGTCCACGGAAATACCACTTACAGGCTTGCCATGTTCTTTTGGTGCTGACATGGGACGCTGAAATAGACAAACCTTTGATATAGAAATGGATAATCATAAAATTTTATTATCTCAACTGTAATAAATGACACAGACAGTAGTGAAAACTGTTCAACTAGTGTGTCTTGGGTTGAAAGACAGGTATTTGCTAAAGAAAGGCAAGAACCCCTTTTTTATTTCTTCTGAGATGGAGAATGCAACCCCCACTCANAGTTACCGGTGCTGTGTGGGCAGGGCAGGTCCCGTGCAGCTGAAGGGGGCTGGGTGATGGCGGCGGCGGCGGCCCAGGTGTGAGAGGGGGATGGAGGGGAGACTCCCTCCTCACGGTGTCAGTCGTGGTGCTCGGCAGAGTGCCCGGAGGTAGTAGGATGAAGCGGGAAGGCAGCAGTGCCATGTCCGACAGCAGGGAACGTGGCTCCCGGCGTTGGGATGGCAGGGAAGATGCTAGGTAGGAGCCCCGGCCGTCTTCCTTCCACCCCACGAGCCAACGAGAGAGCGAGAGAGCGCGCCCAGGTCCCTGTCCCACCTTTCCTTTTCCGGTCTCCCCTTATCCCCCACCGCCTACGAGGGAAAAACTATTGCTACTAAGGTGTAGCCACAAATACTTAGCATAACAAATAGAGAAAATTGCACAGAAAGAAAAGGGAACAATTCAACCCCAAACATAGTGAAATACTAAAATTCATAGGAGTACCTGGATCACAACTTGTCTGTGGTCCCTTGTTACCCACATAGGTCCACAATAAAGACCAAAATGGAAAACCAGACCAAGATCCAATATTAAGTTTTGCAAGTATAAATAGAATGGAATTAAACAAAACTTTAATTGTTAAAGAGATAGAATAAGTGGTTCCATTCCTCACACTCTAAATCTGGAAAGAGAGTTTTAATCTGAGGATATTTTTAAAGAATGATGTATTCCTTCCTTCCAGTCTCTGCGTATGTTTGTAAAGAAGGCCATTCTGCAAAGAAATACAAGTTATGAATATACTGCACAGCAATCTTGTGTAACAGGTGGACAGAAAGTCAATCAACAAAAATTCATAAGGTTTGAGAAGTGTTATTGTGTATGTGTGTTTGTGTTTCATTAATGAAAGAGTTGTAAAGTGTGTTAAGGGACTTGATTTTTAAAACAAAATACAAGTTAAAAACTTGTCATGAATTTGGAAAGGCAGCAGCATATAATCAAATGTATCTGAGTAATTCTACAAAGGTATGACTTCTTTAATGTCTCTGAAGTTCAGTTCCTGGCAGAAAAGCCAGGCTTAATAAGAAAAAAAGGAAGGACATTGCTGGTTGAAAGACCTAAAACCCTGCATGAAGGCAACAGTGGAAATGTCTGTCTGTAATGGTAAGGGATCTGTTCTTAGGTTCACAACATCTCAATAATACACTCTGACATACTGTGGTGTAGGGGCAGATACCTAAATTTGCGAAAAGGCAGTAAGACCAGCAAATTTGGACTTTTGGACTTTACTGATTAGTAAAAACAGTGTTATTATTTAATATAGGTAAAGTTCTGGTGCATCAGCTGCATCTTGTCATCTGGTGGAAAAGAAGTTCTTGTCCGTCATTTCAGTTCAGAACAAAAAAAGCTGAAGCAGTTATGACTTGCATAAACTTGGTTTCTCTGTGGACCACCGCCTATTACCAGTAATGTGATAGATAGTCAGCAGCGAAAATGTATTTGTCAGAATATTCCTTTAATTACAGGCTATTTGAGAAATTGATTAAATAATCCCTCCATTTTGTTTTAAGTGCTAACCAGCTCCAAATTTTTTTTATTTTTTTTTTTAAGAAAGCCTTTTCTAAGAGGCTTTCTCTAGTGACTGGGATCTCTGCTTTTTAGAGATAACTTGGGAGACACTCTGTTGCCATGGTGTCTTGGTTTAAAAGACAGGTATTTGCTAAAGAAANGGTAGGAGCCCCGGCCGTCTTCCTTCCACCTCACGAGCCAGAGAGCGAGCGGGAGCCAGAGCCCAGGCCCCTGTCCCACCTTTCCTTTTCCGGTCTCCCCTTATCCCTCACCCCCTGCGAGGGGTAAAGGATTGCTACTAAGGTGTAGCCACAAATACGTAGTATAACAATGGAAAAAATTCCACAGAAAGAAAAGGGAACAATTCAACCCCCAACACATGGTTAATGAAGAAAGGAATGTTCGCTTAGATGCTGGGTATGTTTTTACAGCAATTGTGTAAACCTGAGTGGTCCCTTTCATGTGCAGGACCAAGATATTACAATTTAATTCCTTTCTTAATCTGATTACCATCTCTAACCTAGAGAAATATTATACTTTTTTCAAAGACTTCATCCCAGACTCTGACAGAATGTTGACTTAGGCCTTTGCTAAAAAATTAAGGACAGCAGGGTCTACATAATTTATATTTGATTATCCTCAGCCTAAGACAGCACTTGTATCTGCCAAAACCTGCAGCCTTTGAACTGCATGTATATTTCATCAATCATCCTTAACAGGCATCACCTCCATATAACTTTAAAGACTGTGGACATCACCAGAACTGTTAGCATGCCATTCTGTCTTTTTTCACTCCACGAAAAAAGGAGAAAGAATCTGGATATCTGAAACTTGGTTCCTAAGTACACATATCTACTCTTCAAAAATATATTCTACCTTGGCAAATCTGTCTAAGTAAGTGAGAGATGCTAAGTAATACAGGGTGTAGGAGAAAAATTAAAAGAGACTTAAGTATTAAATCTGACACACTTGGATGATTCCCCATGAAACATGTTATGTTTTTTTGTTCTATGTGAAAGGAAGACAAAATTAATTATAGAATATAGTACTAGGCAAGCAAATACATCAAGCTTTGCACTGCTGAATTCTCACATCTGCAAATTAACAGCTATGGGTCTGTTAGTGTAGAATCTTCTGTTACAACAAAATGGTATCAAATGTAATAGTTGTTGATCTTAGGATAAGAAGATGTAATTTAAAAAAAAAAGTCCATTTCACAAAAATTCATAGCCATGGGACTAAATCACCACCCACAGAAGTGTGTATTAGAATGAGAGCATTAGCTCAATACATAATACTGCAAAATCCCACTCACTTATCTGTGCAAAACCAGTGTATACAGCATGATACAGCAGCACAGCAGTGCTGCAAGTATAATTTCTGTTACAGAGGCTGGTGTATGCATTGTATCCTGTATCTTATACATGTATTAAAATGGGCATTTGGTAACCTATAGACACAGGAATCTTACAAAAAATAATATATATACACATGATTATGTATATGTGTGTGTATATGAGAGAGAGAAACAAAGACAGAGGGAAAAACATGCAAATAATCTTTCAAAGAGAAACTTCTCCTGGAGGTAACACTAAAATTTCCAAGAACAGAAGCTATGACAAAAGCCTATACACCCAATGCACACCCAAGAACCTGTAGCATAGAAGTGGTTCAGTCACTTCCATATGTGCATGCCAGGCTGATTGAAGATTCACGTTGAAAGATTAGTTTCAACAATTGCAGTGATCACTAGCTTGTAGCATCCACTTGGAAATATGGGTGTCACACCAAATTTTTTTTCTGTGGGACAGTAGTAAGCATGTTCAGGCAGAAATTAAAAGAAACACTACAACAAAGAAACATCAATTGGTGTGGAGAGTATTTCTGAGGCTAAGTATTGCACTAGACAGTTTATAAATGTTCATCACAGGATTCTGCTGCAAGTTTCATTTACCTTTATTTAAAAGGCAGGTGCTATTTACTTGCTGCTACTTCACATGGGGGTTTGTAAGAACCACTCGTTAATGGCAACACTCTGAACAAGTGAAATCCTCTATAATGACACCAGCACTATTATTATGAGGGGAGAAAGGCACCATCTGAAAATAAAATCAGGACCAACCAGCTTTTCTTTTCCCACTTTGAAGATTAGGAACTCACATCTAATTGTAATTCTACTTTGTTGTTTACCTTTGTTTCTCTCTACTTGGCTATGATTTCTCTGGAGTAAGTAGAGTGGCATCATAACTTTGAGGGAGGATTCTCATTACAAGGCATTCATTGCAGGATTACCTCAGCTTTATTGAAACTAGTGCATTTAGCCTCAGTCCAAAGGAACAAAACACAATCACCCCATTCTCCCACTTGCAGTCATACTCAGGTGCTTTACTCCACTGATTTAGAGGATCCAGTACCTTTCTGGATTTTTTTTCTACATGTTTCATTTGACAGCAGCCCAGAGTAGCTTTCTCTAGACAGCCAGCATTACATTTAGCAGAGGTCAGCTCTAAATGCACATGCATTGTTATCAACAGGATTCGTACAACACACAGAGAAGTCTCCGCAGCCCAGATTCCATCAGTATTTTTATCCGTATTAGGTAAGATTAAAGCCAGCTATGATAGCATGCAGAAGAGGAGCTGAATTGCGCAACGGCACCCTTTGACTCCTTTGTGGAGGCTCACTTAGCACCTTTCTGTGCTCACTTAGCAGCTTTGCTGTGCTAAATCCAGACCTGTCTAAAGCCATTCATTACACAGCACTAAGACAGAGATAAAAGACAGGAGCTCAATACCTGAAGAGTGTTCTCACTGAGATAATGCAGCAGTAAAGAATTAGAAAAGCCCTCAGCATTGCTCCTTCAAAGATCATTATAGTTCTGCTGCTAATACGAGTGGTGCAGAATTAGGCCACCATTGAACATGTGGAGCGAATATCACACTGTGTGAATATCTACTGAATATCTGGAAAGCATGGATTAGCATATATTAAAGCCACTGCCTGCCATGGCACTGAATCTAGTTTGCTTAAGCATGTATAACGGACACTGTATTGCTGGAGACTTCTCCTTTTTTTTTTTTTTTTTTTCTTCCTGAACACTGACTGGATGAAAAAAAGATGAAAAAAAACAGGACTTTTATAAGGGCATTCTTCCAGGAGCAGGTCACACAAATTAGAAGAAGAAGAATATAAGACTGGTTTTGGCAGATTCCCACTGATTCCCAAGGATCTCTTTGTGATTTTAACGAGAAAATGAGAAACAAAACTAAGTATGTAATCCTAGAGAAAATCCCACTAGATCTATACCAGGTACTCCTGTACAGTAAGCCATCAGCATCTGTCAGTGTGAAGCGAACTGTGCTAATTAGCAGTGGATGAGTTGCATGGTGTTTCCCTAGATGATCTGGATATACAGTTGACATATTTTACACAAATTATGAGGTAAATAGCCATGTATTTGAAAAAAACTCCAACCAAACAGAAGAAAAGGAGACAACAATAATGTCTAAGAAAAGTACTGCACAATCCACTTATCAATTTGCTGTAATGTAAATGGGTATCTGACATCATTAGCAAAAAGAATTTTTATTAAACATTTCAACTGTGAAAAACTCTGTTATAGATGGGTAATGCAATGGTTGGCTCTCGCAATTAAGGGATGAATATTATGTGTATATTATGAGAAGTTTTCTTGATGTATAGTTATGTTATTGTGATTTGCTCTCCCCACAGTCCTCTTTCCCCTTCCCTTTGTATTGTTGCCACTGGACAGCCTTGGTAGTCAGGGCATTTGGGAGGAGATCAAGTTTGTTACTAGGAGGCGCAGCATGGCAACACCTGACCTCCAATCAAGTTGCAAGAAAGTAGTCTCCATCAGTGGATGGCAAAGAAGAAGTTGACTGACAGACTTTGGGAGGGGCCAGGGTTGACTGATGAAATGCCAGGAGTATAAAAGGGGGAGCAGCCATTTTGTGGTTGAGCATGTGGCTGCTAGTCACAAAAACTCCCAGTGCTGTAATGTTTCCTTATTCATTCTTCTGTTGTATTTTGTTAAGGTTTAATAAACCTTTGAAATTTTAAAAAATGGGTGTTGTTTCTCACAACTGCATAAAAATATCAGCATGTGATCACTCTCTTATCTGCTTTCCATTATTCATCTACACATAAAAAATGTTTTGATACAAGACAAAATGCAGTTCCCAGCTGTATTTTGTCATGAAATGGCTGTCATAGCTCACAGCTCTATTAACGGGAAAAGATTCTTAACAGCTGGGTAAATACATTTTGCTTTGTTTATGCTGACTGTTAATTTTGCATCTACAGCTTGCCAATGTTACAGGACTATAACTTCTGAAAATGGCATTGATGGGAAGTGCAGTTGCTGTGCTATGGGTAATTCATAGGCAATAGATTAAAAGGATCATGCTGGCTCCTCTCGTGAAGTATTCCTGTTTTCAACACAGACAGTCAGTGACTAAGAAGACAGGTGAGCACCTCATGTGCTCAGGTAGATTTTGTAGCATAAACAGGCGTGCACATATGTATGGGCTGCTTGTGAGGTTGCAAGTAACTTTTAAACACCTTGATTTAAATAGTAAGTTTTAACTTTAGGAAAGAGTTGCCCAGAGAACTTGTGGAAACCGCATGCCCAGAAGTGTTCAAGGCTGGGTTGGATGGGGCTTTTAGTTGCCTGGTCTAGTGGAAGATGTCCTTGCACAGAGACAGGGCGTTGGAATGAGATGATCTTTCAGGACCCTTCTAATCCAAACCATTCTGGGATTCTGTGATTCAGTATCAGCCACTGTGCCTTTAAAGTTTCAAGCATTGGAACTAAGAAAAAGATTAAATAGGTGATGAAAGTTCATGTTACAAATGATCTTCCACAATCGGTTTTTAAATAACATTTTCAAGTATTAATCTTTTTCTACAGTGCTTCAGTGTGTTAGGTTTGTATGTAGAAATGTTTGCATGCCTCTAAATGTCTTAGATATTTAGAACATATCTCAATGGCATGAGGTTGTTGGGGGTTGGTTTTTCCCCTTTTTCTTTCTGTGGTATTTTCCCCATTGTCATGCTAAGAATTTGCTAGCTACATCCTAGCACGGATGGCTAGTGACAGTTTTTCTCGCAGGGGCCGGGGGCGAGGGGCGGTGGAGGGAGAGGGAGAACACCGCGAGATCAGGGGGCAGAAAAAGGAGAGGTGGGGGCAGCTGCGGTCTCTCTCTCTCGCTTGTTTGGCTCGGAGAAGAACGGCCGCTGTAAAACTTCGCCCCCGCCATCCCAACGCTGGGAGCTGCCTTTCCTCTGCTGTGAGACCCCGCACCGCCCTGCTCGGACGCTGTCCCGCATCTCCTGCCAACTCCAAGCATCCTGTTGGAGCATTGGGACTGACACTGCCCCAACATCCGTAAGCAGCATCTCTTCTCCATCCCCTCCCACCTGGGCCCAGCTGCCTTCGCCCCGAGCGCCCCTCCATCCACGTGGGATCACGGCACCTCCTCCCCGCTCACCGGGAGCTGGCCGGCGCTGCCTGCCAGCTGGGACGGTAATTGCACCACAGAGGAAGGGTGTCCACAACAGAAAGAGGTGTAGCTGGGTTCCTGCTCTGTTTGTTATTTTCATAGTTGTTGTTTTTGTTTGCCTTGTTATATATATTCCTATATACACATATATATGTGTATGTATATCAGTAAAGAACTGTTATTCGTACCCCCATATCTTTGCCTTAATTTCAAAATTATAATAAATTGGAGGGAGGCGGGTTTCTTAGCAGATATCTGTCTTTCAAACCAAGAGGTATTGGTGGCAAGGGATACCAGCACTATAGTTGAGTTTAGTTCAGGAATGGAAACAGCACAGCTCTTCGCATGGTCCTGCAGTCCTGAAGCTGAACAGGTCTCCTTCCCACTTCCTTAAACAGCTTGGGAGGACCTATGTAACTGAAAATGCAATTTCACACTATGGGTGTACAAAATTTACTTAGAGGAGGCTCCATTCCTGAAGAGTACACAGTCAAAAATACTCTGACACAAAAGCTCAGTTACCCCTTTTCAACCCTCTGCAGTGTCTGCTCCTCACCATGTCCAGCCCAGCTGCTTTCTGCGCTAGGATGATGCCTCTTTCTCTCTGACTCCCTCCTGTACTGCACCCTCTTGAAAGAGTTTTGACACTCAGACCCTCTCCCACCCTTCACATGTTTCTGGCATGCCCATTAGTTTTTGTTCAGGCTTTTCCTCTGACACAACAGGTTGAAGAGCCCTGGCACAAAGAACCAGTTTTAGGGTAGCTTTAGATAATCCCCTAAACTGGCAACTAATCAATTAAAAAAGAAAAAGGAAATGGAAAGAAAGATCACACAAAGCCCAGATTTGGGCTGATGACATTTGATGTTAAACTGAAGCCAAGTCATCTCAGCAGCTGCAAAATTTCAAATCAGTTGCAAGGGCTATAAACTAAGTCACAAAACGGAAGGAAGGAAGGAAACATGGAGAACAAGAAAAGATGAACTGTTAAGCTCCCTTTGCAAATACAGGGTCTGATTTAATGTTCCAGATTATAACTTGGATTATTTGTTTCCAAGTGCTGGGATTAATCAACGCTTTCCATTCACAATTCTGAATTAAATGTTCTTTCCATAGCCCTTGCAGAGATCACATAACAGTACGCAGATATGACATAAGAATACACAGAAATACTAATAATGGGAAAGTCAATATAATCTTTAATCACAATAAAAATATCCAAATGGTCCCCATAGGAACTCCACAAAATCTGGAGCTTGTCTTTTGCAGGTTTCTCTGGTGTTACCGGTGTAGAGTTCAACCTGCAGCCCTGGCCCTGAGCAGTGGATGTGTTGGATGGCCTAGAAAGGGGAAAAAGGTATATAAGTGTGCTCCCTTAACACTACTCTCTTTAAAGGAGCAGCTGACTACAGTACATCTGAAGCTATGGAAACCAGGGCTCCTATATACAACATAATAGTGACCTACCCATTTATGAGCCAAAGGAAAAACAGAAAATGCCCAACTAGGTGCTACACTTGTCTGCATATTTGTTCAGCTGTTGGTCTGATGTTATAGCTTTTTCTGCTATGTTATCTTAGAATCATGCCTTGTCTCTAGTGTAAGCTGAAAAGAAATTGCTCTCCAACAGTTCTTTTACTAAAAAAAGAGAACCACAAAGGGCAGCTGGTAGTAAATGCTTAAACCTTTTATCAAGCACTGAAGTACCACAGATGTTTTTGAGATTCTTCTGCTTCTTCTGCATCACTGTCTGCAATGGGTACAAGTTATCATGTGATGTCTGAATTTTCTTCACTTGTTAAGCATATAAGTTAGTGCAAAACAGGCATGGTAGAAGTCCTCAGCTACACCACCACAGAATTTTTGCATGCCTTTGTGTCACTAGCACAGCTTCTGAGTCTTCTCTCTACATACACAAAATGGGAATAGTAATTGTCTCAGCAGTTATCAGGGAAAGCTGATAACTTCCTTCAAGACTAGGAAGTGCTCGGATATGGAACGTTCTTATAGGTGTACCAGATAGACAAATCAATCAAATTCAAAAGATATAAAAAAATAGTATCTTATATGGTCAGCTATAAATCTAAAAAGATTAAGTGATACATTCAGTGTGGTTCCAATGGGCCTTTGTTTTGTTACACTGGAGAAAGGTAATAATTCATCTTTACTTGTTGAAGCTACTTGCACTGTAAAGCTCTATCTTCATTAGGATAATGGTAGAAAAATCAGACCTGGCAGCCTCATTCTCCTTTAAATCTTCCTGCCATAGTGCAACTAGAATAGCACCAAAAATTAAAAGGAGACAAGTGAGGAATATAGATGTAAAGAGCAGAAGAAGACATTTTTATTGACAATGAGAATTAGCCAGCCAATCTTTCTAACCAGAAAGCAGTTTAACTTGGCCTTTTACTGCATCCATTTTCTCTGATTAATTTTTATGATGTCAGACTTCTCATCCCTTGGGGATGGAAGTTTGCAGGATATTATTCAAGTCTTTAACCCAAGGTCCTGTGTCTGGCTCTCTGGTAATCCTTCAGGTGCCAGCAACTTGGAGATCTGACACTTCTCAAATGCACAGGTAATATCAGACAAGCGTGGTACCTCTCTCTGGAATGTGCCATAGCATTGAAGTGAGTTAATACTCAGCACTTAACAGCTGTTGGCTTCTCCTGACAGCATTAATACAACATTAGACCTAGAGATGTTTCGAGAGTGAGAGATGTTTTTAAGCAATTGCAGGTCTGTGAGGTTTCTCTCGGAGGTGTTTATTTAACTGGAGCTCACAGTTGCCAGACTTAAAAAGAATGTATCCATATACAAGCACTAGCTTGAGTCGTTTGCACACAAAATGACTCCACATGAAAAGGTTTGCATTTTCTGACTCCCCTTACAGGAAGTCTAATATGCTGCCACCAATACAAACAAGCTTTGTCTGTTTGAAAAGTTCATTGCCTTGTTACTATGACCAAGCACAACACTGAGACAGCTGTCTCATTCCTCTGTGTTCCAATGCTGTTCCTTAAAATTACATCAAGTACTATTTACAAAAAAAGACAGCTTACAAAAATAAAGCCAAAAATAACTTTTAAAAGTCAAGGATACTTTTTTTTTCTTTTGGGATATCTATGTCCATCTCCTACTTCTAAGTCTAATGCTCAGGAATAAATTAACCAGTCAAGAGCACATGTATTCATAAACTGCCACATAAGTGATGTAGTTGTGAATTTATACATCCTAGTTTCTTCTTTCTTTTGCTCCATTTGTGCAGTCTGTTCCTTCAGTATCTATAATTTTGTATGTATTAATTTTATCCAATTCAACTTTCCTTGGTTGAATGCCTGAGAACAACAATCTACTAAGTCAAGGTTGAATACCCTCTTACCCTGACACTTCTCTAACTACTTACAAATCAGGCCAAGATGTAAAGTGAGAGGCTGAACTTGATGACAATGGAGATTTCCATCTGATGCTCAAAGTTGATTATATTTCTGGTTTTATTTCAAGACAAACATAAGGAGAAAAGTATATTTTGGCAGGACAGGTAAAAAACATGGCACATTGTAATAGCCTATTTCATATGAACTGGGAGGAAAATGTGAGAATAACAATTTTTAATGTTTATGTTTAAGAATGTCTGTGATGGTGATCTCTAGATAGAAGAGCTCTTTGTTGTCTAGAATTGAAGCTACTTGTTACTCTGCTAAACAAAACATAAGTAAGGTCCAAGAGCCAGATGCACTTGTAGATGGTGTCTAATTCCCACTGATGTCAAGAACAGGACTGGTCATTTATGAGCTGAGACCCTGGTAACCAACACAAAAATCACTTTCTACAGGAATGTACACCAACTCAGAGATTTTGTCATGGTATTAAATTTCATTTCAAGTGTAACTTTTAACTTTGGGAAGGAAAAGCAAGCAGAACATTTCCCTCCAGTAAGGGGTTTTATATATTTTGACTTGAGGTGACTTATTATATATGATTTTATAATTTTTAATCTATGTGTCATGTGTTCAGAAGGCAGCCCAAAACCTGTCTTACAAACTCTAGACACATTGATAAAATAAACCACTTATGGAAGTTGTTTATATGCATATAAGCTAGCCATCCAAAAATCTCATCATACTTGACTGCTTTCTGAATATAACATCATTCCTGCAGATGGTAATCACACTGCATCGTGATGCTTGTTTTAAAAAGTGCTTTTTCTAAGGCTCTGAGCGTGGCAGAGACTCACACATACTTGGTCAGCAGATGTTACCTCTAAGTTTATTTTACCCAAATTAATATAATTGCCAGGATCATTTAGAGCCTTATTCTTAATGCTCCATGTCTACTCAAGAAAAAAAGTTGTACAGTTTACACTTGTAATGTATTAGTCAGTTACTAATTAAAAAGCAGATGTTAATGCTCATTTTCATACCATAAAGTCTTCTGAGTTTTTGTCTTCAATAAACCTCCATGTTTGGGGTTTTTTGGGGTTTTTTGGTGGTTGAGGCTTGTATTTTGTTTGTTTGTGGGTTTTTATTGTTTTTGCTGTTGTGCATGGGTTTTTTTAAAGTAAGTCTCTTACACCCAGAGCACTAGATTCATATTTAGGCTTAAGTCCCATCCACCTCAGTGGGTCTCAATGGGACTTTTGCCTCACCTAAGACTAGAAGATGCAGACCTGATGTTCATGTGTTTTGACAAAAACATCTTCACACATTTTGAGTTCTTCAGTGCTGACAGTATTGATATTTTTCTCCTGCATCCAACCAACTCAGTGCATTGAATAGTTAATAATACAGGTGATATGAGGACCCGTTGTCTGGCTCATGTAAATAACAAAATAATTTAAACCAAAACTTCCTTCTCTACAGTGTAAGGCTAAATGAATACAGTGCCTCTCAAAAAATCCCATAAACGTTGGCAGTAATATAAAAGAAGCTAGAATAAAGTGTCCATTTGGAAAAAATAATCAATTTTTCAATTTTAGAGTATTTTGCTGCCACCTTTTGGAATTTAATAAAATGTGCATCTCAGTGGTTTGTAACAGAGATGTAATTTAGCCCTCAACAGCAATCATTAACATTTTTAGAAGAAGAATATATGCATTTCTTCTTTCTTCCTTTTTGAATTCTTAACAAGTATGTCGAGCTTCACTTTTCACCTCCACAGAGAGATGGAATAGCATAGATTCAAATTTAAGGCTTCACATGTGAAGAAAGTATAGGAAAATATTTGTTCATCAAGCACAATCCTCAACAAATGCCATGATTAGTCAGCAGATCGAGCATTATTTGGCCATAAATAAATATAGGTAAACAAAGAAAGGAGCTGCTTACAGGTGATACCTAAATAACAATTAATTACAGGCAAATAATTGTTTAAACCTCCAAGGTTACTTTTTAGAGCTCAGGGCCTTTTTCCCCCCAGGTGTGTTGTGGCTTTTGCATAATTGCACTGCTTTTAAAATATAACTCTACATAAAGAAACAAGAGGAAAAAAGTCCTAAGGCTCTGGGCTCTGTCCCACATATTCTCCCCCCCGTTTCTGTCAGAGAGATTTTCTTCTTCACAACTTATAAAAATGCAGTGCATTTTGGGGAACATTAATATATATAAATATAACACAGTATAGAGAACATGTCAGAAGTTCTTGGTTATCACCAAGACAACTGGAGCACTAGTCTTATTTTAGAAAAGGAGCTATCAGAAGAATTTAAACTGAGGAAAATTGGAAATGTCTGTACCTGTAAAATGGTAGTGGACAGCTTTTCTTTGATGCACGAGATTGGTATTCCCAGAGCACCCTGGGATTTAGGTGCCTTCATCGTGTCCCATACAGTGGACAGATGACATCTAGGACACCAGCTCTGTAGAGACGTGCACTCCTTGGCAAAGTGTCTGGCCACTGGGGGACTGGTGCTTGCCAGGTGGATTGCACAACCACTCTTTGGGGAAATAAAAATTGTTGTATTAGGAGGCGCAAGCACCAGCCAATTTACTTCTATGCCACTATAATTTCTCCATGTCTAAAGGTGCTATGAGATCTGTGTTCCAGAAAGCACTAAGGTGACTATGTTTCTTACAGAAAGTGCTCACATCCCAAGTAGAAAGGTTTTGGACAATTACCTGACTGCAAGAGTGGGGTCGACAAACATTGTGTCAGCCCTGGTAGGAGTGTCATGGATGTACGGATGTGCTCCTTGTGGGAACAGGGGTTATTTGCAGGACAGGGACATCGATAATAAATCCTGGCAGCGCGGCTTTGGCCCGGCTGAGGAAGTGGCGCTGCGGCGACATGAGGACATTTCCGACTAATGAAGGCGATCCCCGGCGCGGCTGTTACCGCGCGACGGGCTGGACCGGGGAGTAGCACGGCCGGGGTCGGCCCGGGGCTCTTTCCCGCGTCTCCTTCCCGGGGCTCTTTTCCGGAGCTCTCCACCGGGGATTTTTCCCGACGCTCTTTGCCAGAGCTCTTGGAGGACTCTCGGCGGCCGCGGGCACCGAGCCATCTCCGCCATGTCGGGGGGAGGCACCGATGACTCCAGATTCCAGGTGGGCGGTGGCGGCGGCCGGGGCAGGGTAAAGCCGACTCTGGGGAACCGGGCCTGCGAGCAGGTTTCTGCCATTGGGAGTACGTTAATTCGCTGTTGCAGGCAGCACACCCACAAAAATCCGCGTTGCTTTCGAAATGGAAGCGGGCAAGCAGGCTGCCTTTGGTGAAGACACCAGGAGCTGCTCCCCGTCCCTGACAGCCGGGCTGAAGGAGTAGCCCGGCCACGAGCGGGTGCCTCGGGAGGCGCCCAAGGCCCCAGGGTCTGGAATCTGGAGATACTGGTGCATTTCTTCATGTGTTTACAATCCACAGTTGAGGCCAGTGCCCTTCAGAATCACGTAAATAAGTACATATTATATTATTGGCTTTTCGGAAATATTAAAATGAATGCTGTATGTATAATGTTGGAAAACTTTGCTGAATGAATATAGTTTCTTTTAGTTCTATTAACAAAATTTAGAAATAGTAGTGTGATAAATACATTTTTCTTGGACTATAACATGATAATGTAAAAAGCTTTTGTTCATATAACTAACTCAGAGAATGGTAAAAACATAATCAGAAAATTCTTCGCATTCTTGGATTATCCTATCTGGATGAAGACAGGGTGACGAACACCAGAACTCCAGGGAAAGGATTTCTTGATCTCCATTATCAGGAGTGCACCGACAAAAAGGAGCCACAAGGAAAAAAAAAAGTTGATTTACAGGTTGGAGGTAGTGATTTTGGATTATGTGTGAAGGTCCATGAATATGCAACAGGTTGATACATTTAACTGAGTGTTCTCTGAGTTAAAGTGTGCTCTTGGCGGAATGCCAAGCATCCAGCCGTTGTAACCTTTTGGTTTATTGTCTCTTACTGTCTTTCATTAAACTTTTAGAAATCTACCAGGAAACTGGACCTTGTTTTTCACAGAAATGTATTGTGTCCGTGATATCCTGCTGGAGTCCAAAATACGTGAAGTTCATCACTGCCACCTGCTTCAAGCATCTGTCCTGCGGTAGTGAAGAGCTCATCTATGCTCACCTACTCTCACAGACCCCTCTTGTGCTCTTGCCGATCAAAACATACAAAAGAGGAGAAGTGTCACATGATGATACATCTTAAGTGCCCAGAAAGGGAAAAGGGATTTGCAAGATACTCTTTTTTTCTTATGCCGAAAAAATATAAATAAATACATGTAGATTTGGGGACTTTTTTTGATGCAGATATGTTAGGGGAATGGAGATAGAATGGATGCACTATGCTTCAGAATAATTGTCAATTAAATGGACTTATCTGTGTTGCTCAGTTTTACTTACATATGTGGGGGAGGGGAGAATTTGTGCTGAACTTGAACAAGTGAATCTTCCCTTTTTTGTAGAAGTTATTTGTGAAGCCGTTTCAGGATGAGCTGCAGGGAGCAATTTCTGATTATGCAACAAGCAAGGAAAGAGATGAATATTCAGATGACTTTGAAAGTGATGAAGATGGCATGTTAAATGGTAAAACAAAATTAAATATTTTTCCTTGTGTTCTTCATTTCTTAGCTCATTACTAGATCCTAGACAATCTTTATGTGTCGATATGATTTAGAGTTCCAAGATTTCATATTTTAATGATTTCTAAAGCACTGAGTCCTCCTCTACTATGTTAGCAGCAGAACTCCCAGTGAAATCAGCGGAGGTGCCAGCCTGCTAGACCACACACAGTCTATACTGGTTCCTACCATTGTGGTGCCCAGTTCTCCTACTTAGCTATCTTGGTTACTTGACACCTGGTTACTTGACACCTGGGTGAGACAGTGATGCACAGTACTGTAAATGAAAGTGAACATGGGCAGAGAGAAAAGCAATGTCTTTTTTCTTACTGGTTTCCCAGTCTGGACAATCAGTGAATAAGGGCTGCAGGACACACTTCCCTGGCAGAGTATGTAAACCAGAAATAAGTTTCATCTGGCTGTTTTTCTTGGAGCAGCATGCATTTGATGTTGCTAATGTTTATGCTTAGTCTAACAAGATTGGCCAAATGACTCTTCTTCCTGCTGGTATGGCACTAAATATTAAGGAAAATAGGAATGTTAACTATGATCATGTATTTTTAAAAGGACTTCCTCTGTGGCCTGTTTTTCATTCTCACGTGGAACATCTTTTAACAATTTGTGAGATGCTTTGAATTTCCTTTGCTGACAAGATTTAGGAAAAAAGCTCTCCAGCAGTAAATGCATTACTCTGCTATCATGACATTCTTTTGTCACCTTGCTCAAGCATTTGAACTCTGCAATTAGGTCAATTAGTAATAACAGGCTAGAGGAAGAGAAATATTTTTGTTAAACATGTGAACCTTAGCATTGTAGAAGATACTCCAAAGGAAGTATCTTCTACTAGAGTATCTTCTAGTAGACTTTAAATGGGGCAGAAGTGAAGGGAAGGAAGGATGGGTTCTAATACCAAATGTGCCCAGCTTTGTTGTTTGATGACTTGCTTCTGCTTCCTATGGCATTGAGACACTGTTTTTTAGAAAGGCTTTAAATTGCATGGCAGAAAAGAATTAATGAGTGAATATTTTTCTTTGGATTGGGTCCATGAAAATAGATGACAGGAAAGGAAGTAGAATAATGCTGTAGTTTGGTGGTTTTGCAGAGATCAGAGGCACAGAAAGAGAAATGCTCAGAAATTAAAGTCAGGAGGGTGTTGCATGAAAAATAGTGTTAAGTTATAGAAGATACAGATTCTGTGTTGCATTTTTTTTCCACTTGTATCAAATTCAAGTTGGTAATGTTCTCTTTGCAGATATTGGGAAAAAACTTACTGAAAGTAATTCCGGTTCTGCAAGCTCTGAGAGATCTGTTGCTGGAAGTGCTCTCTTGAATGATGATGCTTTACAAAAAGCAGTAGATTTGGAAAATGAAGCTGCTGATGACTTGAATTTATCCTTTTATGAAAAGAAGCTTCAGCAAATAGTGGTTTTAGAAGGTGAAAACATACAGAATGACAGAAAAGATGGCGAAGAAGAATGTTTGGAAGGTCAAAATGAGGACAATGACAGAAAAAATAATGAAGTACTGCATGATAATAGTGAAAGTGATTACTTGCCTATTGATGAACCAAATAAAAAAAGAAATCAAGAGGAAAATCAACAAAAAGCAAAGCCTCAGATGCACAGAAAAGGAAATGCTTCAGCATCAGGTGAAAAGAAAGTTGTTGCTGTTTAGCTATGTTACAGTATTTTAAAGTGTTTTAATTTGGGTTATTTTCTGTATTAACCATAATCTGCTTTGGCTTTCAGACAAAGCTTCTGAAGATACACAACCTCTGTATGCCAGGGTGTAAAATTAACTAGTGTGGGCCAAGAGCAGGAGGTTCCTGTTTGCCTTTTCCTTTCAGGAGACGAAAAACAGCTGTTTAGGTTCTTAAAGTCCAGCTCTCCATCAGTGCATGTACATGGAAGGCATGAGGGGGCTGCCAAGATGCCTTCTCAGTGTGTGCATGGCACAGAAAGCTGTATTCACATAGTGTCCACAGCATCCATGCACCCTTCAATGGAAAGATCATGAAACTCCTTTTCTATGACCAGGTGAAGCTATAATGTAACAGAACATCAGAAAACGAGCTGTACCCAAAACATACATGAATGGTAGGCATCTCATTATTTCAAAGTTAAGACTTCAAATGATCTTTTACTTTGAAGATACTGAGAAACTTTGGATGTATAGTCAAAGACATAAACGCCCCAAACTTGAATGTTTCAGTACAGGAATAGCTAATTTATTTTTAATACACAAAGCAGAGTTTGGAATTCTGCTAATTGACTATATGTGCCAAAAGGCTTCATTTTTTTTATCTAATTCCCAGTATGAGAGGAATTCGTCCTGTTTGATGGTGAGATAAGTTTATGACTAGTCATTACCTGTGACAGAAGATTACGACTTTGCAATTGGTAGAGCATGATTAAAGGTATCAGTTTCGTTTTTCCTTTCCATATGATGGCACCAAAATGCAACTTTGAACGTGCAGACACCTCTCTTTCCTGACTGGTGTGCCTGTGTAGTTTGTCTGGCAGAAAAGAAGTTGAACTACTCCTTTTCTTCATGCAAATCAAAGTAGTGCAGTGACACACTGCAGTATTGGTTAAAATTCAGTAAATTCATAATTCTTGTTACCTTGAATTTTTCTTTCATTACTGTAAATTCAGGGTGAAATTCTTAGATTATGGGCATTAATGTTCCTTTCTTCAGGTAATTTGTCATCCAAAAAATTCTATTTTTCTAAAGAATTCCATCAAAAATTTGTGGAAGACCTCTAATTTGGTTTTACTTGGGCATTTTTTGCCTTCTGTCTGAATTGTTTTACAAATTTAGATCTCTGCATTACTGGCAGTTGGTATCTGATTTAAATGTTTTTTTAATCTTACTAATAATGTGTTTCATAAATAACAATTTCACCACTTAGGCATGCATTCAGATTGAGGTGATGTTTTCTTTAAATCCCCACCATGGAATTTTTCAGTTATTCACTCGTGTGTCCCACACCCCTGAAGAACACCACACAATGAAAGCAGTATTTGTTATTGTCGTAGTTTGACCTGGAGAGGAAAAACTCAAAGAGGAGTTTTCTCTGTGAGTACTCCCCTGGGAGTGGATAGTGACCAATTGAAGGCTGGTTTGGTTATTGACAGTGTGAAGAACCAATTGAAGAAAGTTAGTTCGCTCCGTGAACACACATTTTGAAGGAGGTAATCCGGAACTGAGCCCTCTTGGCTTTTCCGGCAGCAGTGCAGGTAACAGGGCCCTGGCCTGGCTCCACTGCAGGCCTGTGGGCCTGGCAGGGGCTGGGCTGGGCCGGGCCCTCTGTCTGGGGAGCTGGCATGTCCTGGCAGAGAG